>OX638133.1:19675061-20175061 GCA_951804985.1 Dryomyza anilis | reverse complement strand
TTAAATTCTTTGCTACGCCTTTCAATTTCCTGCCTCTAACATTCGTTTATATATTTAAATTTATTCTCAAGTACAAAACTAAAAGCAACACCTTCGATTGCGCGTTGCAATCAAATCTCATCCCTGCAACAGCAATAGCAGCAGCAACATTATCCCTCCGCAACAACAACATTACACCATGTCACCCAGTTCTTCCGCTCCTCAGCAGACAGTTCTCCGGTCGCTGACTGTTTTAATTCAGTTGATTTCATGATGGTTTTTTTTTTTGCATTTGTTGCTGGCATTTTTTTCTGTTGCTTTTCGCGTTGTTGTCTGCTGGTTTTGTCGTCATCAACAGCATCAACCAGCAACAACACAAATATTGTTGTTGCTGGTTGCTGCTGCATGCTCTAAACCGGTTCAAAGTGGGTCGTACTTTTCCACGTACCTTTGTCTGTTGTTGGTTGTTTTGTTGCTGTTGTTACTTTTTCTGTTGCTGTTGCTGACCATCATCATTATCATCAGCAGCTAACCAAAAAGATATTATTTGCGAAAATTTAAATTAGTTTTTCGCATTTGTCTGTTGTTGATTTAAAGGTTTTTTTTTATATATATTGCGCAAAACCTGGTGCCTCCGGGTCTTGCGGTTTATATCGTGTGACATGGGTCAATCAACCTGTTATTATTATATATGGTGGCTGTGTTAAATTTCTTTTTGAAATAAAAGCATTTTTTATTATATGGTTTTATTTGGTTTGTAATTTAAAGAATGCAAAAAGTAACAGTCACAGAAACAGTGAACAAAATTAGGTTTTGTGTCAGTTCAAATATTAGGTTAAATTTAAATTTCTTTGTCGAAACCTAATGCTGGTTTTATTGCAATGTATTAAATTTGATTTATTAAAAAAAGTGTGTTCGGAAAGAATTTATCAATATCTAGTTGAAAACTATACAAACTAATGGGATTTGCTGTCTGATTTTATATTCAATCAATTTTTGATAATAATACTTTATAAAATCAGACAAAATGCATTATTACAAAATGTCTGTGAGTTGACTTTATTAAAAATTAAAAAAAAATATAAAGGGTTTTTCAACAGGGACGCTACAAAAGTAGAGCGACAGGGACAGCAAACGACGCCATATTTCTTGCCGCTCTTTTGACATTTCTCTTCAGTAAGGTTTGCCATTTCATGATGGAAAGATATACGAATTCGAATTTCGGTAGGAAATTTTAATAATTTCGACTCGTTGTTGGCTTGTATATCTTTCCATCATGAAATGGCAAACCTTACTGAAGAGAAATGTCAAAAGAACGGCAAGAAATCCCTGCGTCCCTGTTGTAAAACCCTTGAAAAAAAAAATTTGTAGCGCTCTTATTGAAAAAACCCTTTATATAAAAAAAATATAAAAATAAAAAAAATGTCATGAATAGATTTTAAAAATATCGTATCGTTTTTTTTTTTATATATAAAACAATCGTATCGTTTTTTTTTATATAAAACAATAAGTTGTATAACAATATTGTTTTCAAATGATTCGAAACTAAACGTTTTATTATAATTCTGCTTTTGACATTGAACATTTTAGTATTACAAACACTAAACATTTCCTGTACTTAATAAATACAAAACTCACCTAAAATCAACTGTATAATAATAAAAATTCTTCAATTTACTTTACTAATTATGCAGCATTTATCAGGCATTTGTACCAGCAGCAGCCAGCCAGCCAGACTCGAACTATTTATTGACATTTTTTTTTTATAATTTTTTTTAATATTTTTTAATATTTTTACACAACCCACCGCATTTTTCTTCCTGTATTAACCTCGCCAGTGGCAACTTTTCGTACGTTGTGAGTCTGACGACCGACCGACCGATCGACTAGTTCAGTTTGCAGTCAATTTGTCCTTCTGTCTCCCTCTATCCCGCCTTGTTTGTGTCGTTTATATTGCTGTTTCTGCTGGACCCACAGTTGTTTCCATGACATCCATGGTGGTTATTCTTGCATTTATGCACGCATTTGTCTCTGTTGCAAATTTATGCAACCTTCTAAGTTGAAAAATTATGCACGATTTATTGTTTTTATTCTTTATGTTTATTGCTGCGAACTGCTGCGGGTGTTCGTTCGTGTGTGCGAACGAGTGAGCGAGGAAGTTGTTTTTGGCTCGGTTGTTGGAGTCGAGAGAGAAACTGTGTGAGTGTTGTTGATGACGTTGGGTGACTTGTAAATTGTTAGAGTTAAAATTGAATAAACTTTTTATAAATATGATTTTGATCTTTCTGTTTAATATATAGTTAATGGATTATGTCTTTAAGCAGGAGGAGAATTGTCAAAAAGAGAATCATATATGCGTCATTTCACGTCAGAAATATCCATACTGGCACGATGTCGTCCGATTTTGTGGATAGATAATGACCGAAAAGTAAAGAATAACTTTGTACTTAGTTTTTTTTTTGATTTCTCAACACCAAGAAAGTTATGCGCATCGTACACAGAAAAAATTCTTCAATATGATGAATTTATTCATAAATATTATGAATTTTTTCACAAAATACCAGATTCATCATATTGATACCATCGTTCATTAAATGACATATTAATGAATGTATTCATTATATATATGAACAAAATATTCAATACAATGAATTTGAATTGTCATATTGATGAATTTGTTCATAATATTTTTTCAAAAAAAAAAAAATTTTATTAAATAATTCAAAAAAAAATTGTTGTAAAATTTTAATTTAAAAAATAACATTAAAAAAATTATCCGAAAAAATAATTTAGGAGATAAAAATTGTTAGAAAAAAAAATTTTTTTTTTTTTTTTTGAAAAAATAATGTTTTTGAAAAAATAAATTTTTCGAAAAAAAAATTGTTCGAAAAAAAAATTTGTTCGAAAAAAAAATTTGTTCCAAAAAAAAACATTTTTTTGTTTTTCAAAAATATATTTTTTATAAATATAACTTTTTATTAATAAAAAGTTGTAATTATAATAAATATTATAAAACATTTTACTAATTTATGCATGTCGAGCAAACATTATATAAGAAATAACACACAAGAACTACTTGAGAACTAAAAAGTACGGCAAACAATGAACGAAAATAAAACATTTTGATAGAAATTTGGTTTAATGAACAGAGTTCTTCAATATGAAGAACTAATATGTTGTATTTTATATTTTGGTTCATTAATATGATGAAACGTATTCTTCACATACAGTTCATCATATTGAAGAACACTTTTTCGACAGTTACCAAGCGTTCTTCATGCCGGCCTCAGCAGTCCAGAGGTAGCGCGCTGGACTTGCATTCTGAAGGTCTCGGGTTCGAATCCCGGCTTGGGCATGGGCGCTCGTGGTGATATTAAGGGAATAGATTTCACAGTACAATGGATATAGTCTGTCTGAGTGCCATGGATCTTAGTAGTTATTCCAAAAAAAAAGCGTTCTTCAAATTTATGATATCATTCATAACATTGATGGCGTTAGTCATTAATATTATGAATGGCTCTTCAATACAATGCATCATGGTTTGAAGAACGGAATTCATCAATATGATGTACATTTTTTTTTCTGTGTAACATCAAAGTACTATATTAGATAATGATTTATATCTCTGTAACTAATTAACTTATTTTAATGAAACTAATGGTTTCTTTATAATCACACATTCCAATAAAAATAACAATTAAAAAAAAAATAAAATACATTTAACTTAGAAAAAGTTAAAAATATTTTTCAAATCACTGTTACGTATACGCCCCACTTTTTAAAAATCAAAAACAATTTTGTTTTGAAACCCTGTAGTTTTCCTTGTCGATTAAAAAAATAATTTCGATGGAGTCTCCCATAGTTTCTGAACTATCAAGTTTTAAAGTTCAATTGCCGATTTTTCTCCATACGAAATTGGTTCTCTGCCACACTATTTCTGATAGGAAATCATGACAAGCAATATATGAAATTAAAGCAATGAGGCAAAAGCAATTTTGTATGGAGAAAAATCGTTAATTGAACTTTAAAACTCGATAGTAAACTATGGAAATATGAAAACTATGGGAGACTCCATCGAAATTATTTTTTTAATCGACGGAAATCAGAAGACATCGTGCCAAGATTTATATTTCTGACGTGAAATGACCCATATATTTTTAGTTTCATGATACAACGATTGTAGCAATCGTCTAACATGTTTGAAGCCACAATGTCTAGGGAGCAACATATTAAACTCAATCCTATGCTATCTCTCTCTTAAATCATTTTAATGATTTTAATATTTCTTTGATTTTATAACATGATTGTAGTAACAATGTGAAGAGAGTAACATGTTAGACTCAATCATATTGCTGTCTCATATCTAATCTATTCTGTTTAGAGTAGTAAATTGATAGAAAAAAACTATTTTTAACAAACCATATATATTAATTTTTTATGCTACTAAAGAGTTTTTGTCAAAAATTTAAAAAAAAATATATATTATTTTGTAGACGCAGCGAATAAATTGATTTTAAGTATCATTTTATGATTGTAACAATCGTTTAACATGTTAAAAGCAACTATGTTGAGAGAAAGAGCAACATATTACACTCAATCATATTGCTCTATTGAATATGCTCTATTCCAGTTTGACTTGTGATGAAACATTATGTATAAATTATATTCTTAGAAAAAATATACTTTTTAAATATATATTTTTTTAATTTTTATTACAAACAAGAGAATAAAGTCAAATTTTAAACATTACATTATTTATTAAATGATCAATAGCTTAATGTTTCCAAGGAGAAGAAAAATTATTAAAAAGAGTCTTTTTGTGGACGAAGCGAAAATCATGTTTGTTAGTGACATTTTAATGCGCTCTATGTATATATGATTGTAGCAATCGTTTAATATGTTTGCAACAATGCCGAGGAAACAACATGATGGACCCAATCACATTGTTCTCAATTTTGATTTGGTTCAATTGATACAATTTTGATACAATTTGCGAATTATACATTTAGTAATTGCATGATTACAGAAAACATTCTATTATTAGTATTATAACATTATTGTTGTGACTATCATACATCATTGTATTTATGTTTTTATTAAGTCACAATCATTAATTAATTCTAATCACAAAATACGAACACAATATAACTTAATATAATATTGACTTAATATATAAATTGATCATGTACAAAAATTGGAAATTTATGGTATTAGAATATCATTTGTATAAGCAATAATGCCACCACATGTATTCCGTCATAACCACATGTACAATTCAATCGAATGTTTTTTTTTTATGTTTCAAAACTCGATTTGTCAATACTAAGTATCAGTTTAACCCTATTAGATCAGACCATAATCACGACCTGATCTTGTTAATCTATTAACTGGTTGGGTCTTGACATGGAATAAATTGGTTTACCAGTTCCCGAACAAAGCCTTAAAATTGGTACTAGTAGAATTGTGCAATATGGGAATTAATTCAATGGGCAGATTGTACATTTTGTGTGAAGCATTCTCAGATTTAAAAATTCAATAAGATGATGAAAAGATACACACTTTTTTGATGTATTCAGATATTTAAGAATTCATCAATATAATGAACGATACGTCAATTATTTGATGCGTTCACAAATTTAGTAATTCATTAATATAATGAACGAATGAATGATACGTAAATGATATTATTTTAGGAATTCATCGATTTAATTAACGATACGTAAATTAATTAATGCATTTACAAATTTTTGAATTTATCAATATAATAAACGATACGTAAATTATTTAATCATACAAAAATGTAATTATTCATCAATATAATGAACGATGCATAAATTATTTGGGGTATCTCTAGATTTAAGAATTCATCAATATGATGTACATTATGTATATTTCTTAATCATACATAAAAATAAGAATTCATCAAGATAATGAACGCTGCATAAATTATTTGGTACATTATGTGTGAAGCATTTCAAATTCATCGATATAATAAACGATACGTAAATTATTTAATCATACACAGATATAATAATTCAGCAGTATAATGAACGATACGTAAATTATTTAAATCATACAAAAATGGATTTTATTCATCAATATACTGAATAATGCATAAATTACTTGGGGCATTTATAGATTTAAGAATTCATCAATATGATAATGTACATCATATGTATATTTTTTAATCATACATAAAAATAAGAATTCATCAAGATAATGAACGATGCAAATTTAATAATTCATCAGTATAATGAACGATTCGTAAATTATTTAAATCATACTAAAATGTAATTATTCATCAATATAATGAACGATGCATAAATTACATGAGGCATTTATAGATTTAAGAATTCATCAATTTGATGTATTTTTTTAATCATTCATAAGAATTCATCAAGATAATGAACGATGCATAATTTATTTGGGCCATTTATACATTTAAGAATTCATCAATATTATGTACGATTGTTCATTGTTGATGTACAAAAATTCATATTAATGTAAAAAAGTTTGTGAATGCTTAAATTATATGCAATTTTAAAATCTTTAATAAAGTTTTTAATGATTTTTTATAATTTTCATGAAATGTGAAATTTATCATTGTTTCTATTTCTCTGTATTTCACATTTATATAAAATGTTTTCTTATTATATTTTTTTTTAATTTAATTTATTTACATTTTTAATTTCAACAAAATGTATTTTTAAAATTTGCTAATTGCTTTTATTTTTTTTTTTTATATATATTTATGTAGTTTATATATCTGGTTAATAAATAATTTAAAATTTTATTTTATTTTATTTTAAATAAAGTTTCTAATTAAATTAACGAGAAGCTTTCCTTAGCAGGTTTTGGTTTGAGTTTCATCATTGACGCGCAGTCCACTTGCTGTGCATTCTTCAATCCAATATCTTAAACTTTTGTACAATAAAAGATCAAATTTCTCAGTTAACTGAGCTCGGCGTCAGTCTCAACCAAGCAACCAACCAACAGCCGGTTAAACTGGTTGCACCAGCAGCTGTTTTCTGGTACAAGAAGCGTACCGTATGACTGTTGGTTGGTTGGTTACTCTTGACGTCTGTCAGACATACAAACAAACAAGCGTCTGTCAAACATGCAGTCGTCAGTTAGTCAGTCAGTTCGTCAGTCAAAATACCCAGTAAAACTGTCAGTTCTTTATTCTTCAGTTCAGTTCCAACTGCATTATTGTCGACTTTTGTGCGTTTAATTGTTAAACCGTGATCGTTTATATTTTGCCCATTTTGTAGATATAATTTTTTTTTTTCGTTTAAATTTTAAAAGCTCTTTTTAGTAATTGTTGTTTTCCAACTTTTGTTAACATTAAACTTATTATTGTTCAGTTTTCTTTAGCGCTTATACAGCAACTTTTTCAGACAAAGCACTACAAACAGCTGATACTAAACTTTTGAGCATGATTCATGATTTCAATAATAGGTCTTTCATGATTTTCAAGAATTTTTTTATTAAAATTATATTTAACAATACATTTTTTTAAAATTTATAAATAAAATATCAACTTTGCTATTTGTACGGTTTTTGTTTTTATAAAAGAATACATTCAACGGATAAATAAAACAAAATAAACCGAATTGTATTAATTGTTAAATGTTTAATGCAGCTATATAAATACGATTCGCAAACATTTGTTGTTTTTGCATGAGTGATTTTTGGCTTTGCGTGTTTTTTAAATGACTGCCGGGCCGGGCGGCACCGCCTCTGCTGTTTCTATTTGATATGTCTGTTAAACCGCCTGCCCAACCAACCGACTGACACGTCTATCTTCATCTGTCGGTTCGGTTCCGCAACCTTTATGTATCGGTTACAATTTTATGCGGTTTGCTACACTTTTCTTTTTTTATTGCAACTTTTCTGTCAAGTGTTTTCAGTTGAAATTTAATACAAATCAATCGCACACAGTTTTTTTTCTGTATCCAACCTTTAATTCAATTGTAGAAACGAAATAAAAAATATTTTAATTTCGTATTACATACAACAAATAATATTTGAATTTAGACTATTTAAAATTTGATCTTTCTAAATTAAAACTTGAGTCACAAAATGTTAATGTAACTTGTAGTAGAGTCAAGTACAATTTCACTTTTTTAATGAAACTTTTTTCTTGATATTTACAAATATTTAATTTGAAATATCGTCATTTATTTAATTTTTATTCTTCAAATAAATAAATGCTATTTACAAGATTGAATTTAAAGATTGAATTTAAACTTTAACTTGACACTATTTCAAGTTGAATTTTTCATAATATTTAGAAACTGTTTTTTCAGAGTTTTGTACTTTACACATACAAATTTTGTATATAATTCGTAGGTGCTATTTTCAACTGAGTTCTCATTTTTTCATTCATATAAATTAACGTTTCGAAGAACATTCACGCCTAGCCTGAAACACTTTCAACCCAAAAGTCGTAGGAGAACTCAAATGTTTTAAGAATATGTTTCGGACATCCCCCCCAAGTATTTTAAGACTAAAATAAAAAAAAAATGGTAGGCAGGTTTTCAAAATATCGCGGTTTCAATTTTTTTTGTGAGGTTTGAGGTGTGAAGAAAAAAATTATTTTCAAAAAACCGCACAAAAAAAATTGAAATTTTCAGAAATTTTAAATGCCCTTTTTATTGTAATTGTCAAAGCAAATTTGAATTTAAAAAATAATCCCAATATTCCTTATACTTTTTAAAATATTGCAATCTAAAGTCGGTAATTTTCGGTAACTGCACAGTAAATATTCAAAAAAGATTTAATTTTTTGTTAAAAGTTTGGAAAAATATCAAATTCGTTTAAAAATATTTTGAGTTTTATATCGAAAAAAAAAAAAAAATTTTATCGAATATAAAAATTATCGTCAAATGGTTTGTAGGGCACTTTTGGTTTTTTTTATTTTTATTAGATATTTTTTAATATATAAAATAAATTGTCAAATTAAAAGTTTTTAAAAATGTAAAAAATAACCCGGATTCGCTATATCGAGAGAGTTCTATTACAAAACTTAAATCGTAAAGAAATCACAGTTGAAATTCGAAATCGTTTGGGTTTCAATACGAACTGGTCTTATGAATAACATTGATTTGGGTTTTAATCCTTGGTTTAAACATATTTTAAACTAACACTGAAAAATTGATCCTATGAATAGCATTAATTTTGGGATTTAATGCTTGGTTTAAACTTAGTTTAAATTAAGACTGAAAAACTTCAACTACATATAACATTCTTTTGGTTTTTAATCCTTGGTTTAAACTTAGTTACATGAGTTTGGGGTTTATCATTGGATTAAGCTGAATTCAACATTTGTTGTTTTTCAATTCTTTGTTTAAACTTAGTTAAAACTGACACTGAAAATCTTCAACATTTGTATGGTTTTAATAATCGGTTTAAACTAACGTTGAAAACCAGACGCAACAAATAACATGGGTTTTGATTTTAATCCTTGGTTTCAACTTAGTTTCAACCAACACTGAAGGCTTGTAACCCTACTGATAACATTGGTTTGGATTTTAATCCTTGGTTTAAACTAACATTGCAAAGCTGGAAATTGCAATCAAAACTAACATTAGTTTTGATTGTAATCCTTGGTTTAAACCCTACTAATAACTTTCGTTTGGGCTCCAATTTTTGATTTTAACTAACGTTGAACATCTGGCCCAACAAATAACATTGTTGTTGATTTTAATTCTTGGTTTAAACTTAGTTTAATTTAACACGGAAGAACTGTGATCCTACGATTAACATTCCTTTGGGTTTTAAACTTGGTTTAAATTGTGTTATTCTCAATTTTATAATTGACACAAATTTTTTAAGAATTCAAATTTTTTATATGCTCATTTATGTTAGTTTATATAATAACAGCTTCGAGTATTAAAAAGTTGTCTTTAGATTGTCTAAAATGTTGACTTATAAATGTAATATTTTTTTTTAAACTGCATTTGGTGTAACATACCATGCCGCATTATTCCTTATAACTTCCCAGTAAGTGGCCAATCTAAATGGTTTTTATGAATGGCACAAAAAATGTAGCCACATTCATCCATCCAGCCAACCGTCCACCATCCAACCGTCCATCCATCGATCGATCTATGCAGCGACCACTTTAAATGGAGTTTGCGGAACCATTGGTTCCGTCTGCTTGTCATTGACATCGTCAGCGCGTTATTATTTTTATTTTTTTTTTATTATTATTTTGTTGTCAACATCTGTTGTTTGTTGAACTTTATTTGGACATTTTCGCTTTTTAGTTTTGTTTAGCGTTTAGTTTAGCAGAAACAGAAAGAGCACAACTTTTTCCAAATGCATTGCGAAAAAGATTGATCAACAAAAACGCGCTGAAATATGGGTGTCACGGCTTTAAAAACTACGAAGATCCAACATTAAAGTCGGTTATAATATTGATGACGTTGATTTTTTTCTTTCTTGTTTATGCTGTCAACAGCACTGCGTGTGTAAATATTGCAACAAAATGTGAAAAAAAAAATTACATTTGTTTTAACAAAGAAAAGATAAACTTAAACTATAATAAGAAAAAAAAGCAGAGAAAAGGCAGAAAAAAGCAGAAAAATATACGAAAAACGATACAAAACAAACATAAACATTTCTGCCATGCTTTGGACTTGGTCAATATTTATGGTTTGACATTGACATTTGCTGACAGTTTTGATTTTTTTTTTGTTTTCCTCTTTTTACTTAGTTTGCTTATTTTATTTGTTGTGCTCTTTTCTTTCTTTTTTTTCGCTTTTTAGCCTTTTTTTATCTTTTAGCTGCAATAAGCATAAATATTGCGCGAGTCTACACAGCGGGGTATTTCTGAATTCATGGATAGATGAATTTTTTTTTTTAGTTTTTTTTATTTTACTTTTAGCTAGTTACGTTATTTACCCAAGTCATCTAAGAAAAGGATGTCAATACTTAACCTCTTTTTAAGACTCTTTTTCTATATCAAGTTTTTATTTTATTTCCTAGTTGGCTGGCGGTGGTCCGTACCATTTCTGGCGTTTGTCTAGTTCAAGTGCTGCTTTTTGCACAATGTCCTTTTTGTAGTTTGTTCATAACTTCAATTGTGGGGGACTCGTGGTATTCATTTCAAGTTGTCAGTTATAGTTTAGATATATTTGAGAACTATTGTGTTGCATTTGCTTTTGAAAATCTGCATGAACATTTTTTTTTTTTGTTGAAAAAAAAAAAAAAACAAAAAATTGTTTGAAATACACTTTTCGGAATTTTTTTTTTTTGAATTTTTGTTTTTTTTTTATTTCAAAAAAAAAAAATGTTTGAAATACAATTTTCGGAATTTTTTTTTTTTGATTTTTTTTTTTGATAAATTTTTTTTTTTTTATTTCGAAAAAAATGTTTTTTCACGGTTCATTAAAAAAAAAATGTTTACAAATAATTTTATTTTTTTGAAAAAAAAAAAAAAATCAATAAAAATTTTTTCTTACGAAATTTTTTAAGGATATTTTTTTTCAATTATTTTCTAAAAGTATATATTTTTTTAACAATTATTAAAAAATAAAATTTTAAATTATTCATAAATATTATGATTCATTGTATTAAAATATTTCGTTCTTCACTTTGATGTTCGATAGTATGAATAAGTTCATATATATAATGAATGCATTCATCAATAAGTCATTTAATGAACGGAGGTATCAATATGACGAATCTGATAGTTGGTAGAAAAATTCATAATATTTATGAATAAATTCATCATATTGATGAATTTTTTTCACAAGACCCGCTAGTGTTTAATTAGTTCTGCAGCATAATTTACCAGTTTGAAATCACTGTAATTGGTTAAAAAGTACTTGAAATTAACTGGTCTATCATTATAAATTAGAAACCAGTTGGGAAGGTTAGATCACATGGATACCGCGCTACCTCTCGGCAGTAAATGGCAAACCTACGAGAGTAAAACATTGCCTATGAAAAGCTCTCACTCGCCGTTCGGATTCGACAATAAACTGTAGGTACCACCACTTTGAAAATAAATATAGTCGGTCTAAGCCGACTATAAATACCCTACACATATGTGTGGTTACCATTCAAAGTGATATATAGGTCACCAGGGTATACGAATCCTGAAAATAACTACAAACTTTCTATCGCTGAAGAATTTCCATTCATTTGATACCCATATTTACATATGGGTAGGTGCACCGAATTTCCAGAAGATGTGTTTTATATGATAAATTTGAACATAAGTGGTCGGTTCACAGGTCATAATGGACTGATCATGCCCATTTTCACTGACAGACAGGGTAGATATATAAGTAATCTAAATTAGGTTAGTAATCGTGATTTCAACAGACAGATAGACAGACGAACATCGCTAAATCGACTCAGGAGGTCATGCTGATCAAAGGGTATATCAAACTGAATATACCCTTTCACTATTAGTGTAGGGTCAGAGAGTATACATTTTTAATAGAGATTCCTTCCGAGTTTGCTGGCGTCGCTACCGAAAACATTGGTTATGTGGAAGTGGAATTTTACAGATTGTAGTTAACAGAGGAAAACAGTGCACAAAACTGGATCCGTCTGCGGATAATTTGCAACCAAACTTACCAAGATTTATTGCAATCCAACGTCTTATAAATTTTAAAGATGTGATATACCATTGGAAAGGTCATGTAATTTTCTAAAACATCAGTTAAAAATTGATATTCATTTATCAACGGATTATACTTTATAGCAAATTTTCTTGACTATGTTATGTCAGTAATATGCATTTCTGAAACAGCCTCTATCTTAATCTGGGTGCAAAATAGGACATTTTTATTTAATATTTTCGTATTTTTTTGATTCATAAAATGCACCCCTGAAGTATTGACATCGATGAACCAAACACCCTGTATAATGGGGTCAATTTCTACAAGACTCTAAAAAAATAGAAAAATACCATAAAATCAATAGTTTTTTTAACTATTTCAAAAGTTTAAAGTATTATTTTAATAGTTAAATACAATTAAATACTACCAAATACTATTAAATTATTCAAGTTTATCTTTGGAGTGTAGGATAATAAGCTGACACCCTGTATAATGGGCTCAATTTCACCTAGACTATAAAAAAAAATAGAAAAATACCATAAAATCAATAGTTTTGTTAACTATTAAAGGTATTATTTTAATAGGTAAATACAATTAAATACTACCAAATACTATTAAATTATTCAAGTATTTTCTGTGTGTAGGATAATAAATGAAATCCGTGGAATCTGTTATTTTGTCTGATTTTTTTTTTTTTAATGTTCTGTTTAATAAAAAAACTATGCCCTTTGCAATTAATTTACGCTTTAATTTGTATGCTATACAAGTTTGCACTTAATTTATTCTTTGAGACCTTGATTTACGATTTCATTTTAATTGAATATCTACTTGATTTATATGGAAAATTCCCTATACGTCAAAGCGTACCGATAGATTTATCTCATTATCCACAGTGTTCAACCTACGTTTCACAATTTTAAAAGATTTTCTTGTACATTTAAGTAGTACTAAAGATTGTTAATCTAGTTATATGACGTTCAAATAAGTTTTAAATATGAATTTGTAATTTTTAGCTACGTCATGTTCATTCTTATTACTAGGTATTGTGTTTTTTTGTTCTATACATTTTCTTATTCACAGCCCACTAATGCTAATGTGAGTGATTTGTGTCTGTCTTATAGTAAATTAACATTTATAAAAAATTAACATTTAAAAATAATTAATTTTATGTTAATTTTTTAAAAAGTCAAAGAACACAAATAAAAAAAAAACAAAATATTTTCAAAGAAAATATAAATACAAATTCAACAAAAATTAAAAAAAAAAGAAAGAAAGATAAATAAATAAAAAAAAATAAAAAGAAAGAAAGATAAATAAATAAAAAAAAAATAAAAAGAAAGAAAGAGAAATAAAAAAAAATAAAAAGAAAGAAAGATAGATAAAAAAAAATAAAAAAATAATAAAAAGAAAGAAAGAAAGATAAAAATAATAGAAAAAAATAATAAAAAAATAAAAAAAAAGAATAAAAAAAATAAAAAAGAAAAATAATAATAATAAAAAATAAAAAATAATAAAAAAAAAAATAATAAAAAACATAAAAAAATAATAATAAAAAAAAAAATAATAATAAAAAAATAAAAAATAATAATAAAAAAAAATAAAAAAGAAAAATAATAATAAAAACAAATAAAAAAGGAAACAATAATTTTATGTTAATTTTTTAAAATTTTCGAAATTCTTCAACATTCAACCTATAACACTTTTGTTCATAAATTGACTTTTAGAATTTCTAAAACTATCACATAATTCGTAGATAATCGTAAAATAGCTAATAAAATATGAATAAAAAAATTATTATTTTTTTCCGCCGCAGTTTTTACGATCGATACTGAAACGTGTTGAGTGTTAAACATTTTGTCATTGATTCAGTCACTCACTCAGTCACTCACTCAGTCAATCCCTCAGTCACAGACTGACTGACAACTATTTTGCGTAATTGGGTTGCTCTCAGAGTCGGTGACTCATCTACATCTTGTTTTTCCGTCTTGTGATTTTATTTTGTTTTCTTCTCTTTTCTCACAATTACTACTTGTTTAAAATGCGTTTCATACAAACAACTGCAGCTTAATGCTAAACACTAAAGCGCACACTGCACTTTTTTTTGTTGCGTTTGTGATGTGAGGTGTTAAAGAGTTTTAACAAAAGTTATTGTTAAGTGCACTTAAAAGTCTATGTCGGCTATAGTCTGAAGTGTGCTACTCTAAAGTGACTCTCGTGTCAGTTTTCTAGTTACTTTTCTACTTTTTTTTTTGTTTTGTTTTTTGTAGTCTCTAAAGTGTCTCACTCAAAATTATGCACTAAATAGCGGTTGTTAAAAAGTGGTAACTTGTTTAACAATTCTTTTATCTTGAATATGACTGACCGGTTTTAAAGGTTTGAAGGTAGATTTCCTACTTTATTTTTTCGTTAATTGTTTAAAATACGTTTCTTGTTATTGATTTTTTTACTAAGTACAACGCTGTTGAACTGTGACATTTTCTTAAAACAAAAATTACAACTTTCATAAATTTAAAATTATAAAATATATTTTAATAAAATTTAATTAAAATTTAAAATTTTTAAAAATAAATAAATTCTTTAGATAAAGAAATCAATAATTTATTTAATGATGAGTCCAAAAATAAAATATAAAAAGTAAACAAAAAAAGAAAATCATTCATTAAAATTAAAAAAAAAACTTAGAAATAACAAATATATCAAAATCCTTTATTTAATAAAAATATATAAAATTAAACTATAATAGAAAATTTTAAATGAAAACAAAAACTAAATAAATAAAACAAATTAGAAAACTAAATAATTAATAAAAATTAAATCAAAACTAAATATGTAGATTAAAAAAAATATACGAAATAAATCAAAAATAATATAAAAAATAAATGAATTAAAAATAAAATAAAGAATAAATAAATAAAATAAATAATAATAAATAAATTAAAAATAAAAAATAATAAATAAATAGAAAATAATGAATTAATTAAAAATAATAAATTAATTAAAAATAATAAATTAATTAAAAATAATAAATAAATTAAAAACCAAATTAATAAAAAAACAAATAAATAATAACTAAATAAATAAACAATACCAAATAATAAATACTGAAAAATTATAAAAAAATCAAAACTAATAAAAAAAAACATTTAAAATAAAAAATTATATTTAAAATAAAAAAAAACATGTTTATTTTAAAATAATATATAAAAATAAATTAAAAAAAGTACAAAATAACATTAAAAAACGTAAACACAAACAAATAAAAAAAACACAAATGGAAAGAAGAATATACATAAAATCAAAGAACACAAATAACAAGAAAAACAAAAATATATTTAAAAAGAAAATATAAATAAAAATTCAACAAATAATAAAAAAGAGCGAATAATAAAAAAAAATAAAAAAAGAGAGATAAATAAAAAAACAAAAGAAAAATTAATAATAAAAAGAAATATAATTAAAAAAAAAAATAAAAAAAGAAAGAAAGATAAATAAATAAAAAAAATATAAAATATAAAAAAGAAAGAAAGATAAATAAAAAAATAAATATAAATATAACAAAAATAAAAAAAGAAAGAAAACGAAATAAAAAATAATAAAAAAGAAAGAATGATAAATAAATAAAAAAAATAAATAAATAAAAAAAATAAAAAAATAATAATAAAAATAAAAAAAGAAAAATAATAATAAAAAGAAAAAAAAATAATAAAAAGAAAAATAGCAATAAAAAGAAAAATAATAATAAAAAGAAAAAAAAAGAAAACAATAAAAAAAGAAAAAAAATAATAAAAATAAAAAAGAAAACAATAAAAGAAAAGAAAAACTTACAGCAACACATAAATAAAACAACAACAAATAAATATAAAAGAAAAACAGTAAAAAAAAGATAAAATAAAAGGGAAAGGAAAATAAATATGAAATAAAAAATATAAATAAAAAATAATAAGAAAAAGAAAGAAAGATAAATATAAAAAAGAAAGAAAAATAAATAAAAAATAATAAAAAAAGATAATAAAAAAAGAAAGAAAGATAAATAAATAAAAAAATAAAAAAAAGAAAAAAAAAAAAGAAAAATAATAATAAAAATAAAAATAAAAAAGAAAACAATAAAAAAAGAAAAAAAAATAATAAAAATGAAAAAAAAATAATAAAAAAGAAAAAAAGAAAAAATAATAAAAAAGAAAAAATCATAAAAAAAGAAGAAAAAAAATAAATAAAAAAAATAAATAAATAGAAAAACAAAAACAGCAAAAAAGAAAACAACAAAAAATAAATATAAAAAAGATAAAATAAAAGGGAAATGAAAATAAATATGTACAAAATAACAAAATATATAAAAAAAAAATAAAAAAAATTAAATAAACTCTCTCATTAAAAGTGCTGATTAAAACAATATCAAAAATTACTAAGAATATTTTTTACCTAAATTAAAAAAAAAAAAATTTGATTAAAAATGAACACAATATATAATTCAGTAGCCGCGGTAGCTCATTGGTTAGTGCGTTGGACTGCGAGCCGAAAGGTCCCCGGTTCAAGCCTGGACTGGGGCTAACAACATCTTTTCATGGAAATATTTTTCTATACCGCGCTACCTCTCGTCAGTAAATGGCAAACCTACGAGAGTAAAACCATTGCCTATGAAAAGCTCTCACCCGCCGTTCGGATTCGGCAATAAACTGTAGGTCCCACCACTTTCAGTACAAATATAACACGCACAGCTCAAAATGGTGAGAGAGCTCGGCCGAAGTTCTATACAGGACTGTAGCGGCAAACTATTATTATATTATATATAATTTAAATTTAAAAAAAACTGTCAAAGCTTTCACGCGCACTTGAACGCCTAAAAGCTCAATCAGCGACGCCTTTGCTATTCCCCACACGCGCCTCCAAAGTTCACAAATAAATAGTTCGAATTCCAAAATTTCATACAATTTTTGAATGAATTTATTTTAATGCAATATTTTGCAATGTCAACCAACCGATGACAATCTATTTGAAACAACCACACACTATGGAATATTAAATGAATTTCAAACTAAACTTGAACAAAAACAAAAAAAAAAAAACAAAAAATTGCCAAAAATAATTTTAATATGGATTGTGCATAGCTTTCGCGAGGTGCCAAAATTCGTGTAGCCTATTGTTACAATTAAAACTATGCGTTAGAGCGTAAGAAAAAGACAGAGA
Organism: Dryomyza anilis; assembly: GCA_951804985.1. Classification (NCBI taxonomy): domain Eukaryota; kingdom Metazoa; phylum Arthropoda; class Insecta; order Diptera; family Dryomyzidae; genus Dryomyza; species Dryomyza anilis. The sequence goes on along the minus strand of OX638133.1, from coordinate 20,157,320 downwards.
TGGAGATGTAGAGAGAGAGAAATATATATAGGCAGTGTATACAAAACAGTGCAAAAATTGGTTTAATTTAAATCACAAAACATATCAGTTTTATTTCACAATCAAGGTTGTTATGTTTTTTTACAACAGACCGACCGACCCTCTTTCTGTTGGCTCTCTTCATCCTACGAGCTTTCAACACTTGCCGCACATGCGCGCCTCTTTAGTAAAACATTTGAATCTTAATTTATGCAGTTTCCTCTAGACCGACAGACAGACAGACACGCGCCGTGGCTGTCTATACATCTAGCTGTTAGTCTGTCTGACTATCTATCTGTCTCTCTATATCTCTATCGACTGTTAGTGGGCTTTATGTTCGTCTCAGCTGACACTTTTTTGTTTCTCTAACTGGTGGGCATCACTGATTGGTGAGCAGGTGAATTGTATTGTGTTGAATTTATGGTGTTGAGTTTTAATTTCATTTTTTTTTGTAGTGCAATCAAAGCTCTCTTTCATTTGTGCACGCGTGCATGCGTGCCGCTTTGCAATTATTTTGCTGTTTTTTGAGTTTTGGTCAAAATACAAATCACAAAACTAAAAAAAAATTATACCAAACAATAATTTACAATTACAAAAACAAGCTGCAATCGTTGCGAATAAAGTCATTTACCTCGCACTCGTTGTTGAATTTTTATTGCAGAGCCATTTTTTATTTTGCCACTATTTCTCGGTCGTATTTTTTTTACTTATAATTTGTCCGCTCCGTTATACGTAATTGCAGTTTATATATAGCAAGTAGATTATTCTCGAATAATTTTAAAACTTGTATTTGTCATATAGATGCAAACAAAAAAAAAAAAAACTATTTATAATGACTTCCTTTCTGTGATTTAGACAGTGTTTAGGTTGTTCTACTATCAATAATATTTAATTAAGGTGCTCTGTAAATCTGCGTTCTTTTTTCTTTAAGTTATATCTACCAGAATTTAAATTTCACACTTTATAATATTGAACATATTTTGCTATATAGTTTTTGACTAAAAACGATTTATATTCCTTTGACATGTGATGAACTGACGCAACTTTTAGAATCCTTTAGACCAGCAATGTCTCCAATAAAAACTACTTGTTGTATAAAAACATCCATGAATTGTATTACCACGAAAAACTCGATCGCAAACAGCGATACTGTGTTATTGGATGCGCATATGTTTGCTGTTGCATTTGAAAAAGCTGTGAAATGAACTCAGACATGTGTTTGTTGTTGTGCTCGATGTACCGCTACACACATCGTTGAAAATCATGCCGACTATGGAATACCGGGAATCCATTGCGGTGAGAAAATTGCTTAAAAGTGATTATGGAGAATGGAGTCGATATATCAGTCCACGAATACGAAGAAAATATCTATATTATTGAAAACGCGATAATATAGACCGCACCCTTCTTTAATACTATAATTTGTTGCTTTGATTGTCTGCCAACATTATGGCGATCGTCTTCCAAATAAAATTAAGCCCAATTGAATCCATATCGCTTTTGTTAATTTTATTTCATTTCACTTTTGACAGCAAACAGCTGTTTTCGGAGTGTTTTTGTAGGATCGATAAGGTAGTTGATTCGAGCGAATTCAATAATATAAATGATCGAATCTACTCCCGCCGTATTGGATTCCTCGGATTCCATAATAGGCAAAAACAAAACACATTAAAACTCTCACCAAAGAATCTCAAGGATGGTGGTCTTTCGGAACTAGAAATGTCCATCTGAAAAAACATCGATGTTTTGGTCGATATAATACATCGACTCGTTACATCGTTGTTTTGCGATGTATCGAATAAAAACATCGATATTTTCGATGCATCGAATGAAAAATTATTAAATAAATAATTTAAATTTTGATGAATATTTTATAAGTTTTTATATGTCAAATACCCAAAAAGTTAGGTTAAAATAAATAAGTGTTTAACTGAAACTTATTCTTATTATTCGAAATAATTAAGGCGTTGAGAATCAAAAACAAAATCCATGTTATGTAATTTTGAGAAAGACACGAAAACCATGTATGAAGCAAATGGTAATTTAAAGTGTTTAATTTCAAATAGAATTCCATAAATAATCAAATTTAATTAAATTTAGCTAGTTTCGATTCGCAAATGTGAATTTAAAAGTGATTCAATATATCGAAAAAATACATCGATCTATCGAATAGATTCTGAGGCTCAAATTGCATCGGAAAACATCGATGTATCAAAGCAATATATCGTGTGTTTTTAAAACATCGATATTTTGGACATCCTTATTCAGAACAGCATTCGATTAATTCAGAAGTTTCGCAGGGTACCATCATATTCCCCTCACTGTTTCTGGTATTTATCATTGACCTTCTGTCATGGACCCAGTACCCAAGCCATTTCTTTGCTGAAGACAGCAACATTTGTCATTCATATTCGTTTAACAAGCGTCCAAACTCTTTGGAGATTGAGATTAAAAGACGCTCCATGCTTTGAGCACACTCAATAATGACCTTAAAACAATCTCCGAGTGGGGCCTTGGAATTAGAGGTGATATTAAAGCAAGCAAGACCCAGTGTTATCTCTTATCTCACAGAAGACTAGACAGACACACCCATTCCTCCCGGCAACTGTGGATATTGCGGAGTCAGCTGTTCTTGCCGTTATGGGCATATCAATTGAATGTGACCTGCGTTGTAACTATCACAAATTTGATGTGTCGAAAGAAGTGTTTAGGTTTTTTAAAACAGTGTAAGACATGCCTTATTCCTGCTGATTTATGCACTGTCTACACTACCTATATTTGGCCTAAGATGGAATACAATTCGCACATATGGGCAGGGACTTCAAAATATTTTATATCAACGAATTTGATTATTTAAACGTGTAGAAAAGAAATCAAATGTTATGTTTTGCAACCCAATTCAATGATAAAAATGTAAATGTAAAATAAAAATTGGTAAATATAACCAAAAAGTTACATCAATACAATTAAATTATACAATTAAATTGTTTGCTGAAACTACGCCGACTAAATTATTAATTGTATTAGCGTGTATATCTTCAACAAACGCATTTGCTGATAAAAGCTGTGTAGCGCATGCTATGTGTGTGTGTATTCGCTTACAGCGCGTGCTCTGTGTGTATTCGCTTACAGCGCGTGCTATGTGTGTGTGTATTCGCTTACTGCGCGTGCTATGTGTGTGTATTCGTTTACTGCGCGTGCTATGTTTGTGTATTCGCTAACAGCGGTGGTATAGCGAATTCGCGTTGACATAGAATTTGAGAAATGGTTAGCGTTTGGTGGCATGCATATCATTCAGATTTGGTTCCTGTAAAAAAAAAAACACTTCTAGAGCATGATCATCCTCTATTGGAGTCGTCAAAAATGACGAAATTCATTATCAGAAAAGTATATTTCTTATGTACATTCACAAGAATTTGTATTATTTTTTTAATAAACTAAAAGAGAATTAAATATACTGTTAAATTAATAAAATAACTTTTAAAACGTCGATCATACCAATTAAGTAATCTGCTACTTAAGAAATGTTGTTTATTGGTGTATTTTTGGACGGAAATAACATTTTTAGCGAACGTGTTTGCTAAATACACGAAAATGGCAAAGATTTCATTTGTTAGACAAATAAATATAATGTAATTAATGTCGACTATTTTTATTAACTAATTATTATTAACTAATTAGAATACTATTAACCTCGTTTGGTATAATTTAATAATTGTCATTTTATTACGAAATTCTAAATTAATTTAAATAATCTATTGGATTTATATAGGTCGATGTTATAGAACTCATAACATAATTTCCAAGAAAGAATATTTATCAGCCGTAAAATTTTGGTATGAGCTATTATTCTAGAAAGAATATCAGAGTTTAATTAACCTTTTTGTAAAGTTCTATATAGGTTACTTTAGAAAGTAGTATTATAGACTATTAGTGAACAAAATCTTTAATTTTAATAATGAATCTTTCATTTAAATATAGCTTCTTGCAATAATCTCAAAATATGTTAGATTGCCAATCGAGGCATTCAACAAAATCTTATAATTTGTGGCATAGCGCTAAACACCGATAAATAATCGCTGATTACGTTATAAAAAAGGCGATTAAGATAAATTAGTTAGATTTATCATAAATCGTAATTTACAATTAATCTTGTGTCGTATTATTTAAGACTCTTGTTGTGTGTACAATCAACAAATTAATTACACTATATTAAAATGCGATTCTCTTGCATTATCATTGCATAAAGCTTGCATAATAATCACACAATTTGAAACACGTACCAAACTTCAAGATAAAAATTAATATTTTAATATTTATTATGATAAGTAGAAAATAAAAGAGATTTTGAAAATTCTGCGAAATATGCTAATATAATTATTGAATTCGTAGAAATTTCTGCAAAGGTTTGGGAGATCCCCGCATATACTAGAAAACAGCAAACATCATCTTCATCGAGCTAAAAACATCACAAAGAAAACAAGAAAGTTTGGTGCTGAAAATGTACGAAAAAAAACTTGATTTTAATGTAGTTTCTTCCATCTATTTCTATTAAATTTTCAGCATATAACACCTAAGACACTAAATAGCAGACAACAATCATCATTATAAACCACAAATAGACTGTTTGACAAACTTGCCAACTTCTTGTTACTATTTAATTAGCAATCAAGCAACGAAGCAACCATAGTACGTTGCCAACTACGAGAGAAGTGTGTTACTCACGGAGAGACCAAAAATCACAAAATTGAAAAACATAACAAATAACACCCATTAATATGGCAACCATGCCCGTTGTCTGGTGCACCGATCCCAATTCGGTCAATAATAAACCAACCGCTTTTGCATTACACGGCATACAATTGCAGGGTAATGTCACCGAAAAGCAGGTTTTGGCTTTGCGTGAGCTGATCAATGCAGCGGCGGAGGGTAGACTCATTCTTCCCTCGGATGGCACATTTGTGCTGCTCGACAGCGGCATTAGCATTGAGAGTTCCATAGTTAAGAGTGGCGGTAGCGCTACCACTATCGCCGAAGACAAGCACGACAATAAGGAGAATATCGTGCAAAATAAGCTGATGGTTCAGAATACAGTGAACAGTCAAAATGTCGTCGTGGATGCAAACTCTAAGGAGAATACACAGAATATGAAAAACACCTATATTCTTATGCCGGTGACTACATCGGCGCAAAAACAAGCCAACGCCACCGCTAACTTGCCCGCTGCCCACAACAACACAGTGCCACCGGAGGAGCCGCCTTCCTTTCTGCTCGAACCGAAGTACTCTACATTTAGCCCGCCCACTAACAATGCGCCGGAGGAGATACTCTACGAGTTTCTATGCTGTGCTAAATGCATGAATGAGCACTATGCCAGCAAGTATACCGCCCTGCAGTCTGTGTCCGAGAAGAGTAGTCAACGTAATCGACGCGACAATTGTGCGGCTAGCAACTGCGTCGGGGTAGTTTGCGGTACCCGACGCGCTCAAACGCATCAGCTCATATTGCAGCGCTATCTGAAAAGCTGTGCCAGAACTATGTGGGATAGCGTACGAGCGGGAGAGCAAACGTCGACAATCGACGATCCTGTCTACAACTTCGTCAACAAGTATACGCGTCGTTATCAACGCAAACATTGCAATATGAGTGCGTCGACTAGTTTTGCACGTAATCGACAAAATCGTCACAAATTACCAATGCAGAGCGTCAAAATCTTTCATAACCGTTGCAGCAGCAGCAGTGCGACGAACGCTGGCTCAAAATCGAACAACAGCAGTAGCAATAGCAGCACGTCAGCGATAACGACGGCGCTGAGGGGAATATCGACGACGCCGACGGACACTTTAAATTGGCCCGTATATGCAACGGTGAATAAAAAGCTCGCAGAGCTTAAAGCTGTACTGAAGACTGAAGAGGTCGCTGAGGTTGCTAACAAGACGTTTGTGTTGTTGGAGCCTATTAAGCGAAGACAAGTGCTGCAAGAGCTAGAGGAAGAGGAGGAGAAGGAGTTTAAAGAAGAGCTGACGACGCATACGAAGCAGACGGTCGAAGAGCAGCAATGTTTGAAACTAGTCGTCGCAGACATTGAAGAGCAACACGTGCCAGCAACGAACAGCAGTTGCCAATGTAATTTGAAACAAGTTTGTCGCAGGCAACGCAAACTGGGCGCTGTTGTAGGCGGACTGCAAGACAGTCTGGACAGTGAAGTGCTCGCGCACAGACCGTTGTTAACAACGACAATGAGCCATATAAGCGAAGAAGCAACGACTGCAGAGCAACAAGTTGCTCTGGACGCTAAAACCAACTGTGATAATACAACAACAACGATGATGATGAGTGAACGCGAAGAACTGCCTAATGTATCTGTCGTTAAGGATCTGATAAGCTTCGACGACGACGATGTTGATAATGCCAACCAAGAAGATGAGGAGAATGTTCAAGCAATAGTGCCAACACCACCGCCCACGCCGCCGCGCAGCAATAGTTCCAGTCGCAAAACCAGCTTTGATTCCAGCTGCACCATAAGCTCTATGGATTCAGGTTTCATAGAGATGCAAAATAAAATCGAGAATTCGCTTAAAGCCGCCGGCGGTCAAATGGTGAATAATCTGGCAAGTATATTTGTAGATGTCGCTGCGGGCAGCGCCGCATCACATACTGATACATTTGGCGAGAAAATAGCGCGACTCAACTACAAGGAATGCCTGACGCAGTCACGCAATCGACGCAAGTCCTATGAAGAATTCAAGGCAATGTTTGCAGCGGCGCAAGCTACACTTAACGCTTCTGCAGAATCGTCCTCTTCGTTAGCTTTAGAAATGCCAGCATCAACGCGTCGCAAATCTTATCAGGAATTTCGCGCCATTTATGCCGCATGTCCCACTGCCGCTGCAACCGTGGATGCAGCTGTTTTGGAGAAGGAAATACAAAAGCCAACTTCCACGGATATGCTAGCTTCCATAGCGGAGCAGGGCAACGATACTTCGCCAGTACTGTTAGTGGACTTATCCAGTGGTGCGGAAACGAAACCAGTTTGTGAAATGGATACGTCGACTGAAACAAACAACATGACCACGGCGAAGCTGCGCAAGAACTCTGATTTGCTCGCGCAAATACTCGACCATAAACTCATGTCCAAGGAATGCGAGAAAGCGCACATTCGTCGCAAGTCTTATGAGGAATTTAAACGTTTGGTGCGCGACTGTGAGACGTCCAAAGAGGCTGCCGGTACTGTAGCCACCACGACCAATGCGTCGCCATTTAAACGTCAAAATTCGCGACATCGTTCGAAGAATTATTCTTCGTTTTTGATGATGCGTCGCAATAGCGCCAAAGAAACGGAGCGTCAGAAGTCTGCTGAAGACCAACCAGCCAGCGAATTACAACTACAGCCTGCTGCTCTAATAAACAGTGTCAATGCGCCCAGTACGAGTGCTGGCAAGTCCGCTAATTACCGACGCAATTTCAAGATCTACGACAAACTGGTCTATGGTACCATCTACGACATCATCCAGCGCAAGAATGATATCTACAATTTGACGTATCAGAAGTACGACAAGTACATGACATACGGCACCATTTACGAGATATTGCATCGCAAGACATCGCAAAGCTCGGTGAGTTCTGGTGCTGAATTCTTGCAACGCAAGTCGCTCAGCGCCATCATGGAGAGAGAACACACTACTTCCGGCTCGGAGAGAAAGGAAATTAAAAAGACTGGCATGATTTACGACATAATTCAACAGCAACAGCAGCTAAAAGAACAACGCCAGCAAAAAATCGCTTTGGCGGCAACAGTCTCATTACCCAATACGGTGACGGCCAGTTCGATGTCAGCGACATCGGGAAATAGCATTGCGACGCGCAAATATGGTACTATTTATGATATACTACAAGGAGAGAAATCGGATGCGGCAGACGAACAGGCCAAACATGCGGCAGGCAAGAAGTTCAAGAATCGATTTGTTGTCAGCAAGATTGACGAGACATTAGCGTCGCTATTAACGCAACCGCAGACGGAACAATTGCCGGAAATTAGCACTGAAACGCATTCCAAGTTAACGCACGAATACTGCGAACCACAGAAGACAAAATCCACAAAGCCCAATAAAATGCGTCGGCTTTCGAATATGTTATCCTACAAACCAACTGCCTTTCATCTGCATTCCACCAACGGCGCCTCCGACAAGCCTTCCGCGAGTAATGATGCATTGGAGACAGACCCGAATGCAGAGCTGTCCAGCGGTGATGTCAAGTCCAAACGTTCCCAGGCCAAACGTCGCATTGGTGTTACGAATCTCATACCGCTCGATAGCGAAGAGCTCTATGCGCGTATTGTTGCCCAGAAACGTGCTTCGCCATGTGCAGCACAAATTGTCAAATCCAATTCGCTCGATGCCATCTCCATGTCGGTTATCATCTCTCCACCCGCCACTACCTCACCGTCTGGCACGCCCTCGCCGCCACGTCCACGTCGCAGCTTAAAACTGCACAACTGTCAGCCAGTCGTACAGAAGCAACAGCTCCTCAAGAAGTTCTCACTTGACAATTCGCTCGAGTTGAGTGCATCCGCACTGAGAAAATTATCCGCCGGCGATAGACTACCACAACAGCCATTGCGACGTTGGTCCAATGCACCGCTCAAATGCACCTGCAACGGTTCAACGGCCAGCACTGTGCAGCCGCCGGCGCCGCCAACAGATTCCCACGTAACGTTGACACCATTTTGCGCTAGCTGCGGCGGCGGCAGCTGCTGCAATTCTACGACAGCTGCTGCGCCGCTCCAATTTTTGCCCAACGTTGTCATTGAGTCGGTGTCATCAGCAGCGATAACGTCCCCGCATACGTGCTCAAAATTAAGCGCAGCACCGTTGTCAAATGGTACAATTGCTTCGTCGCCACCTCCCCCACCATTACCGCCACACTCACCGCAGCACCATTTCTGTCAGTGCCACTGCTCGGCAGCAGCAGCGGCAGCGGCGACTAATGCCAAAAATTCGTCGGCAGCGATCGTGACAACCAAGAAAGGCAAATCGCGTCGACTTTCGGAATTTACGCGTGGGGAATTTTTAAATGAAAAATCGTAAGTGAATTTATTTTATGTTTTAACTCTCTTCCATACTCTTCTGCCCTCACACATCTCTCGTAAAGACTTGGGTTTGATAGCTCTTTGATTATTTTACAATAATTTTAGTATTTATTACTGATATCTGCTGTACGACTATAGTTGTAGGAAACGTAAATATTTGTTTTACTAATGAAAGTTAAAAGGCTAGTTTCGGTCACACTTAGTCACTACCTTTCATATTTTCACATTACCATATATTTTGGGTGCCACCAAATTGTTTGCGTTGTATTTGTTAATGTTTCTTTCTTTGGATTTGTTGACAATTCTTAAATTATTGAGTGTGGTTTTTCAATAGCTCTGCGAAAGAAACTTCTTTGGACTTTCTTTAAGCAGTAAATAGTGAGGGTATGCCTTTTCTGTTGTTGTGCCTGAAATGTATGATCTTCAGAGCATTTTAGTTTATGTAGGTCAAATAGATCAAAGATAGATAGGTAGATGCATTTTATATATTTGGTTATTCCATATATCTATCCATCGTATATTCCTCAGTTAAAAAATGATAGATTGTGACCTATTTCGTCGCTCCTTCGTCAATAAAATGTAGGGTCTTGAAAGAGTTATAGTCTATCTAGGCCAATTAGATTAAAGAAAAGTAGATGTAGTTAGTACGTTGTTATTCAAACCATTTATCCATCTTATATTTTCCATTTAATGATTGAAAGTTTGGGATTAACTATTCTACCGAAGAACCAATGGGCGTGAAACATGTTTTAAAGGTGTTTGAGGAATATACGTGGTCTTATTATATTCCTCGTAGTTAATTCGGAGTTAATTCGTAGTTAATTCGTAGTTAATTCGTCTCTCAACAGAAAATTCGCACGTCCGACACCGACACTACTCCATCTCTTCACCTTTTATTTAACCCTTACCTTGCCTAAATGCAGAATTTCAAAGCCATCAAATAGTTTGTGTAATAATTGTTCAGAAATACTCGATCTTTATCACTTTGTAGTCTCTTACTCCATAGAATAATCTTTTAACATTCTTCATGATATTCTTCGTAGTTAATTCGTAGTTAATTCGTCTCCCAACAGAAAATTCGTACGTCTGTCGCACGACGTTTGTAGAACAATCTTCCTATGTCTGTTTTTGAGTTTGAGAAACTCTAGACAAACCGACACTACTCCAGCTCTTCACCTTTCATTTAATCCTTACCTTGCCTCAATTTCAAAGCCATTAAATAGTTTGCATGGTAATTGTTTAACAATACTCGATCTTTACCACTTTGTAGTCTTAACATTCTGGCATGATTTCATTCCATCACGACTTCTATAATAATAATAGTTTGGCGCTACAGTCCTGTATAAAACTTCACCATTTTGAGCTGTGCGTGTTATATTTGTACTCAAAGTGGTGGGACCTACAGTTTATTGCCAAATCCGAACGGCGGGTGAGAGCTTTTTCATAGGCAATGGTTTTTACTCTCGTAGGTTTGCCATTTACTGACGAGAGGTAGCGCGGTATAGAAAAATGTTTCTATGAAAAGATGTTGTTAGCCCCAGTCCAGGCTTGAACCGGGGACCTTTCGGCTCGCAGTCCAACGCACTAACCACTGAGCTACCGCGGCTGAGCTATCACGACTTCTATACTTACTTCGATATATACCTTTTTGATTAGAGAACCTATTCCAAATATATATTGGGTCATAACGTCTTTCTTTCCGAGGCATTTTTAAAAAGCTCTACCCTTTCGAAGCTCTGTTATTCCCACAAGTCACAAAACGCGTAATTAACCCGTAAGAAACGAACGCACTTGTTTCACGTGTTGGCACCGCCCTAAAAATTAAAAACCTAAGTGTTTTTTTTATATGTCTTTTAACAAATTTGCAACATGAAAATAGGCAATAAAATTTAATTGTTAACATGCGAAACAAGCAGATTGTGCAAAAAGACATGCGGATGAGGTTCAACTAACACTCAAAACATTCATTCAGAAAAGCAATTTCATTCACTGCACTCGATTTGATTGTCATTCACAAGCAAAAGTGTCAAACAAACCGAAAAACTAAAAATAAAGAAGAAAAAAAGACGAGCAAGTGTAAGAGTTGTTGGAGGTAGAGGAGGTGAAAAACGCCAGTAATTATCTTCCTCCTCATTGGGTTAAACGGTCACACAAAACTCCAAATGCATGCATAACTTAAATGGTCATTAAAAAGTTTTTGTCTTTGACTCTCGGTCTGACTGCCTGTCTGATGTTGTCGTCGTCGTTGTAAAGCTGAATTTTGCGCCGAAAAAATAGCCCCAAGTTATGGTACGCATGTGATATACGTTACCTCTATAGTTGCTATAGTTTTTAGTTGTGAGGTACCTACCTGCCTTGTTTTATGCTCTTCACTGCGCTAAAATTTTTTGAAACGTGCCTCACAGCAGGTTACAACATCACTCAACAGCAGACCATTCAAAACTGCGTTGGAGGTTTTAAGTCTTAACTATGAAAAATACAAAAAAAGGGGGGTTTTTAATTGAGTTGTCTCCTTCTCGTCACTATTAATATTTGACGTTTTAGTTTTGAAGCTCTGTTGTCTCTGTAGAATAGTTGTAGAGTAACAACATAAAATAGTATAGTATCGAATAGAATAGTTTTCCTCTGACAACGCACGAAATGTTGATGCTATGTACTGTGACAAATACATCGTTCTCGAGTTGTCTATTATGGCACGTAGTGATTGAGTATTTTATTTCCTATAAGTATCACTCGTCTGTGTTCTATATACAACGGTATTTACTGATATGGATTTCAGTTCTTCTTAGCAAAAACACGTGCATTTAGAGCGTTTCTATGAAAAATACTACGCTGTTGATTTTTGTTGTTCTAGGAAATATGTGAAGGAATGTTTGGTATTTAAAGGTTGTATTAGTTCAGAAAATAAAAGGAATTGCATTCGCAGCTCATTTTTTAACTAAAATTTTAAAGATCTTACTGTGTCCGTCTCACAATGTCCCTATGAAATTCAAAAGTGTGCTCCCAGATCGCCGGACTAATTTCGAAATGTCAAAAAATATGCATTTTTATATGTTTTTATGGTCCCTATGGGACACGCTATTATTTCTGAGTTAGTACTAAAATACTTCTTAACTTTCGGAATTCCAGAATACAGGATTCACCCTCTTCTATGCAAGGTTCTGATTTTTTGAACATGGGTTTATCATTTTTGTTCTTGTTTTAGAAATTTACATTTTTTCGAGTTCATTTGAAGATCAGTTCGCGTAAGAACTTTTTAGACTAGATTTTCATTTCCGACTGAATTTGAAGGAGACGTATTCCCCTTTCAAAAAAACTCATACGGCCATGTTTCGACTTTCGATCGAAATCCAATCGAATTTCATTTAAAATATGTAAACAAAAGGTTTTGTATTCTATGTCTCAGAACAAAAATTTGTTTTTTCAGTGAATTCAATCCGCTTGCTTTTATTTCAACGTTTTTAATTCGTTTGAAAAAGACATTTTTTGTATTGTGACATCGAATTCAAAACCGTTTGTTTACAAATTTTATATGAAATTCGATCAGAATTCTATCGAAAGCCCTAACATGGCCGATAATCTTGAAATAAATATTTTGGCAATTTCGTTTTATTTATATAATAGATTATAGATTTGGTAAATTATGTTTCTCTCGTTGTCGTTAATGCTGGAATCATCTTCTGCAATTGCCATAAACATAAAAATACTTAAACTTATTAATTACAACATTTCCCTTTATGCGTATAGGATTGGATCGCATATTATATAATATCGTATATAAATATGATTGAGTTCATTGTGTTTCACTCTTGTCATTATAGCTAGAATCATGTTAAACGATTGACACAAACATTAAAACATCTATAATGAACATTTACATACATTCATGTTTTTATGCTGTGAATGAAAAGTTCGAGTAAGTGATGGAGGTATTCGCAAGGGGAATATGATTGAGTCAATTATGTTTCTCTCGGTTACATTAATGCTGCAATCATCTTACGCAAATGTCATAAACATAAAAATACTTAAATTTATTAATTACAACATTTCCCTTTATGCGTATAGGATTGGATCGTATATTATAGAATATCGTATAGAAATATGATTGAGTTCATTGTGTTTCACTCTCGTCATTATAGCTACAATCATTTTAAACGATTGGCACAAACATTAAAACATTTATACTCAAAATTTACATACATTAATGTGTTTATGCTGTGAATGAGAACTTCGTGTAAGTGATATATGTGGAATATGATTGACTCAATTATGTTTCAGTCGTTTACATTAATGCTGCAATCATCTTACGCAATTGCCAGTACGATAAAAATACCTATTCATTATAGCATTTCTTTTTTATGCTCAATAATAGATAGATGAATTCACAAGACGCATATGATTAAGTTCATTAAGTTTCACTTGCTACAATTATTGTTTTAAAATAAAAACATTTATATGATGAATATCACGAAAGGGAAAATTAATTCATTTATGCTTCTCTTTGGTCATTTTACTCTTTTGCCGCAAACATAATAATTTGATACTTGTTATCATAATTGTGATATTCAATGATTCTATGCTTAACATGATGAAGTATATTATTGAATAAGATATAGAGTTATGCGCAAGAGAAAAATGATTGACTCAAATTTGTTGAATTCTCGTCAATTGCTACCATCATATTAGACGATTGTCACAAACATGAAAACATTTATGTTATTGTGCTGTGAATGAGTAACTCGTTTGTATATCATTCAAAAATTTAGTAAGAGATATTTCCATGATTTACTTACATTCTTCATTTTTGACAGAATTTATCATGGTACATAATTGCCACAAACATTAAACTGTTAACACTCAATATCATACTTTTAAAAATTATGTTTTATGCCATTGCTTCGTATATTCGAATTTGATTGAGTTTATTATGTTATAGTTTTGTTATTTTTGCAACAACACCTGCCTTAAATATAAAAACATAAACGATTGCCTCAAATATAAAAACATTAATATAAAACCATAACCGATTGCCTCAAATATAAAAACATTAATATAAAACCATAACCGATTGCCTCAAATATGAAAACATAAACCATTGCCTCAAATATAAAAACAGTAATATAAAACCATAAACGATTGCTACAAATATAAAAACATTAATATAAAACCATAAACGATTGCCTCAAATATAAAAACATTAATATAAAACCATAAACGATTGCCTCAAATATAAAAACATTAATATAAAACCATTAACGATTGCTCAAATATAAAAACATTAATATAAAACCATTAACGATTGCCTCAAATATAAAAACATTAATATAAAAACATAAACGATTGCCTCAAATATATAAACATTAAAATAAAACCATAAACGATTGCCTCAAATATAAAAACATTAAGATAAAATCATAAACTATTGCTTCAAATATAAAAACATTAGTTTAAAACCGTTAACGATTGCATCAAATATAAAAACATTAATATAAAACCATAAATTATAAAAACATTAACGAGAGGTAATTGAGATATGATTGAGTGAATTATGTTTCTCTTTCAACATATTTTGATACAATCATGTGTTGCACAATTGACGCAAACATAGAAACATCAAAATTAGTTTATCCTAATTATGTGGTCATACCACGCAATAATTTATGCATTTTCTAGTGAAACAATTAATGATTTTCTAACAATGGGTTTTACTAATAAACTATAAATATAATTTATAGTTCTTTTCTTAAAATTTCACAATAAAATATTTGTAATGAAAAAATCATTTACGTCATATTGCTCATTTAGAACGCATTTCTCGTGATGCTAAACTTAACAATTATAAACGCAATTAATGCATTTTAACTGCGCATATATTAAACATTTTTATATTATAAATTTTATGCATTTTTTTTTTTTAATAGAAACAATAAGACTTCTCAAGGTTACATGGGTTTTAAATGCAAATGCGTGTACATTAACTGATTAGAACCCTTATAAAACTGTATGAAGAAGAATTTTATTGTATTTTTGAAAAATATAAAAAAATTGCAATGTCATTTGAGTTTTTTTTTTTTTTTTTTTTTTGTAAAACTTCTGCTATTTTCGTTGCTAATAGACGGCATCTCAATGAAATATCGATCGTATAATTTTAGTTCGTGCGTGCGTGCGTGATTGTTTATTAGCTGGGTGCTTAGATGAGCGTGCCTCAAATATTAATCAAAGTAGTTACATTTTTTATGATTTGTTTGTTGCATAATTTGCAGTTAAATGACGCTAATTTAAACTACTTTAAAGGTTAAGTTTTATTGTTACGACGAGTACTTTGAGCGCTACTTGAAATTGAAAAAATATATAAAAATTAAAAAAAAAAAAAGCTCAATGCTTGAGAAATATTTCTCGTCAAATTATAAAATTATACAGTGTTTGACAAACAGGGTTTGCATGACATCACGTGAGAATTTTTTATTATTAATTTAAAATTTATTTTTATTTTTCAATTAGTAGCCTTTCGATAATTTGAACACGCAAATGTAGATTTAAAAATTTGAAAAAAAAAGAAGTTCCTATACTTTTTATTTGTATTTATTCTACTGCAAACCACATTTCAGGCTTTTCCCAAAAATAATTTTAATCACCCTAATTAGTAGCTGCTGTTTGTCTATTTAGCAAAGTTTAATATTTGAATTTCTGCGAAATAATTAATTTTTGTTTGTTCTTTTTTTTAAATTTTAAAAATCAACAAAAAACAGCTGAGAGTTTCAACGTTTTAAAAAAAAACTTAAAATATATTTTTTTTTAATAAACATTAAACAAGAAATTCATATAACAATGAAAGTTATAAATATAACGTCATTAACATCACATTGCGTACGATTTTGCATATTTTATGCGATTATATAATCGTTTTATTCCATCATCCATCTGTCAATCCAATCCGTCGATCTTCAATTCAGTCGACCAGCCTCCGCATTATCAAAGTATTTAGCACATTAATCAATTGCACGCGCATACTTTCAACTTGTAATCGACAGAAAAATAAAATATATAAAATCAAGTAACACACGTGAAACACGTTACATTATAAAGAAATGTGCAAATCACAGAAAACAAAAATTATAAGATAGCAATTCATACAATATGTGATTTCGATTGAGTTTTTAAATAATGACAACCCATTAATAAAATATTTTTATTTTGTATATATTAGCTTTTTTTCGTTTAGAGTTTATTAACTTGTCGAATTTTGTAAAAATATCTCAAGGTTTTTTCTATTTTTAGATTTGCTCAAAATACTGTATTCGAATAATAGTTTTGGATCATATTAATCATGTAACTATTCGGCTTATGACAAGGTTTATTCACTACCCAGTCTGCCATTCGCCACTATATCGCTTCGAGACTGTTTCGAGATGTCAAGGAATTCATTCGATCTCTCTTACGATTTTTTTCACTACCCCGTCTGTCATTCGACACGATATCGCTTCGAGACTGTTTCGAGATGACGAGAAATTCATTCGATTTCGTTTACTATTCTCGTATCTATATAATACTGCAATTCGTTCTAAGATGTATTAGAACACTTCATTATCTCGTTACGAGTACTTATTATTTCTAAATCGAACCGATAAAAAGCCTCAATATGTATTAAACTGCACGGACAAATCGATTCTATACGATAAAATACGCTATATAGTTGAGAAATCTCCGAACGTTTGAGGACGAAATTTCGTTTGCAAGATAAAGGAAATTTAAAACTTTACAAGCAAAAAAAAAAATGAGGAATTCATTCGATTCGATCTTCATTACTTATTTATGTTATATTATATTACAATTCGTTCTAAGACAGAAAAAATGTCTTCATAAATATTACGAATTTATTCAAAAATATTATGAATTTATTCATAAATATTATGAATTTATTCATAAATATTATGAATTTATTCATAGATATTATGAATTTTTTCACCAACTACCATTAAATGACATATTGATGAATACATTCATTATATATAAAGGGTTTTTTTTACAAGGAATATTAGGAATTTATTCATAGATATTATGAATTTTTCACCAACTACCATTAAATGACATATTGATGAATACATTCATTATATATAAAGAGTTTTTTTAACAGGGACGCTACAAAACTAGAGCGACAGGGACAGCAAACGACGCCATATTTCTTGCCGCTCTTTTGACATTTCTCTTCAGTAAGGTTTGCCATTTCATGATGGAAAGATATACAAATTCGAATTTCGGTAGTAAATTTTAATAATTTCGACTCGTTGTTGGCTCGTATATCTTTCCATCATGAAATGGCAAACCTTCTGAAGAGAAATGGCAAAAGAGCGACAAGAAATATGGCGTCTTTTGCTGTCCCTGTCGCTCTACTTTTGTAGCGTCCCTGTTGAAAAACCCTTGAAAAAAAAACTTTTGTAGCGCTCTTATTGAAAAAAATCCTTTATGAAATTATTCGTACTATCGAACATCATAGTTAAAAACGAAATATTCAATATAATGAATTTGAATCATCATATTGATGAATTTTTTCATTATATTTATGAATATAATATTTTTTTACGAATTTTTCAAAAAAATAAAAAAATATCAAAAAAAATAGTGTTGCTGTAAAAATATTATTTACAAATAACAAAAAAAAAAACATTTTAAAGAAAAAAAGAAGAATAAATTTATAAAAGAAATTTCGAAAAAAAAAATAAATCTCAAAGATTTTTTTTTTTAATTATTTTTATAAATATAACTTTTTATAAATATAAAATTGTGATTATAAATAAACATAATGTCGTTGTAGAACAAAAAGTCACCAAATACATTTTTATGAAAAACTTAAATTTCGAGTTTGTTGATTAATATTATAAAAAGTAATTGATGCATTTATAAAGTTGAAATATCAATTGATAGATTTACATTTGTGGTAAAAAAATTGAGATTGTCGATTAAAAATAGACAGCTATATATATAAAGATTTTTGTAAAGGATTATTTGATATTATGAACATGTATTTGGAGACTTTTCGGTCTACAACGACGATATTATAAAACATTTTACTATTTTATGCATGTCGAGCAAGCATTATATAACAAATAACATAAAACAACTACTTGAGAACTGAGAAGTACGGCAAAAAATGAACGAAGAATAAATATTTTGATTAAAATTTGGTTTGATGAGCAGCATTCTTCAATATGAAGTACATATATGTTGTATTTTATGTTCTTGTTCATTAATATGATGAAACGTATTCTTCACATACAGTTCATCATATTGAAGAACACTTTTTCTACAGTTCATATTTATGAACGCATTCATAACATTGATGTCGTTAGTCATTAATATTATGAATGGTTCTTCAATGCAATGAATCATGGTTTGATGAACGAAATTCATCAATATGATGTACATTTTTTTCTGGATCAATATCGCATCGAATATCGAGATTGATTCGAAAAACATTGCGATATCGATGTGATAAATATTTAAATATCATATTTTTTAATTAAATTTTATTGTACGAAAAATTTAAAAAAATAGTAGCAATAAAGCAACGAGATCGTACTTTTTTTATCGCAATTAGTTCGACAAAACTTTGATCATCGAAGAGCTCCGAGACATGGCAGACTGGGAATTCTAGTTTTTAGTAGTGTTATCCATATGCAATATTTTGAAGCTCTATTTTAAATATTTTCAGTCTGATAAATTCAAACATTCGCATTCAAAATGAAAATTCGTAATAATTAAAAAAATATATTCAAATTATACTATTGCTTTTATTTTCTTAATTAGAAGAAATATTTATTTAATTTAAATATGAGCTTTTTTCACATCTATTAAACTGATTTCTTTAAGTATAAACCTTGCCTTTAAATTTTGAAATCGAACGTTTTTGAAGGCAGTGTGCGAGAAAGAGATGGAAGATCAGCAGCACATAAAATCACATAAGTGCGAATGAGATCCAATATCATGCGTCATTCACGAAAAGAGTAGAAGGTTCTCGAAACATGTCGAAACTTTTCGAAATGTGTCGAACTGATGCATGCAGTATATAAGGTCGCCGCATCTGAGACACCGTACTTCAGTAGTAATTGGAAAATAAGTGAGTTTTTATTTTGTACACAATACAGAGATATGAACTTGTTGAACAGTTTTCCGTAGGCTGAATTTTCGTAACAATATCATATTTATATTAAAAAAAAAACCTTTGGGTTAAAATGTCCAGAAAATCTTTTGCAACGTTTTTTAAATGTATCCCCTTGAATATAAAACCATACTTTTCATTTTGTTTTTGTAAATAAGTATTTATAAATTAAATATTTTTATACAAATGTCAAATGATTTCCTGCATTTTTAAGGCAATTAATCAAATTTCAATAATATTTACTTTAAATGTTCAAATTTAATCCATGCCTAATTGGGCGCCGAATCAAATGTTTATTTTTCAGTGTTGTTCAACAACAATCAATCAACTTAATTTAATTTTTTCATTGGTAATATAAATAACTAGATCTTCAAGTCGAACGGTGGCTGTGACAATTGGCCGTAGGATAAACAAATTGACAGACGTCGAACAGACAGACAGTCAGTCAAATAGGCAGACAAACATTAGACTCTTAGGCAGACATAACGAAACGGTTTTTTTTGTGATTCAGCACTTGAAAACATGGTATTTGCTAGCTGGTGGTTGACCTTGAACCATTGTTACGTTGTCTGTTCCAACAATAGGGTGACAAGTACTACCAGACTTTGGCAATCTTTTGTGACAATAACAAGAAAACTGACAAAAGAAATCATAATAATAGAGTGTCTGACGGGCGGTGTCGTTTGGAAACTTGTTAAATATGCGAATATAAATGGATTGAAATG
This sequence comes from Dryomyza anilis, assembly GCA_951804985.1. Lineage (NCBI taxonomy): Eukaryota > Metazoa > Arthropoda > Insecta > Diptera > Dryomyzidae > Dryomyza > Dryomyza anilis. The sequence goes on along the minus strand of OX638133.1, from coordinate 20,137,333 downwards.
GATCTAATCGGATCGAAACAGAGTCGGTGTTTCTTGGGTGTTACCGCTGGCTGACAAACATGCAAATGAGTGTTCGGTAAATGATTTAAAGTTTTTTTTTTATTTTTTTTATTCAATTGTACGCTGTATTTTTCCGATAATTTTAGGTAATTGTATAGTCGTGATTTTTTTTCAATTCTATTCTCTTCTTTCAATGTGATTGTGCAATTTAATTGCGTACTTATTTCGCATTGCAAAAAAATAGAAATCAATGTTAATTATATCTAATGATATTAATCATTCTATAGCTTGTCGTTCTGTCTGTCTATAGTTTATACATATGTTATACACACAGAACCCATAGATTGTTGAAAAATATTGATTGACAATTGTATAACATTCGTTCTAATATTACTTTTTATCGCTTAAAACTGTTTACTGCGGTTTCTATTTTTCAGGTTTTTTTTTCGAATCGATTTTTGTTTTTGTCCGCCCAGACTTTTGTCGTTCCATGACAACGACGACTGTCGCCATTTAATATGACGCGATTTATTGCAGTTCCTCTAATGAAATTGAGAACACTTTGACGTTTGGTTTTATAGAAATTTGTATGGTTTAGTTTTTGCATCTCATGTGGTATTGGATTTGTTTGTTAGTATAATATGCTCTTCGAAAAGTTATAGTTTTTGCTAACAAAGTTTATGTATTATTATCTTATAAAATATTTAATGTTTTTAAAATTCCAAATATCAATCGATAATTGATAAAGTATCCTTTGACATCAATAAAGTTTCGTATTGTTGAATTATTGTCAATAAGAAAACTTCTAAAATGCAGTAGAAATCAAGAAGATTACGGGGTGAAATAAAACTTAGCGGAAATATTCTTGATTTTTAGAAACAGTACTACTTGTTTATCATAATGATCAATTTGATGTAGTGTAGGCGAAGATTTCATCACATTAATGTACAAATACATAAGGCACATATTAAGGATGTAGCTCATATTGAAGAATTTTGTTTTGCAAAGCAAATCATAATAAAAAAAGAACAGTTTACGGTTTATTTGAAACATGGTAATTGATGAACAGTTCATTATATTGATGTTTAAATTCATAACATTGAAGATTTTTATGTTTCTCATCAATATGAAGAACTTAATATGAATATGGGTGAGAGCTGATGAATATCATAATAATAAAGAACAGTTTACAGTTTCTTTGAAATATGTTAATTGATAAAAAATTCATTATATTGATGTTTAAATTCATAACATTGATGATTTTTATTTTGTTCAACAAAATGATGAACTTAATATGAATATGATGAGAGCTGTTTAATATCATAATAATAAAGAATATTTTACGGTTTATATAAAACATGGTAATTGATGTAAAATTCATTATATTGATGTTTATATTATATTTATTAATATAATAATTCATTATATTGATGAATTTTCTGTATTTACTATTTTATTTCACATTCCCAACATAGTGGCAGAATACCGGCATATGGCAAGAAAATAGGTAGCTTTTGACACACACTCCATCTACACCCAGAAAAAGATTCCCTCAAATCCCATTAAAATTGGTAAATAGAACAATTATTGAATTAATAGTATACAAAAAAAAAAATCTTCTCATATAAACTCAATGGCAATGTCATGGTATTTTCTAGTACAGGGTTTTTCAACAGTGACGCTACAAAAGTAGAGCGACAGGGACAGCAAACGACGCCATATTTCTTGCCGCTCTTTTGACATTTCTCTTCAGTGAGGTTTGCCATTTCATGATGGAAAGATATACGAATTCGAATTTCGGTAGTAAATTTTAATAATTTCGACTCGTTGTTGGCTCGTATTGAAAAACCCTTTATTTAATGATATTTTCCGATTAAAATAATAATTTATCCCATTGACTATTTTTAATATTAAAAATTATTATTTATATAGTATTTTTTTCTGGGTGTATGTCTGCTTGAAATCTTTTGATCTAGGGTTGCCAAAGACACAATTTGTGGTATGTTCCGGAATATTTTGGTCAAACATAAAAATAATAAGCCATTGAGCCTACATTTTTGGTAGGCTCAATGGCATTTATAACATTTTTTTTAAATATTTCAAGGTTGATCTTAATTGGTGTCAAGCGTAAGGCAGATTAATAGAAGTGTCAAAAACAGAGATCTTTTGATAATCACTCATCAACTGTCTTTCTATAAACAATGCTTCAAAACTGTCTTGAGCCTGCCAAAAATGTTTTCTATGGTAGAAATACGTATTATATAAATAAGTTATTTAGAAAATTTTAAGTTAATTGATTAATCTTATTATTTTTAAGAAAAACTGTAATTTAATATGGTAATTAATGCTTTTTTTTTTAAATGTGCAAAAAGAAATTTAAATACAAAATTTGAATAAACATTATGTACTAAAAGAGCCTCTAGTTTAAATACTAATATAGTGCTGGTTATTGAACTATTATCATTTAAGAGTCCCCAACAATCAGCAATGGCTTTTATAATTCCAACCAGCTTTGTTCACAAAATGTTTGCCATAAAGATAGTGTTAAGTCTGAGAGATATTGAGAGACGATGCGCTATAAAATAACGATTTCCCCCCATAAGGTAGTTTTTATTTTTTAGTACCGTCAGGGTATTGACATAGCGTTTAAAAAAAGTAGAAAAAAACACCAAAAGGTAAATAAAAACATTTTTGCCGCCACTGCAACCAAATGGACCAAAAGTTGGACTGACTGTCTTCACTGCACAGTGTGTCCAAAGCAGAGATGATTCATTAAAAAGTATAGAGAGATAAAACTACCACTAGGTTGTTTGTGTTGATAGCCAGCCATACCATGCCAAACCCAAACCTACGAATTATGAACGGAGAAGTCGACAAAACGACTCATAAAACCAACAGCAACCTCGAAAGCAATCAAATTACAAAGATTTTACGAGTAATTGCCGTGAAGAAGAAAATTTAATGGCGGTTGTAAAAAAAATCTTCTTTAAAGTTGCTGTGGCAACAAGTTGTGGCTGTGCTATTGGGAGGGAAGGCGGAGTTAAATCGGAGTAGTTAAATGATAAGTTGCAGGCGTTAAAAATAAAAAACAAAAATGCAAAAAAAGATGATTGTAAAAATCGCATAATCGCCAAAGTTATTTGAAGTTTGTGCACAAAATGCCTCTAGCGGTCGCTAGTCGCACTTTGAGCGCCTGCTCAGTTTGCTTAACTACTGCGCTATAATTAAAAAAATGTTCTTAATGCATTTTTCTCGCATCTTCCGCGCAGTGATGCGTATCGTCCGAGAATGGTACGCAGGAAGTTCGTGTTTGTGTACGTCGTGGTGCAAAAAACCAGAATGGAAAAAAATAAGAAAAAAACTTCTTAACATTTGTGGCATGTCGTAGTTTTCATTTGCAACTCGTAACTTTTTGAATGAGTTTTGCTATTTATAGCATATATTGGTTTAATGGGTTGCTAGGGATGTCATTGATTTTTTTTTTCGCATTAAGCTTTGAGCTGTACCTGGCTTTTAAAATGTTCGAATTTGTATTTTTTATTTTTTTTATTTATTTTATGCAAATAATTCTTAGAAATCATGCTATACTCAGCATGTTGTCTGTTTATAATCGGCTTAAATTCTGTTTAATTGATTGATATACGATTGTTTGATGACTGGCATTAGTTGTACACCGAAAAAAAAAAAAAAAAAAAAAAAAAAAAATATATATATATATATAAATATATATATATATATATATATATATATATATATATATATATTATGCAAGTTATTTATTTTTATAAAATTAATAAATAAAGGGTTCAACAGTGACGCTACAAAAGTAGAGCGACAGGGACAGCAAACGACGCCATATTTCTTGCCGCTCTTTTGAAATTTCTCTTCAGTAAGGTTTGCCATTTCATGATGGAAAGATATACGAGCCAACAACGAGTCGAAATTATTAAAATTTACTACCGAAATTCGAATTCGTATATCTTTTCATCATGAAATGGCGAACCTTACTGAAGAGAAATGCCAAAAGAGCGGTAAGAAATATGGCGTCGTTTGCTGTCCCTGTCGCTCTGTCCCTGTCCCTGTTGAAAAACCAATGAAAAAAACGTTTGTAGCGCTCTTATTGAAAAACCCTTTATATGTTTTATATAGATCATAAAAAGTTCTTCATTATTATGTTTTTTTTTTTATTTTTTCAATTTAAAGATTTTTCCACCATTTTCAACAGCTCTCATCATATTTATATAAAGTTCTTCATATTGATGAACAAAATAAAAATCTTCATTGTTATGAATTTAAACATCAATATAATGAATTTTTCATCAATTAACATGTTTCAAATAAACAGTTTTTATTATGATATTCACCAGCTCTCATCATCATATTCATATTAAGTTCATCATATTGATGAAGAAAATTAAAAAAAATTATGGTATGAATATAATTTACTCAAATTGAAGATTGTGTTCTTCATTTCAATCATACTATTTATTTCTATTCTTCCATTTTCTGATATATTTTTGGAATTCGCAATTGGTTGACATGCCAAAATAATTTTTTTGTTATATATAAAAATATTAAATATAACTTTTTCTTTATATAAAATATTATTTGTTCATCAAATACTACAAAAATAAAATATTATTTTAGATGTTAAAATGTTTTTAAATTATGTCAGCTTATTGAAGATTTTGTACTTACCACAACTAAATGACTTCAAATAATCTATGTAATATATTCGTCAATTTGATGAATATCTGATTCTTAAATTTAGACTTTTATTTAATGCATATAACAGAACAGTTTACGTACATAATTTTAATGTACATAATATATACATAATATTGATGAATTGTGTTCATCAAACTATGTATCTTTCAAATCAACTTTAATGCTTGATTTTTACTTCATTCTCCGATTTGCAATAATCTATGTAATAAATTCGTCAATTTGATGAATATCTGATTCTTAAATTTAGACTTTTATTTAATGCATATAACAGAACAGTTTACGTACATAATTTTAATGTACATAATTAATATATACATAATATTGATGAATTGTGTTCATCAAACTATGTATCTTTCAAATCAACTTTAATGCTTGATTTTTACTTCATTCTCCGATTTGCAATAATCTATGTAATAAATTCGTCAATTTGATGAATATATGATTCTTAAATTTTGACTTTTATTTAATGCATATAATAGAACAGTTTACGTACATAATTTTAATGTACATTATTAATATATACATCAAATTGATGAATTGTGTTCATCAAACTATGTATCTTTCAAATCAATTTTAATGCTTGATTTTTACTTTATTCTCCGATTTGCAAAATAGTTTTTACGAAATTAAAAAAATATATATATTTTCAATAAAAATAATTTTCAAATAAATATTTATATTATATACAATTAGAATAGATTTTTTAAAATTATTTTTTATTTATTTAGTACAAAAAAAAATTAAACTCTTTTTTTATTTAGTTGCATTCAATCAAAGTTATTTTTTATTTCCTACCTGAATCCTACTAGTGTCCCGTCAGTTTTTATTGTCACTTGTCGAGTAACTCGGAAGCGAAGTGACGCACTTTCCATTCAGAAACTAGCCAGAAAACTGTTTTATTTCTGGTAATTATTTCCATACCAGTTACCGATCAGTTTTTGACTAGTTTTACTGGGTACAGATCTGTTTGGCTAGTTTACTGGCAGGTGATCTACTCCTCATATCCCTACCAGTAAACAACCAGTTATTGACTAGTTTAACAGGTGAAATACCTGTTTTTACCAGTTTTTTTGGTTACTGGCAGAGATTTACTCTTTAAATCCCTACCAGTAACCGACAAGTCTTTGACTATTTTTACTGGCGAGGATCTACTCTTCAGAGTTAACGACCAGTTTTTGACTATTTTTCCTAGCAGGGATCCACTCTTCACATCCCTATCAGTAACCGATCAGTTATTGATAGTTTTACTGAGGAAACCTGTTTTTACTAGTTTTTTTTTACTGGCAGGGATTTACTCTTCAAATCCTTACAAGTAACCGACCAGATTTTGACTAGCTTTATTAGATTTTTACTAGTTTTGCTGGCAGGGATCTTTTCTTAAAATCCATACCAGTAAACGACCAGTTTTTGAATAATTCTACTGGCAAGCATCTACACTTCAAATCCCTACCAGTAACCGACAAGTATTCGACTGGTTTTCACTAGCGAGTATATACTCTTCAAATTCCTACGAGGGACTTACCAGTGTTTGAGCTGCCTAGTAAAATCTAGTATTCAAAACTTAAATAAACCTAAACATAAAAAAGATAAAAACATAAATTAAAAACCAAAAATAAATCAATTAAGTTTTAATTAAATTATAAAAATAAGAGCGCTACAAAAGTTTTTTTCAAGGGTTTTTCAACAGGGACGCTACAAAAGTAGAGCGACTGGGACAGCAAACGACGCCATATTTCTTGCCGCTCTTTTGACATTTCTCTTCATTTCATGATGGAAAGATATACGAGCCAACAACGAGTCGAAATTAATAAAAATTTACTACCGAAATTCGAATTCGTATATCTTTCCATCATGAAATGGCAAACCTTACTGAAGAGAAATGTCAAAAGAGCGGCAAGAAATATGGCGTCGTTTGCTCTACCTGTCGCTCTACTTTTGTAGCGTCCCTGTTGAAAAACTCTTTATTTAGCGCCAGCAGCCAATGGTGCCACATACCGGTTGGGCGCTTCCTGTTGTTTTGTTTGTTTTTGTTTATTTTTATATTTTCCAACTATATATATTTTTTTTGATATTATTAATGCAAAATTAATTGTGTCTATCAATTTGTAACAATTTGCAAAAATATGCCACACTGGCCTGTCTGGCGCCAAGCAAGTGGCAACAGCATCACTTTAATTAAAATCACAACTACATGTTCCGTCCGTCTGTCTGTATGACGATCCGCCTCTTCGTGCATCTGTCCGGCAGTCATTCATAACGTGATTTCGCGAACGTTAACAAGTGATTAACATGCCAACAACTCCTCCTATTTCTTCGTCATAGCAGCATCATTCACAGCAACATTATTCGCCGCAGCAACATCATTCGCAGCAACATCATTCGCATCAACTTCATCATTATTATTTATCGTCATCCTCCTCAGCATCAACATCATCCTGTTAAAATATTAGATAATTAAATTTCTAAATCGAGTTATAAATGGTACAACTCTGTATTGAGTCTGTTCGTCTCATTGCATGTTGCTCTACAATTTTTCTACTTGTCTTGTCTTTCTTTTGTTTTTATTTCCTATATCTATTTTTATTTTGGTCAATACATTCGTGTGTATTTTTTTCTATTAATAATTGTTATTTGTTCCGCCATTCGTGACAAAAATGCCATAAAAAAAAATGTTTTCGCCATCAATGAGCGACATGTTTTGTCCAACAAACATTTCTTTAATAGGCGCCATCGTTTAATTGCTCGCAAATAGTTTTTGTTACTGTTACGCAAATAGTTAGAGTTTGGAAAATGGTTCGCCGCAGGTGGCAACAATGTCGTTTGTTGCTTTAACAATTATTTTTGTTGAATCACATATGATTTTTTTTGTTTTTGTGCAGTTTGTGGAAAGTTTGGTTTTTTGTTTGTTTAGTATTACAGTTAATTAAGTAGTCATGCGATTGATTGTTAAAGTTTTCTAGATTTCCATGGAATAATTTACACGAAAATTGCTATGGAATTGTAAACCAATAATGCAAATAATACAGGATAGGAAATAATAATAATAGGCAAACAGCACTTAGATTTCATATATTTCAAAGCTATATCAATAAAAGATGCATACAAAGTTTTTATTTAAATTATAGCCATTTCAGAGGTTTTTAGAATAGACTAGCTTGACCTCTGCATGACTCGTGCAAAGATTTTTTGAATGTGCTTCCCTGTAGAATTCTTCCCAGTAGAAATCTTCCCTGTAAAATTCTTCCCCGCAGAAAGATTTCCCATAGAATTCTTCCCCGTAGTTTTTCCCAGTAGATGTTTTAGTGTGGTGAGTTTCATTTTGGCGAGTTTTAGTGTGTTGAGTTTCGGTGTGGTGTGTTTCGGTGTGGTGATTTTCGGTGTGATGAGTTACGGTGTGGTGAGTTTCAGTATGTTGAATTTCGGTGTGGCGAGTTTAAATAATTTGGGGTGATTGATACCCTGGTGTTAAATATCTTGATATCACCATAATAACAGTTGACAGACACCATCTTGAGATTCGGAGAGGGTAGGTTAGAGAAGGAAGTTTTTTTTTTAGTTTTTAATTTAAGCAGTTTTCTCAATAGCTGCATATTTTCTGCGATTCTTGATGTCCCAATAAAAATCAAATCAAGTCCATTTAAAAGCATTTATATTTCCAATAGACAAAAGCTGTATATTTTGCTGCCATACCCAAAATTTGTCGGAAATATGCCTTTAAAATTCTTTAAAATTTGATAACATGCCATACGTTACCATACTCTTCCAATTATCTGTGTGTTTGTCTAAAATATACCCAAACTGTACCTGAAAAATAGCTGACATTTTGTCTCGGAAGGTGCTAGAAATTGCGTCTCGATACCCGAGACAAAAGTTCTGGCATTTATCAAGAATATTCCGGGTTTCTAAATTAAACCTGCCAAATATATTGTTTTGGTTATTTTTTCACATGCCTGTTTTCAGCCAGTCCCCAAAATTTGCATATCAAATTTGTACAATGGCGAGACAAAATGTCTGTCATTTTTTTTTTGGAATATTTCCGGCATATTTTCGGAAAACACATAGACAAATGAAAGTTTGTGGGAAGAGCGTATGGAAGATAATGAAATTTTATAATATTTTAAAGGCAGATTCGCGGCATATATGCTTTTGATACAACTTCGACTTTGACTGTTTTAAATATGTCGAAGAAATATTTCTAAACTTCTGTGACCCACCAATATTTTGTATGCGCATTTTTAAAATAATTTTTCAAAGTAATTTTTCAGCAATATTTCGGACATATATCCGACAAACACACAGGTGAATGAACAATTTTGAAAAAATGATTTTCAAATTTTGTGAAATTTAAAGCCTATTCCCGGCATATTTTGGAAACATGCAGAAAACAGACATATTTTGATACAAACTTTGCCATTGTCTCCTTAAAAATTGTTGATAATATAGGATCGAGGTAGTTTAGAAATAACTACCTCGATCCTGCCCAAAATGTTTTCTAGGGATATCAAACAAAAAATGTCTGTACTTTTTCAGTTAGATATTGGACAAACCAAGATTGCTGGATGCGTTTAGCAGGTTGTCAAATTTTAAAAGCAGATTTTTTGGCATATTTTGGGGAATAGGTAGAAAATGGAAAGTTTTTAATATGAACCCGGCATTTTTCTGCTTAAAGTCTTCCGGCTAAATGTCTTGAGCCGGCCAAAAATTCCGTTTAAAGTTACGAAACAAAATTTGTATAATTTTTCACAAATATTAAGGCATATTTTCGGCTCACCCACCGATAAATGGTAGATATTAGGAAATATATAGCAGATTAATTTTTTTTTTTTTGAAATTTTTGCATATTTATTGTCTGTCTAAAATCTTTCAAAGAAAAATTTTATAAAACTGCATTGAGTCTGCCAAAAAATTTTGTGTAGTGTGTTAAATGCTTTTCACAAACTTGAAGATAACTCCATGTTTGTCGAAAATATGTCCCAAATATTTAAAAAAAAAAATCCAGTAATTGTGTCTCGGGTAGTTTTTTACGAAATAAATGTTTATATCTCTATTTTTTGAATCTTTTGTTACTAACTTTATTTTATAAATTAAACTATTATATTCGTCTAACAACATAAGCATCTAATAATGCTAAATGTCAGGATATTATAGTTTTTAAAGATTTTAATATTTGTAGTAATCAATTTATTTTGTAAAACAATATATATGGCTTATTTTAGGCATAAATATGGCATATATTTAGCAATGTTTAGTGCACAACCGAATTAAGCTAATTTTGTATTTCTTTAATTAGTTTTTATTGCTTTAATGTGTAATTTATACAAATTAAAAACTGCAATAAAACTACCAAATACCATGCCTACTTACGGTATATTTTAGGCATATTTTTGGCATATCTTGTGCATCAAATATTTCAGCAACTAATTAAAGTAATGTTGTAATTCTTTTTGTATTTTATTATCTACATGTATTACATGTTACTTAATAAATATTTTACAACTGTCTAGCTTGAAATTGCAAACATATTTTTAATATTTCTCATGTCATTCTCTAATTACTATGTAAATATTAATATTTATACTGTTAAGATGTCACAATCATGCAATTCTAATGCCAAACAGTTGTTTTATATTATCTGTGATAATCATTAAATGATGAGTAAACATTAAAAAAAACTTTAGTTAATTAATGCATTATCTTGATCTCGTTCCGTTCATTCAATGATTTTTCTGTTTTTATCTGTTTTGCAAAAAAAAAAAAAATGCAACGACTTTGTGTCACGTGACTCACTCACCTTCGTTCCATTCACAATGTTTTTTTTTATTATTTATTGGTTTTTCCATTGTTTTCTTTAAACATTTTTCATTGCAAATTTAAACATATTAACAGCTCGCTCACAGCAGAGTATTATAGTTAATTAATTTAATTAATGTAATTAAAAATTAATGAATGCAATTAAAATTTCATTAACTTGATGCAACACATCATAAGTTGTAATAAGTTGGCTACTAAACTAAATTATTTTTCTAAAATAACTATAATTATAAATATTCAATTAACATTTTTTAAATTTTGAAATTAAAAATATTTTTTTACAAAAAAGCACAATTGTTCTATATATAATTCTAATTTTGTTCAGAATTCTCCTACATATATTTTTCTAATTTTGTGCAGAATGCTCCCCCATATATTTTAATTAATTTAATTTAATTCTCCTTTATTTGTTTAAAAATTTTAAAATTTCGTCTAAAAATATTTGATAGAAAGTTAAATAATTAAAATAGTTTTAAATAGGTTTTTTTTTTTAATTATAATTAGTTATATTAAATTTGCAACTTTATGTTGTTACTTCAATTAAATATTTGATAAATACAAATGTTGTTAATTGTATTATAAATATTTAGTTAAAATGATTATTTATGTTAATTAGTTTAACTTTCAAGTGTGTTATTTAATTTTTGTTTAATTGCGTTAATCAGTTAAATGTTTAATTACTGCATTTGGCTAATAGTTTAAATATATGTTTTATTTAAATGTTTAATTGTGTTACTTAGTTAAATGTTTAATTATGTTAATTAGTTCATTCAAATATTTGACAAATGAGGTAATTTTATTACCTCTACATTTTAATTGGATAAATAAAAAGTGTAATTCAAAACCAATTTCATTGAAATTATTTATTAGAATTTTTAATTATATATTTCATTATGTTATTTAGTTAAATGTTTAATTATTTTATTTAGTTAAATGTTTAATTATTTTATTTAGTTAAATGTTTAATTATTTAATTTAATTTAATTATGTTCTTCAGTTAACTTTTAAATTGTGTTATTTATTTAAATGTTCAATAAAATTTCTTTAGTTAAATGTTCAATTTTGTTATTCAGTTGATTGTTTTCTTTAGTTAAAAATTCAATTATATTATTTAATTAAATGTTTAATGAAATTTCTTAAGTTAAATGTTAAATAAAAAACATAAATACAAATTCAATTAAATACATCCTTGTCAAACACTTTAATTTGTACAATAAAAATTGTATTTTATAATTTATGGTCTTAGGCGTTAATGGGTTAAGTTAGTATAGGGTAATTTTGTTTACAAACTTAGTTTATTATAAATTATACAAACAATTAGATTTTAATTGACACATATATTTGATAGTTAAATATTTATTGTTAGCTTAACAATTTAATTAATATTTCTTTTTTTTTTCTTCTCATTTTAGGTAAGTGTCTTTCACAACATAAATATCTAACTAAATCAACTAATATTACTGATGCGGGGTAAAGTATTTTTATTGTTTTCAAGAAAAAAATTTTAACATTAAATAATAAACTAAATAAATAAAAAAAAAAAAAAATAATAAAAAATTTAATCTTAAAAATATCAAGGACAATTAAATTAAACAACATAAAATTAACAAAAAAAAACTAAATTTACAAATCATCAAAAACTTATAAAAAATTGTTTAAAATTATTAAAAAAAATATATATATATAAAAAAAAATAAAACTAAAAAAAAAAAATAAAAAAAAACAAAAAAAAAAATAAAAAAAAATTAAAAACTAAATTTACAAATCTTCAAAAAATTTGAAAGAAAAATATACATTATTTAAAATTATTAAAAAAATATATAAAAAATAAAACTAATAATAAAATAAAAAAAAAATTAAATACAAAATAAAAATAAAATTAAATATAAAATAAAAATAAAATGTGTAAATAAATAAAAAAATAAATAAGAATAAATAATTATAAAGAAAAAATAATAAAAATGTGGGATAAAAAATAGAGCCACAGCACTCAGACAAGGTTATATCCATTGTGCTGTGACCCTGTTCCCTGGTTTTTAATGATACTTCTTAGATTCATTATTGAATCTAAGAAGGCTATTGTGTGATAGAGAGTGAAGCTGATCCTCTCTCATCACGTCTGTGCCAAAGATCTGCCTTCTAATTCTAGAAAATGCTGGACAATCACAGAGATAGTGCTCTGTGGTGCCAGTTTCTTCTTAGCAGACAGAACATAAGGCGCTTTCGGCCAGGCCGATTGCGTTCATGTGTTTTTCACATGCGTTGTGTCCCGTTAGAAGTCCCGTCAGTTTTCTGCACTCCTTTCTACTTAAGGAAAGTAGAAACGAGGCCGATCTTTTGGTTATCGTCGGTGTCATGAGCTTGGAGAATCTGCATTTCGTCTCATTCATCCATCTGCTCTTGTGTGCGGAGGCGACCCAAGAGCTGATGACGAATTTTCCCGTAGATGCAGGTAGTCCAAGCACAGGTTCTGGTCCAAATGGATTATCCTCAGATCCAGCACGTGCTAGTTCGTCAGATGTTTCATTGCCCGAAACTCCTTTATGGCCCGGCACCCAAATCAGTTTCAGTGTATTGTATTTACCAACACAATTGAGACGTGATCTGCATTGACGTACAATTTTGGATGTGATGACCTGGTTGTTCAAAGCCATAAGAGCAGCCTGACTATCGCTGCAAACTGATATAGCCCTGTTCTGCCATCTATTATCCGCAATGTAGTCCATAGCCATAAGTATAGCATAGACTTCGGCTTGAAATACCGAGGCATTGTCGCCTAAGGCGAAGTGAAGTCTGCGGTCATCCGGTTCCACAAACTCTCCAGCACCAGATCCCTGATCGGTTCTGGAGCCGTCTGTGAAAATGCGGTGTGACCCTCTACCTGGCTCACAGTCAGGCGTTAGCCAATCTTGAATGTCAGGTTGGCAGACCTCAAAATTTCGTCTTGGTAATATTTCTGTTATCATTGCATCAGAGGGCATCTCCAGTAGACAGGTGTCTAATGGAGTGTCAAGTGCAATGTCAGAGATATTTCAGGGAACATTAATCCAGAAACCACCTCGTTTTAGTCTCCAGCAGCCTTTCATGGCTTCGCCTCTGATGAAGATGTAAAAAAAGTGTAAACATTGTTTAAAATTAAATAAAATATATAAACAATATTAAAACCAATAAAAAACTATCACCAATAAATAAGAAAAAACATATATAATTTTTTTTTTTTAAATTAAAAATAAAAAAACATTAAGAAAAAAGTAATACATAAATAAAAGTTATTAAAATAAATAAAAAATAATTAAAAAGAATAATTTAAAAAAATAATTTTAAAAAATAATTTTAAAAAATAATTAAAAAAAAATAATTTAAAAAATAATTTAAAAAAAAAAAAACAAATAAACAGAAAAATTATAAAAAAGGAATAATATTTGTTCAAATTAAAAATAAAAAAAATATTAAAAAATAATATATAAATAAAAATTATTAAAATAAAGTAAAAATAAAATTTGTGAAAATTTTCAAAAAAGTCGACTTTAATTTTCAAGTTGACTCTAAATTGTCTATGAATATACTCTATGCCCTATATCTTTAAAATAAAATAAACTATTTTCTTAAATTCAAAAAAAGAAAATATATTTAAAATAAAATGCATTATTTTTATAATTAAAAAAAAGAAAATATCTTTAAAATGAAATTAATTAATTTATTTAAAAAAAAAAAAATCTCTTTAAAATCAATTAAACATTTTCACTGCCTTTTAAAATATTTAAAGTTGCGTATACGCCATGTGCACCGCGATTTCACAAAATTGCGCAAATAACTCATTTAATGAAATACAATTAAATGTGCATTCGCTGCTGCAATTAGCCGACTATTTTTAGCCGCACTTATTTCTTTAAAACGAATTATGCATCTATATGTTTTTGGTATTTTTGTTGAATGTTTTGTGCTACTGTTTTTTTTATGTTGCCATTGCAACCAAAAACTGCAATTTAAAAAAAAAAATTACATTTTTTGACCGATGCAGCAACCAATCAACTAACCCAACCAACGATCCATCGCAACAAAACTTGGCCGTTGCTATATTTAGACTTGGCCAACAGCAACGCCAAAAGTGATTGATTAAATTAATCATATGGAGCAAACAGCGACAGTAGCAACAGCAGCAACAACATCATCATCATCCGTTGCAGCAACAACAGCAGTGGCCAAACCCCATGATCAGCAACGCTATCATCAGACATCTGTGACACTTGCCGCACAGAGCGTAGTTCGCGTGTGTCTCTAAAAGAGAGCAACGGAAAGAAGAGCATGGCTGGCAGCAGCGCGAGATACAGAGAGAGAGTTATGCGACATTGTGGCGCGCCTAAACTTAATTCATAGAGAAAGTTTCCGTTTGTGTGATGGTTATAGTTATAGTTGCTAATTTTTTAAATTGATTTAATTAAAGTGTCACCACTTTGCCGTGATCGGCGACCGGATTTGAGTGATCGGTAGCAATATTAAATTATTTGCAAAAAATAAAAGAAAAAAAAAATTAAATAAAAAAATAATTAAATAAAATTATAAAACGAAAAATTTTAAATAAAAGACAAACATAACAAAAATCATACAAAAAAAAAAAAAAAAAGTAAAGATTAAAATTTAAAAGAATCGGGTAAAATAAACAGAAGCAAATATATAGAATATATTTTAATAAATCGAAATAATGTAATAAATAACAGAGCAAAATTAAAAATAATAAAGAACAAATTAAATAAAGGGTTTTTCAACAGGGACGCTACAAAAGTAGAGCGACAGGGACAGCAAACGACGCCATATTTCTTGCCGCTCTTTTGACATTTCTCTTCAGCAAGGTTTGCCATTTCATGATGGAAAGATATACGAATTCGAATTTCGGTAGTAAATTTTAATAATTTCGACTCGTTGTTGGCTCGTATATCTTTCCATCATGAAATGGCAAACCTTACTGAAGAGGAATTCGCAAAGAACGGAAAGAAATATGGCGTCGTTTGCTGTCCCTATCGCTCTACTTTTGTAGCGTCCCTGTTGAAAAACCCTTGAAAAAATTTTTTATATAAATAAAATTTATAAATAAAAAAAAAAACAAAAGAAAAATAAAAATATAAAAAAAAGAAACTAAAAAATAAAAATACAAGGAAAAAACAAAAGAAAAATAAAAATATAAAAAAAAAATCAAAAACAAAAGAAACTAAAAAATAAAAATATGAGAAAAAAACAAAAGAAAAAAAATAATTTTTACTATTAAAAATAGTCAATAGGATAAATTATTATTTTTATCGGAATGTACTAGAAAATACCATGACATTGCCATTTAGTTTATATGAAAAGATTTTTTTTTTTTTTTGCACACTATTAAATCAATAATTGTCCTATTGACCAATTTTAATGGGAATTCTGGGTGTACTAAAAAATTAAATACATTTTTTTTTTTGAAAAATTAATTGGTACATAATGGATGACAAAACGTACGTGTTGTCGACTATTCGCAACATTCTGGTCAGGAATTGAATAGTGCATATTCATGACGAAATGTGAGCCAAAATGTAAGATCACGAAGGAATTGAAATTTCCTCAAAATTCCTTCCTTGTCAAGCAATCTGAAATTGTGCCAAAAGAAGCAACATTTTCATCACAACGGACAAAATAAAGACAGACATTTATAATAAACAATAAATGATTGGGATACGTGATTACTGTGAATATAAAATATCCACATTCTTTTGCCCTGACATGTATTGTATAATATATATTTTAATAATAGCACTAAAACAAACTATGGAAATTCCAGATTTTTAAAACTATTGATTTTGTAATTAGGAAAAGCATTTTTATAATTAATTGCTAACATAAATAGCTATGCTAAATGCTAAATGTTCCTCTTGGAGAGTCTTCTCAAATTTAACTGACTTCTTCTTGCTTCGTTTACTACCTTTTGTATACCATATTTTCCGTCTCAAGTATTTGATCTACCTTTTTTTCATCATGAACTTTTGATAATACTAATATTGTCACTTTGTCTTTGCCTTGAGCATCTCTGATTTTCTTAAAACGTTTTTATTGCACTCGTTGCTTCTTAAAACTTTCACTCTTCTAACAATGAATTTAAAACAGCATTTGTTTTTTATTACTATCACAAATATTTACATATTTCTAACAATCGTTTGTTGTTTGCCAACTCTGTTTGAAATCTCTGCTGCATTCTGTCAAAAATGTGACACTTTTATTTGCACTCTCTTCACTCATTTCATTTTGTAAATGTTTATCTGATATGTAAACTGTCTGTTTTTCCTTCTACTCTATAATGCGTCATTGTGAAATTTGATGTTGAACTATTTTTTTTTTTTTTTTGTACAACGTACGATATTTTTTGCATTTATTACAACGTAATTTAATTTGATGAAACCTTATTTTATTTGATTTACATGCTATACAATGGTTTGCACTATTGTGTACTACATTTGAAAAAGTATTAACTAATTGCCAACAATCTGAAGAGGTCGATGACTAATGCTGGGGAAATCTGTTCGGACAATGAAACCCTGACTCACATAACGTCATTCAATTCAATGCCAAAGTGGCGATTTTGCAAAATTACCGAGATTTCTAACTAATGTTATTAAAAATATTTGAATAAATACGTAATATTTATATAAATATATAGAAAATCTAACTTTTAAATTTGTAAATGTATTTTACGTTTAACTACATATTCAGCACACCAAACAATATCGTTTATAAGCTCCAATCCTCATTTATGATAAACTACATTGATACGAAAATGGGTGCTCAATTAAGACAAACCTTTCTAGAATTATAAAGTTGCGCTCACTTAAGACAAATCTTTCTAGAATTATAAAGCTGTTTTTGTCATTATGAAATTGGGTTGATAACGAAAGAGATTTCATTTTCGATAAACAAATATATATTAATCACATTATAATTATTTCACAACAAACAGCAAATTGTCCCAATCAATAATTTTATCCAGCTTGTAACTTTGGCATGATTTGCAACTAAAATATTGTGTTTGCGGGACAAATGTAAAGTCTGCAGATAATATAATATAATAATGTGTGACATTTAATGATTCACATCACATATATATATTTTTTAAAACAAACATTTTATGTTTGCATCATACATTTAATGAACATAATTTACTGTCACAATAATTCTAGTTTATCTAATGTATTTACAAAGACTTGCTATAAAAATATTGTGCTTGCTGTCAACATGTTATGTTCGGAAATAACATGTAATACTTGCATATAACATATTTATTCTGTTTATAATTTATTGAATAGCATCAAATAGAGTTTGCCGCAAACATATCATGTTTGCATTAATACATTTTATGAACATAATTTACTGTCACAATAATTGTGCTTTAGCAAATAATATTGTATTTTCAGGAAACGTATAATGTTTGAAAATAACATATTTGCAGATAACACTTTAATGTTGGTGATAATACTTATATATGGATTGTATCAAATATATTTTATTATACAGCAAACCTTTAATGTTTGCAATAATGCATTTAATGAACATAATCAATTGTTTGTTGCAATCATTTTATCTTCATAGCATGATTTTGAAGTGGCTTTCAGCAAAACACGGTATACGCCAAAAACATAATGTTTGCCGGAAACACATAACGTTGCGTATAACATATTATGTTGGCAGACAACATCGAATGTTTGTAGAAAATTTATGTTGATTTAATAAACTATATTTAATTTTACAACAAACATAATATATGTTTCCAATCATGCATTTCATGAACATAATTTATAGTCACTGTAATAGTAGTAAATATAGTTTTTCGAATGACTTTACAATGACATTCAGCAAATATATTGTGTTTGCGTAAAACAGTTAATGTTTACAAATAACATTTATTTTGGAGATATTATGAATGGATTGCATCAAATATATTTTATTATACAGCAAATATATTATGTTGGCAATCATACATTTTAACAACCACGTTTGCAATTCAAAATTTTATGTAGAAAATTAACCCAACAACTCTGCAGTTATAACTCGAATACTTTTTTAATGCCTTTCCGCATAAATATGTTATTTTCTGAAAACATGTAATGATTGCAGATAACATAGAATAATTGCAGATAACATGTAATGTTTTTATACAACATATTAGGTTTGAGATAGTATGTATTACTTGCATAAAATATATTTTGTGTTCCAGAAATCATTTTATGAACACATTTGATATGCTGTCTTGTTACAATTATACTATAATATATGTCATAACTTTGGAATGACTTTTCGACATAATAATATTATATTTCGGCAAACATTATGTTTATGGTAAACATATTATGTTTTTAGTTAACATATTATGTTTAGAGAAAACATATTATGTTTAGAGAAAACATATTATGTTTAGAGAAAAAATATTATGATTTCTGGTATATATTATTTTTGGCAACAACATATTTACTTTAGCAGATATTTACTTTTGCATAAAGTATATTTCATTATATAACAAGCATTTTATGTTTCCAATTATACTTTTTATGAACATATTTGACTTTTAACTTGCTTGTTTAATTAAAGATTTTTGTGATTTTTTGATTGATTTTTTTCTATAATTTTAATATTAAATATTTGCTGTTTATATAATGAACGCGATAATCAATGCCATGACCAGCTAACTTAACATCGGCTACCTTCACATTACCGTAACATGTTGCATAAGATTGCATTGCGCATAGAAAAACTTGGAATAAAAACTGTTTTTCCGTTGCACAAATATTTGCCATTGAGATTCTTTGCTGCCAGAGAAGTACCTAAGTAATAAAGTGCCAATACTGGGACAGCTGCTGCTGCTATTGATAATGATGTTGATGTTGATGAATGCAACCAAATACTTGGAATTAAAAAGTGTTGGTATTGAAAGAAGAGAAAATCAGCAACTACTATGATTATTATGCAAATGTTGCCTTCAAAATCAACAATATATTGGGACCAAAAAGAAGAAATAAAATAGAAAAAGAAAGAAGCACCGCTACATTTAAATGGCACAGAAAACAAAACACTCCTGTTTTTTACAACTACTATCAATATTATTATTATTATTATTATGCCAAACAACTTAAATCAACAGCGTTGTTGGCGCTAATGTTTGTCTATGTTGTAAACTTTGTTGTTGACTTTGTGCTGCTGCTGTTGTGTTGTTCCATATCGCCGCACTTTGATTGACTGACACCGTGACACACGGCAATGCAATGCAAAAAAACCGTTGGATTCACCTATAAAATGTGCTCTGCAACAATTTGTGGCAGCAGCAACATGATGACATGCTTGCTGATGACAATGTTGCCAGACAGCGACGAAATATGTGCCAAACGTGTTGTGAAATTGGGTTTTGAATTTATAAACTCATTTTTATTTATTTTTTACTTTTTCTTTAATATATATTTTTTTTTTCAATATTTTTAATAATTCAATATTTTTTTATTAGTTTGTAATTTTTATTATTTTTTGTTCATTAAAATTGCGGCCATATCTTTGTCATGCATTTTTCATGTGAACAGCAAAAACACAGCAGCAGCAACATGTCTGTCTTAATGTACGCAGACATGTTCATTAAAATCATTATCAGCATCACCAACAGCAGTGACAAATATTTTGATCACCGCTGTTGATGTTGCTGATGTTTAGTAAAAACAAAAAAAATAATTTTTAATTCATACACATTTTAATCAAAATTGCTGACTATCGTGTTGCAGTCGCATTAATCTAATTTTAAACATAACTCAGCAACAACTATGCGCCGCAGCAACATCATCGCACAGTGCGCGCCATCAACACCAGCGTCAGCAACAGCATCAGCAACATCATCGTAGTCATCGTCATCGTTGTTGCTCAACTAACGATTAATTCGTCGATCCTGCACATTTGTGCTGCAGACGCATTATAAATGATTTGCAATTGCTGCCCATTTGCTGTTGCCGTTGGTGTTAGTGTTGCTGCTGCTATCAACGTCTGCTGCTATTGCCAACAACAACAAACAACCATTAATGCGTTGATGATATTTTTAGAAAAACCACATTTGGCGTTGGTTTAAAAATAGTTTATGGCTAAAATAGTCAATGCGAACGAACGAACGATATACGTGTTTAGACCAAAGACAGGACTGGTACGTAACCAAAAAGAAAACATAAAAAAAATAGAGGAAAAAAACATAAATGCAAAAATAGACACTACAACAAATTTCAAGAAAAAAAACACCAAAAGAAGTAGCCAAGCAATAGCGTTTAAAAATTGTTCAACTATTATAAAAAGACACTGTTAAAAAAGCTTTATATTAAATATTTGTAATGCATTGGATACCATAATCATAGACAATTTAAAAAGGACTTTAAAATTAGAATCAACTGTTTGGACAAATTTCGTATAGAATCAAATGTCAAAAAAGTGATTTAAATTTTAAAGTTGATTTTAAATTATCTCTGATTATGCGCCAATGTTTCTACAAATGATACATCACAGCATAAAAAAATGTTCATATTAAAAAAGGTCATTCATTACATGATTCATTACATAATTATATTAAAAAAATAATTCATTATATGAATGACTGCAAAACATGAATGCTATGAATCTATTCATCAATTTGATTAATGTCTGAAGGTGTTTTTAAATGTTACAAACTTTTGAAATCATTCATAAGTTTGATGAATATCTAAAAAGGTGTTCTTCAATTGGTCAAAATGTATGCAATAATTTTGATTCATCACATTAATGAACACTTTACATTAACACTTTACATTAAAGAACAATGACTACAATACATTGCTCTGAATATATTCATCAATTTAATAAATATCTAAAAATATGTTCTTAAATTTAACGAAGTTATGAATACATTCATCAATATGATGAATGACTAAAAAGGTGTTCTTTAATTTGACAAAATTTATGCAATAATTTTAATTTATCACATTGATGAACACTTTACATTAACAATTACAAGACATGCATTGTATTGAAGAACAATTCATTATAGTAATGACTACAATACATTACTGCTCTGAATATATTCATCAATTTAATAAATATCTAAAGATGTTGTTCTTTAATTTAACGAGGTTATGAATCCATTGAACAGTTTTTTAAATGGCTAAAATGGTGTTCGTTCTTCAATTTAATAAAGTTACTATAAGTGAATTTATTAATTTGATAAATGTCTTTACAGATGTTCTTTAATTTAACAAAGTTATGAATACATTCATCAGTTTTATGAATAACTTTTAAGGGGTCTATAATTTGACTATATTTCCGTAAATAAAGTGTTTTTCAACAGGGACGCTACAAAAGTAAAAGATATACGAATTCGAATTTCGTTAGTAAATTTTAATAATTTCGACTCATTGTTGGCTCGTATATCTTTCCATCATGAAATGGCAAAACTTACTGAAGAGAAATGTCAAAAGAGCGGCAAGAAATATGGCGTCGTTTGCTGTCCCTGACGCTCTACTTTTGCAGCGTCCCTGTTGAAAAACCCTTGAAAAAAACTTTTGTAGCCCTTTACATTCATCAATTTGACAAATATTTAAAAATTTGTGTTTTTAATTAAACGTTCATCCGTTTTATGAATAACCTAAAAATACATGCATCAATTTGATAAATGCCTAAAAAGTTGTTCTTTAATTGGACGAAATAATGAATGAATTCACCAGTTTGATGAATGACATAAAAAGTGTTTTTCAATTTGCAAAATGTATACAAAAACTTTTAAGCATCACACTGATGAACACTTTACTATTTATATAAATAATATATGCATCATATTGATGAATTTTGTGCTGCAAACGATCATTTTAATTATTTCAATTGTTTGCTACATTTTCTGCTATATTTTTATATTTCTTAATTAGTTTTTGTTAATTGGTTTTTAAAAAATGTTGTCTTGACATGCATAATTTTGTTTTTATTTTTTATTATTTAATATTTTTAGTAACAAAAAGTAATATTTCTAAAAAAAGTATAATTAACAAAAATAATAATTTTGATTCTATTTTTTTTTTTTGGAATATAATAAAAATGTTACGGCATAAAGTATTTTTTTTTATATAAAAAAAAAGATTTTTCTTTCTGTGTGATCTAATTTTTATTTTTTATTTGCAAAATGCATTTGATTTGATCTTAAGGTCGTCTTGTCAGTTGGCTAAAAATACATGCGATACTTGCGTCAAACATAATACATAAAACATGAGTTGTGCGACTTGTTTGGACTAAAACACCACACCATTCAACCAACCAACCAACCAACCATCCAACCAAAAACAAGAACAGCAACAAAAAAAATGATATTGGTATTTTAAAGACACTTGTTATAAAAACACTCACGACAACGTACGTCGAAGACATCGACGACGACGACAACTAATGATGGCGCCAAACGCAGCCTGCCGGCCAAACAACCAACCTGCCTTTGCTTGCCTTTGGCTCTTGATGGCATAGTCCAAACATGTTTGCTCAGCAGAAAGCCAGAAAAAAATTCAATCTATAAAAAATAATTATGTTTGAACAACATTTCTTCTGACAATTTATACATGATACCTATTACATGATGGTTGGGTCAGGCGAACAAAAAAAAAATAAGTTCAATGAGTTACTTAATGGGCATGTTTTCTATTAATTAAAAATGTAGTAATGTATGCAATTATATAAAATGTTTGCAGCGAATAATTATTTGTTGTTTTTATTTTACTTTTTCATAAAGGTAACATCATAAATATTCAGCTTTTGTGAAATTAAATGAGATATCAAATGGAGATATAAAGGAATTTCAAGTGTTTTCATTAACAAGTGGTTTCTGTAAGACAATTTTATCATATAGTTTTTTTTTTGACAAATTGCAAAATATTTGAATATTTTTTATGTTACTGTGAAATATATATAGATCATATTTATGATTTTTATAATACGTATGAAATTTTTATAATAATCGAGGTATTCGTTACATAGTGTGGAAAATTATGTTTGTACCAAATATATTTTGTTTTTAGCAGATATATCTTGTTTGCTGCAAACATAATTTGTTTTCAGCAAACATATTTTATATATAGAAAACATATCGTCGGTAATACTGCAGAACCGCCTAACTGCATGTGAAAATTACGCCTAATTTTTTGTTATAATCGGGTTTTTAATGATATGTTTATCGGATAAATTAGATAAATGCCATTATAAGTTATGACATACTTTATTTTGTATGAAGTAAGTGCAGAATGGTGACTGAAAATATTATTATTTATTATGTAAAATTAATTTTGTAAGAGATATTCGAAAATGTAGATAGGCGGTTTTGCAGTATCACGGACGATATATGCATTGCATGAGCAAGTATATTTTTTGTGGCAAACATTTATTGTTTGTAACAAACATTGATTGTTTGTAACAAACATTTATTGTTTGTAACAAACATTTACTGTTTGTAACAAACATTTATTGTTTGTAACAAACATTTATTGTTTGGAGCAAACATATCTTGTTTGTAGCAAACATTTCTCAATTGTAGCAAGCATTTCTTGTTTGTAGCCAATATGTATGTTTATTTATAAAGATATCTTATTTGCACTAAAATATCTCGTATTCAATTTAATTTTAGTTGTCAAATAATTGAATTTCGTTCAAAAGTATCAGGAACAGAGTTAACCAAAGTATAAATTATTGTATGGACTACTGATTGAATACCGATCATTGAATATTTTCTTTCATGTTCATGTCTACTATAATAGGGACACTTTTACTGGATTTTTGTTAACGCCTTTTTGTATATTACTTGCAAATAAAACACTTTTTAACTAAATTATTATAAACTCTGATTTATTTTTAAACTGTTTTCGCACTCTTCTGCTCCACTTGCAATCCATCCGCCTTGCACATTTTAAAATCATCTATTTTTAAAACCACTCAATTGCTAGCATTAGCTGCCCTCATTCCAACTCAATACGCCTTATCTATCGCCAACCCATTTAAGTGCCATAATTTGTTCCTTATCTAAAAATAAACTTTCATCACTCCAAATAACATTTTAAAGAGTGTGTTTTTCACCGAGTGGTTGGTTGGTTGTGGTGGCCACTTGTCCAATAAACCATCTATTCAAACTTCCTGCCTCTAAACCTCCTGCCTCTGCCTGCTACTCCTACATGTTGTGTCCGAGCGTGTTTCATCTAATTGCTAATCAATCAAGTGTTGTGCATCAATCATGTTTGGTTCTGTTGCTGCAGCATCCTGCTGTCTTCTCGCAACGATTACCATGCAACAATGTCGGTGGTTTGAATCTGTCTGTGATTTTTTGTTTTGTGTCTTTCTCATCCTATTTGAACCAACATCAAAGCAGCTGTTGATCGGTTGGTTGGTTACTTGGTGGCATCCTTTGTCTGTCCAGTGAGTCTCTGTCTGCAAATAGTAATTTTTGCTGATTTTACGACATGCATATTAATGATATTCCCCGTTCACAGCGATGTTGGCTATCGTCTGTCTGTTTTTTCAATCGATTTGTTCGATTTTTTTTAAATTGCTTTCAAACGTTTCTATTTATATGGTAGCCTATCGTCTATCCCTTTTTTTATATATGCCTGTGTTTAGTCCAGTTTATTTCCTTTAGTTTTTACCTTTTTATTTATACTGCTTTGTAGACCAACATCCGGTAGATACTTTCGTAGTTTGATTCTGAATTTATTAAATTGATATTTATTGGAAAAATTATATTTTAAGAATATAAGAAACACAAAACAACATAAAACTCAAACGAATTTATTTCAATTCGATGAAAAAATTCATAATAATGATGAAAATTTCATATACTTAATGAACAATGCTTCAATATGATAAATTTGTTCAGAAATATACAAATTTGATGAGTTATGCGAATATTAAATCTGTATATCATAAAAGTCATAATATTGATGTAAGTTTCATATAAATAATGAATATTTCATCAATATGATAAATTTGTTCATAAATATGATAATTGATTTATACGAAATTTATATGATAAATTTGTTCAGAAATATTACTATTTGATGATTTATGCAAATATTAAATCTGTATATCAAAAAATTCATAATATTGATGTAAGTTTCATTTAAATAATGAATTTTGTTCATAAATATCATAATTGATTTATACGAATTTTTTTAATCTGTTTAGTTTTTCACCATTTGCTAAAAGTTAAAATTATTTTTAAATATTATAGTTATTTCCTGTCTTTTTAAATAGGTCGCATTTTTGCAAATCTAAAAATTATTTTCCATTGTGTCACCCCTTTTATACATTCATTCGTCTGTAAAACGTATCAGTTGTGCTGTAACGTTGCCCCTATTTTATACGGTTGTCCTATCTGCAAATAGAAGATGGTGTGAATGAGATAAAATTCTAGAGCAACAAAAAAAAAATCAAAACATTCACATCGTTAGTTTAAACGCTTCATCAGAACTTTTTAGTTTTTTTATTTAACCACATACGTTGTATAAAAAAACCTCCTCTATATTAAACCAACTCAAAACGGATTTCAACTCTAAGCAACTTCATCTTTATATCATACTTCTTAAAAAAAAAATGTATACAAAAAACCCTTTGATTTATTTATTTTTTTGTTTGTTTTTTAATTTATGAAGAATTGAATTGTTATAATTTCTTTGGCGCCACAAAATTATGCCACAAAACTTCAGAAACACAAAAAAAATACTGTGCAAACATTTTCTTAGGAAGACTGCAATATTTTTATCAAATTGTCAGACTGAGTGACTGACTGGCAGGCCGCCTTGCTGTCATGCCTGGCTGCGCCTAGTTAGGGTTATAATGTATTTTTTTACACAGCAAATAAAACACATAATATTTAAGGGAATATTCATTAAAAGTCAAATTAACAAATTTAAATTTGTTAAAAAAAGTTCGTAAAATTGATGTATATTTCATAAATAGTTCATTTATGAACAAATTTGCACAATGATGAACAATATTTTATAATTTTGAGCAAGTATTTACAATAAGACTTATTGGTTAAATGTATTATTTTTATAATTGATGAACACTTCTTTCTTAAGAAGACATTTTCATAATATAGATGAAATACATAATATAAATTTGTAAAAAAGTTCGTAAAATTGGTGTATAGTTCATAATTGATGTATATTTCAGAAATAGTTCTTTGATGAACAACTTTGCACATTGATGAACAATATTTTATAATGTTGAGTAATAAGACATATTGGTTGAAAATCCACGAATTAAGAATTCATAATATTAATGTATTATTTTTATTATTGATGAACACTTCTTTCTACAGAAGAAAATTTCTAAATATATATAAAATTCATAATATAAATTTGTAAAAAAGTTCGTAAAATTGATGTATAGTTTATATTTGATGCATATTTCATAAATAGTTCATTGATGAACAACTTTGCACATTGATGAACAATTTTTTATAATGTTGAGTAATAAGACTTATTGGTTAAAAATCCACGAAATAAGAATTCAAAATGGTAATGTATTATTTTTATTATTGATGAACACTTCTTTCTACAGAAAAAAAATTTCATAATATAGATGAAATTCATAATTTAAATTTGTAAAAAAGTTAGTAAAGTTAATCTATAGTTCATAATTGATGTATATTTCATAAATAGTTCATTGATGAACAACTTTGCACATTGACAAAAAATATTATTAGTTAAAAATCGACGAAATAGGAATTCATAATGTTAATGTAGTATTTTTATTATTGATGAACATTACTTTCTACAGAACAAAATTAAATAATATAGATGAAAAATTCATAAGAAGTTATAATAATTAATATAACTCTTCAAAATGCTACAAACCACATTTAAATAATATTAAACACTTTCTAATATTTATGAATTGATTAATGTAGAATTTTGTATATGGATGAACTGTTAATTATATGAACATATTATATTATTACTTCTTAGTACAAAATTAGGAACTTATTTGAAAACAAATGCACAAAATAATAATTCGTAATATTAATGAACACTTGGTAATATTTATTAACAGTTTTTAATAATGCTCAGTTCATAAGATTGATGCATTGTTTAATATATTGATGAACTGTATTATGAATGAAGGAATTTAATATAATTATATGTTAAATTCTACAGACTATTTTTTTTAATATTTATGAACACTTTATAATATTCATGACAATTTTTTTAAAAATTTGCACATATAAAGAGTTTATAATAATGATGTACAGTTTATTATACATTATCATTTCGATGAACCGATCATTATATGGCTGAAAAGTTCAGAGCATTTCTAAATATGAATTTAAATGCCTATACTATGTATATGTACAATATATATTTATTAAACTGTTCATAATATTGATGCATAATTTAATATAGTGATGAACATTTCATAGTATATATGAACAGTTTATATTATTGGTGAACAATGAACAACTTTTACATTAAAAGTTCATCCGATATAAATGTATACATTAAAAATGCATACGAACTAAAACTTCATAATATTAATGAACAATTCATAAAAGTCATGAATAGTTTATAATATTGATGAACATAATAAATCATATTAATTATGTAGATGATTAATTCATAATATTGATATGCATATTCATTAATTAATAAAAAGAAAATGATTATTAATGATGTTGAATTTATTATTTTTTAAATTTTGAAATGCACAAATTCATCAATAAAACGAATTATTTTCCGTGTAGTTTCGCTTGACGCTTGAAGCCAATAAAACTACAAAATTTGTAAGAGGTTTTTTTTGTAGGCTTCAAGACTTAAATCTTGCCACACAACCCTCCGTCTATGGAGTTTGCAACATATTTGGAGCAATTTTATTTTTTGTATATTTTGCTGCTGCTCTTCTTAGGCAACAAAATAGAATAGGTTAGCATGAAGGAATTTCAGAATATTTGTTGCCAACAAGAGCACGATTAAATGTAATGAAACGTAAGAAAAATGCAATGCAATGGAATTGCATTGAAATTGACAGGATGCAGTGAAATAACTTCTATGCGCACAGAACACCTGGCTATTTCGCATTTTAGCCCATGGGAAGAAACGTGGAACATGCATGGTCTATGTTTGTGCCAAGTATGTCAGTGTGCATAGCAAGAAATAGAATAAGAAATATATAGAATGAGAAATATATAAAATGAGAAAAAAAGAATAGAAGAAGTTAAAAAAAAAAAGAAACAGCTAAAGTAAAAGGAAGTTATTTAAGTTCATAGAGTTGTCTCCAAGGCAGTAGTTTCTTTTTACATCTTTTTTGTATTTTGCACTAAAGAGTTGTATATTGAAGCATATCTTAAATTAGAATCTTCAGAGACGACGTCGTCAATTTCCACGAAATAGTAGCTGTGCTAATTTTGACGATTCTCTTTTGTTTGGCTTTTGATGATTTTAGGGCATACAAAAATTCACAGATTTAGTGGAATTTAAAAAAAGAACACACTGAGAACATTAAACAAAAAGAATTGCAAATTGAATTTTGTTGAAATTTGATTTTTTTTGTTAAAAAATTTGTATGTTTAAATTACAATTTTTAAGAATTAGCCTTTTTAGACTTTGTTCTAAACCTAGTTTAACAATTTCCCCATTAGAATTCATGTGGCTGCCGTGGCGCCGTGGTTTAGTGATTTGGACAACGTGCCAAAGACGTCGGGTTCAAATCTGGCAAAAAAAAAAGAAACATTAGGAAATAAAATACATTTTATTTCTCTATCTATTAAAGACAAATCTTCACCAAGCATTCTATTTATATTCTAAACATATTCGCTTTTATTTTGTAAACTATGATAAAATTCATAGATAAACTCAAGTTTAATTCAAGTTTCATTCAAGTTTAAATCAAATTTGTTTAAAAATACTATATAGCAAAAAATTTCAAATATATAAAAAGCGCTGCTTCAAAGGCCAATTAATTTCATTTAATTGATTAAAACAAACACTTAACATGACAGGCACGAATTTCGCGCAATGTGTTGTGTACCGCCCAACGCGTTTTCAGAACGTCAGCAGCATCATCATCAATAACACCATTATTTTTAGCCAAATTTAAATGTATATTCTATATTTTATTTTTCAAATTACAGCACCTTTTTTCCGCACCTACTCCATCCAGTGTCTGTAGCACACTTTTTGAAATAATTGCCACCAAAACAAAAAAATGAATTTAATTTATGCACAATTAAAATATTATTATTTGTTTTATTTTTTTTTTTATTAAAAAAAGTATTACTGACTCCTACCTATTACCACTACTACTGTAAAAATAAAAATGGCAACCCACCGTTTTTATGCCTAATAAAAATTGCAACTAAATTGAATGAAAAATGCATAACGTCAATTAATGCTAATTGCATCATACCACAGACTTAACAATCATCATAGGCAATTTATTCAAAAGTCCCAGCGATGATGACTAATGATTCACTGGTTTACAATAAAATTTCACAGCATTTATTACAATTTTTTATTTTTTTCCTATGTAAAATGGCCGGTTGATTTCGAAAATTAAATCTAAAATGTTTATTTTGTATATAAGTTTTTGAGTAAACGATAAATACATTTTTGAACACCTTTTTAAAACGGTATGTCTACGTATCTCATGTTTGAAGTGACTGATCTTTATATAATTTATGTTTAAATGAAGGTTTTGGAATTTTCAACAAATGCTGCTCATCCACTTTCAAAATTTGTTAAGCAGTTCCAGTGAAATCGATTGAAATATGTGATAAATTGTCGTTATTTAATATAAATTTCTTAAATAAACTAAAAATATGTTTATATATTTAAATGTAATATACTTTTCATTATACATTCAAGTTGGTACTTTTACGAAGAAAACAAGATGTTACGATTGAAGAATATCTTCATATTAATGATGTAGCTAAAAATAATTATAACTTTAACTACTTTTAAACTACTCTCAAATAATCACCACATTTACAAAACTAAAATTACATAATATGTCATAGTTCTTATACGACAAGTTCGTACTTTTACAAAGAAAACAGTCTTTAATTTCGGGACAATCTTTGAATTATTACTGTAGCTAAAAATCTAATTATGTAAAATAACCACCTTATATACAACAAATACATATTATTATATATATTTATAATTCTACACATCGAGTTTGTAGTTTTACGAAGAACACAATGGTACAATTAAATCTATTAATTAATACTGAAACTATAAACAAATTGTGTGAACTAACTTAAACGATTTTACGAATAAACACGTCTTTTACAAAATGTACGAAATATGTAATATTTCTTATTATACATACCCGTCGAGTTCGTACTTTTACGATGAACACAAATTATAAAATGTAATGAAATATCTAATGTTATTTATTATAAGCGTCGGGTTCGTACATTTATGATGAACTCTAAGTAACAATAAAAATAAAATTTGAAAAAAACTGAAGCATCAATAACCACCTCTTTTACAAAATATACGAAATATGTTATGTTTCTTATTATACCCGCCCAGTTCGTACTTTTACGATAAACACAAGTTATAAAATGAACACAAGTTATAAAATGTAATGAAATATTATTTGTTTCTTATTATATACGTCAAGTTCGTACTTTTACGTTGAACACAAGGTAGAAATAAAAATAAAATGTAAATGTGAAGCTTCAAATAATTGTGTTAAAGAAATTTTATACGATTTTTCCTATAACCAGCACATTTACGAAATATTTCTTATTTTACACATCGAGTGTGCACTTTTGCGAAGAAATAGAAGTACGATTGAAGAAAAGCTATGCATTACTACTGTAGATAAAAATATTTGTATTAATTAACGTTTAAATGATTTTACGAATATACGAAATATGTGTTTGTCATTTTACACATCGCGTTTGTACTTTTACAAAGAAAAAAATAATGTAGTTTTAATCTACGATTTCAATTATTAGCGAAGCTTAAAATAAATGTGTTTAAATAAGGATTTAAACGATTCTCATTTTACACTTTTACACTTCGAGTTCGTACTATTACGAAAAAAGCAAAACATTTTAATTTTTTAAATGAATAAAAAAACATTTAAATTTATACAAAAGCTAAAAAATAATTCTGCTTAATAACTTTTAAACGATGTTTTCGTTTACCAGCTTATTTACAAAATATACTAAATGTGATTGTTTCTCATTCTATACGTCATGTTTGTACTTTTACGAATTAACAAGATACGCTTGAAATATTAAATATATAAAGTGTTTAAAATATATTTTTCAATATAATTTTCTGCTGCACAAAATGCCTGTAAACTAGTGTAATTCACTATTGAAAAACCCAAGTAGTTTAAAAAATTACAAAAAAAAACTACTAATAAATTAAAACATAACAAATTAAAACATTTGCTAAACTTCGTATTTGCCGCCTAATTTGAATTAATAATAAATTCCATAAATTATTTATGTCTATTTCGAAAAATTTGAAAATTAACAAATTGCGAGAATATCATAAATTTTGTGTAAACTGCCTTTTAAATAGTTCTAAGTGTGTCTCGTCTAACGAAATTTTTTGTGATTTCATAGTTTGTTTATTTTTAGAATTTTTAAATTTCAGTTTTTGTGTTTTTTTTTATTAAGTTGTTTGTGTAGAATATGCAAAAATGTCAACTTTATGCTAATCAATCGACCGGTATTAATTCTGTCTGTTTGTTTGTGAATGGTTTTAATTTTGAGCAAATATTGCAAAATATCTGTTTACCACTCAAGCAGAGAATAAATACAACATTTTAGATTCTAATACTGTGAAGTATGAGCACTTCAAATTTTTGTTCACACTTTGACAATTCAACTTAATTATTTGATATGTTGATATTTGCCAATTAACTGCTGAAAATAATAAAGGTGTGAATTTCCGAAAATATCCTGTCGAAATTATGGCGAAGCATATCTAAAAAAAATATTTCTAAATTTTTTTCGTAGAGATAATATTTGCTGTAGTTTTTTTTGCAAATTCTATGACACTTTGTCAATCGAATATTTTTGAATTGCTGATTTATCAAACAGAATTCTAATTTAAAGTTTGTAAAATTAAAATGAAAAATGAAAACCTTTACAGTTCATGCATAAAATAAAATCAATAATGATAATTTTTATATTTATTTCAAATATTAACTTTTAAAAATATAATTAAATCTTATTTTTATAAAATTTAACTTTAATATTTGTTACGAATATTTGTATATATCGTATTATATTTTTATAAATAATATTATATATGTATCAAATACATGTTATATTTGAATCAAACATATTATGTTTCCAACAAACATATTATATATTTCCAACAAACATATTATGGTTCCAACAATTATATTACCAACAAACATATTATTTTTGTAAGAAATATATTCTGTTTTCATCAATTATATAAAGTTTACATTAATCATATTATGTTTATATTAATCATATTGTCTTTATATCAATCATATTAAGTCTACATCAATCATAATATGTTTACATCAATCGTATTATGTAAGGTTATGGAATTTGCAACAATGCTGCTCATACAATTCTAAAATTTGTTAAGCAGTTCCAGTGAAATCGATTGAAATATGTAAAAATTGTCATTATTTGATATAATTTTCTTAAATCAACTATGAATATGTTTATATCTATATTAAAATGTGATATATTTTTCATTATACAGGCCAACTTTGTATTTTTACGAAGAAAATAAGTTGATACGATTGAATAAAATCTTCAAATTAATGATGAAGCTAAAAATAATTATATAATACATTATGTTTCCAATAAACCTATTATGTTTGCAACAACTTTATTATGTTTACAAAAACATATTATTATTTTTGTAAGAAACATATTTTGTTTACATCAATTATATTAAGTTTACATTAATCATATTATGTTTATATTAATGATATTAAGTTTACATCAAACATAATATGTTAACATCAATCATATTATGTTTACAACAAACATATTACATTTAAATGAAAAGAATTCTACACGCAACCAACTATTTTTGTTTTTTCATGTATTTCCAGGTTTTGTAATTAGACATGTTAATAAAATATAACCGGAAATCATGAAAATAATTTTTAAAATTTTGAATTAAATGTAAAAACCAACTGATTCATCAAATTTAATAATGCTTGCTGCAAACACATTTTTTTATGTTTAGTACCTTTACTTTAGGTTAGAACGTATATATGTTAATTGTGAAACATTTTGTTTTTATTTATATAGCACTTTTAAAAATTACCACAAGGTTACAAACATCTTCTAGTCAACTACTATTTACTATAGCTACCCAATAATATAGTATTCAAAAATAACTATTAAAAAATAATATATAATATTTAAATTGATTAATTACTACTTCACACAACGATTATCAACGTGCTAAACATTCACTTTAATACCTTTAAATTCTACAATTACAAATTTATGCCCATATATTCTATTTTACTATAATTTATGCTTAATTTAATTAAATGTGAACAAGCTGCTAATAGCTTCATTTAAAAGCACATTTGCGCCTCATCTTTTTCACGTTTTCCTCACAAATCATTTACAATAACTAATGTAATAAACAGTTTTAACATTGACCTTAATATGAAAATCTCAACCTCCATTCAGAAGTACCTACCTAACTACTTACAAGAAAATAAAAAAAAAGAAACAGTCAACGGCACACGTTATTGTTTATTATTATTATTTGTCATTGTAGTATTTTCAGTTTTTTTTTTATATTTATAACGTACCACAATATAACGCCTTTCAATTGTACGCCACCACCAAACAAAACCCAAGATCAAGACCCATATACTGCAAAGTTACGCATCTTTGATATAGTTCCGTAAATAAATATAATAAAACCTAAAGAGAAAAAGATAAAAAAAACCTAAATTACACAGCCAGTCAGCCTACAAGAAGTCGTTGAAATAACGCATGATCAGCACATTTTTTAACAAGTTAAAAAGGTACTTTGAAGGTAGTTTCTTTGTTTTGTAGCTTTGCCAGCTATAGGATTCTTGTGGTAGAGTCAATTGTTTGTCATTGTTGGTATTTTATTTATTTAACTACCATTCAGTTTAGCTGACTTCTGGAATTTTTGAAATTTATTTTAAGGTTTTTCTGAATGACACTTGAATTGTTTCGTTTTAATTTTAAATTGTTTTAATTAATTTTGGATCCAAATTTTTGATTTTTCTTACAGTTTATTGTTTAAAATTATGAAAACCAGTTGAAAAATTTAAAAAGTCATTCAATATTTTTATCATTATTCAATATTATTATTATTTACTATAAAAAATACCAAATGAATTACAAAACAGTTGAAATGTAGCTCATACCGAGACCCTAGTGAAAAGTTCACTTTGAATGAATAAAATAGGAGAATTAAAATATCTAATTTTTGTTAAATGAAAATCATTTATTGTTCAATTTCTTATTCAAATTTTATAAATTTATTTAAAATTTAGCGGTTTATCTTTTTAGAATTTTTCTGTTTCAGAATTTTATTCAATCTAAATTTCCTATGGACATCACATACAACAATTCTTTATAATTCGTAGCTGCTGATTTTAACTGCATTCAGTACTTACCACATAAAAATCCTCTTTTGGCATGTGGTTGGAAGAATGAAAAAGTTATTGTACCAACTAACTTCATTCGGTAAATTCGGTTGGCAAATTTGCTTCCATAATAGCCTATACACATAAAATATTAGTCTATACACACTCCTAATTGTTCTAAATTGCTGTAAAACAGTTCGAAATTGGTTGCAGCACAAACTACAACTCTTTATTTTGCCAATAACAACTGATTAAGCGGTTGGAAGAACCGAATAAGTTGGCTGGGCAAAGAGTTGGTTGGCGCAACAAATCTCTATTCTGTGAGTAGGAATTAAAAAAAGTGACAGAGATGTATAATTTAATATTATTTATACAATATATATATATATAAAATTGGTTTGTTTTAAATAATTTTTTAGTTTTAAAAGAGTTTCGTAAATTTCCAATTACATTTATCGTTTTTTGAATTCAATAACTTGAATTGTAATTTGTCAATCAATTTATTGTTCATATAAATTCCAAAGTCTTCTCGCTTTTGCTGCATTCGCACGCACGCACACACACCTTCAACTCTTAAACTCAAAACTCATTCAATGTCTTCTTCTGATTCGCATTGATTTTCGCACGTTGTCAGTTCGCAACTACTTTTTTTTAGTCTTTTGTGCGTTCCTCGTTCCTTCGTCGACTTGTGTCTCTGCGCGTGATCCTCCCACTGCGCTTTGTCTTGCTTTTGCTCTTCATAGGCTGCGCGCAGCGTCGGTTATTGACTCGGCGGCGGAGTGCCGTGCGTTCGTGTTCCATTCAGTAGTTTGCCATGGTTACGCATACGACTGCGCACTTCGTACTTCATACTTTATTTACTACAATTAGCAGCCGAATTTTTCATGGCTTCTTTAACACTAATGATTTATAACAATGTTTTATATTTTTGTTGGACAATTTTAAAAATGATTTTAATACGTTATTTTTTTTTATTTCTCACCTATTTTTACAGTTGGTACTTCCGCAAAATCAAACGCATTGAGGCTGAAAAGAAACTTTTACTGCCAGAGAACGAGCACGGCGCATTTTTAATCAGAGACTCAGAGAGCCGCCACAACGACTACTCACTGTCGGGTAAGTACAATTTATATATATTCTATTAAAAAATGTTTTAGATCTATTTTCGTAAATTTTTGAAATATATAAAAATTTTCATATTTTCGTAAATTTCTCAAGTATATCGTAAATTATTAAAATTTTCGTAATTTTTTTAAATATTTGTAAATTTTTCATATTTTCGTAAAGTTCAAATATTCGTAAATTTTTCGTATAATTTGAAATCTTTGTAAATATTTTAAATATTCGTATATTATTCAAATTTTTGTAAATTTTATTAAGTATATGGTAAATTATTAAAAAAAAAAATAATTATATCAAATAATTATAATAAATATATCAAATTTTCGTAAATTATTCGTATTTTTTGTAATTATTCAAATTTTCGAAAATTTTTAATATATTTGTAAATTTTTATATTTTCATAAGTTTTTTAAAATTTCGTTAATATGTTAAATTTTCGTAAATATATTATATTATTGTCTTGACGTAAACATTTAAAGTTTTTCAAAATTTCGTAAATTTTTCTTATTGTCGTAAATATATCAAATTTTCGTAAATATCAAGTAATTATTGTCTTGACGTAAATATTTAAAGTTTTTCAAAATTTCGTACATTTTTTCATATTGTCGTAAATATATCAAATTTTCGTATATATCAATTTATTATTGTCTAGACGTAAACATTAAAAGATTTTCAAAATTTCGTAAATTTTTCATATTGTCGTAAATATATTAAATTTTCGTAAATATCAAGTAATTATTGTCTTGACGTAAATATTTAAAGTTTTTCAAAATTTCGTAAATTTTTTCATATTGTCGTAAATATATCAAACTTTAGTAAATATCAAGTTATTATTGTTCTGACGTAAATATTAAAGTTTTTCAAAATTTCGTAAATTTTTCATATTGTCGTAAATATATCAAATTTTCGTAAATATCAAGTAATTATTGTCTTGACGTAAATATTTAAAATTTTTCAAAATTTCGTTAATTTTTTCATATTGTCGTAATATTTCAAATTTTCGTAACGTAAATATTTAAAGTTTTTCAAAATTTCGTAAATTTGTTCATATTGTCGTAAATATATCAAATTTTAGTAAATATCAAGTTATTATTGTTCTGACATAAATATTTAAAGTTTTTCAAAATTTCGTAAATTTGTTCATATTGTCGTAAATATATCAAATTTTAGTAAATATCAAGTTATTCAGACGTAAATATTTAAAGTTTTTCAAAATTTCGTAAATTTTTCATATTGTCGTAAATATATCAAAATTTCGTAAATATCAAGTAATTATTGTCTTGACGTAAATATTTAAAGTTTTTCAAAATTTCGTAAATTTTTCATATTGTCGTAAATATATCAAATTTTAGTAAATATCAAGTTATTCAGACGTAAATATTTAAAGTTTTTCAAAATTTCGTAAATTTTTCATATTGTCGTAAATATCAAGTAATTATTGTCTTGACGTAAATATTTAAAGTTTTTCAAAATTTCGTAAATTTTTCATATTGTCGTAAATATATCAAATTTTACTAAATATCAAGTTATTATTGTTCTGACGTAAATATTTAAAGTTTTTCAAAATTTCGTAAATTTTTCATATTGTCGTAAATATATCAAATTTTAGTAAATATCAAGTTATTCAGACGTAAATATTTAAAGTTTTTCAAAATTTCGTAAATTTTTCATATTGTCGTAAATATCAAGTAATTATTGTCTTGACGTAAATATTTAAAGTTTTTCAAAATTTCGTAAATTTTTCATATTGTCGTAAATATATCAAATTTTACTAAATATCAAGTTATTATTGTTCTGACGTAAATATTTAAAGTTTTTCAAAATTTCGTAAATTTTTCTTATTGTCGTAAATATATCAAATTGTCGTAAATATCAAGTTATTCAGACGTAAATATTTAAAGTTTTTCGAAATTTCGTAAATTTTTCATATTGTCGTAAATATATCAAATTTTAGTCAATATCAAGTTATTATTGTCTTGACGTAAATATATTAAGTTTTTCAAAATTTCGTAAATTTTTCATATTGTCGTAAATATATTAAATTTTAGTAAATATCAAGTTATTATTGTTCTGATGTAAATATTTAAAGTTTTTCAAAATTTCGTAAATTTATCTTATTGTCGTAAATATATCAAATTTTCGTAAATATCAAGTAATTATTGTCTTGACGTAAATATTTAAAGTTATTCAAAATTTTGTAAATTTTTTCATATTGACGTAAATATATCAAATTATTATTGTCTAGACGTAAACATTAAAAGATTTTCAAAATTTCGTAAATTTTTTATATTGTCGTAAATATATCAAATTTTAGTAAATATCAAGTTATTATTGTTCTGACGTAAATATTTAAAGTTTTTCAAAATTTCGTAAATTTTTCATATTGTCGTAAATATATCAAATTTTCGTAAATATCAACATATTATTGTCTTGACGTAAATATTTGAAATTTTTGTGATTATGTATTTTCTTCAAATATATAGATTTTTCGTTAAGTTTTCGTAAATTATTATATGATCGTAAATTTTGAAAATTTTAATATATTCGTAAATGTTTGTTGATTTTTAATTTGTTCGTAAATTAATGTAAATATTTCATATTTTCGTAAAAATTTAAAATTGTTGTGTATTATTCAAATTTTCGGAACTTTCTCAAATTAATCGTTTGTTTAAAATGTTCGTAAATTATTCAAATATTTCATAAACGTTCATATTTTTTCATAATTTACATAGTTTATTTTAATTTTATTTTTAAATTTCGACTTATTAATTTTAACACTTTTCATTTTTCTCCCACCTTGCTGCAGTGCGTGACGGTGACACAGTGAAACATTATCGCATCAGACAACTGGACGAAGGTGGCTTCTTCATCGCACGACGCACAACATTCAGGTAGGCTTTGCTTCACGTTCACATCCACGTCCATTCGAAGAATGCACTTTTCCGCACAATTTCCACAAATTCCACTGAATTATTGTGGACTTGAATGTAGTTGGTGCTGAATGAATTTTAATTCAATTCTTCTTTCACTTTTTGCAGAACACTTCAAGAACTCGTCGAACATTATTCCAAGGATTCCGATGGCCTGTGTGTTAATTTATGCAAACCATGTGTGCAGGTATGGCAAACATTTCAAATACCTAATTGTTTTCTTGTTTTAGTCTCTATTTTATTTATAATTTTGTTTGTTTGTTGTATATTTTGTGTTATATTTTTCGAAAAGCTACATGTTTTTCATGTGCTTCTTAATATTTTAGTTAAAGCGCCACATTGTCAGCAAAAACATTTCACAAGCATTCAACATATTATTCAACATTTTCAACATACATCGCAAAAAAAAATACATCAATTTGCAATATTTTTTTATTAATTACATTAATTTTAGATTATTTATTTCTTTAGAAATTTATTAGTTCAAAAAGATTATAAATAATTGGCAGCTCTTCGCAGCCTTTTGTACTTCAGTTACCCTCGTTAGTTTGGTTTTTTTTTTATAATTAATTCTTACAACTGTCTCTATCTCTCTTTTGTCTCTGTGTATTTTTATATCCAATTGTTATTTACAATTGTTATTCTACAATTTTTTTCTTTTATTTCTCTTCTTTTATTGTATTGTTTTTGATAATGAAACAAAAAATAAAACATTATTCGCAAATGATAACAAGTCAAACCAATTCGTGAGTATTTTCGAGGTAGGAATTGTTTTTTGTAACCAAGTGCAAAATAGCATACATATCAAAAACTACAACAACATATTTTAAATTTACATATTTCACTTGTGCCTTGAGTAAAATATGTTTGCAGCAATTAATTATTTTTGGTTGTCACTACAATTTCGTGGTTACTCGCGATATAATATTTGTAGTTATTACATTTTGTGACAAATATATTTGATAACATAATTTCATATGTTTGTTATGTTTGTATTAAACATATGTTGTTCGTTGTAAATATATTAAGTTTATGGTAATTATATCGTCGTGGTAGAACTAAAAGTCACCAAATACATTTTTCTGAAAATCTTAAATTTCAACTTTGTTTCTAATTATTACAAAAAGTAATTGATACATTTTTAAAGTTGAAATACCAATTGATAGATTACCATTTTCTTATCATTTGTTATAAATATTGAGCTCATCTATCAAAAATTAAAAGATATATAAAGATTTTTGTATATGAACAATTGGCATTTTGAAATTGTTGTTTGTGACTTTTAGTTCTACAACGACGATATGTAGTTTGCTCTAAGCCTAATTAAATTTCTGCAGCCATTTTATGTTTGTCTAAACATGTTTTTTTTACTGCAAACAATTTATGCTTGCGGAAATATATTTTTTACTGTACACAAATTTTGTTTGTGGAAATATATTATTACAGTATACATATTATGTTTGTGGTAAAAATATTATATTTGCGGTAAACACATTAGGTTTATGCTGCATATATTATTGTTGTCGTGAACATAATATGTTTGTATTAATAATTTAATATTTGCTGTAAACAGATTTTATTCTTTGCCTGAAAATACGCCAGTCACAGTCAAACAATCCAAAAATAAATCAACCATTATATATACGCATAACAACGACCAAACAAAAAATCGCCCATATTTGCTGTGTTGTCTTGTCGTCTAATTGGCTCGTTTTTCTTTTATTTTTGTAAAAAAAAAATAAATTGCATATTATTTTTTCTAATTTATGTTGTTACTCTGTAGTATTTAGCACAATATTTAAATAGTAAACCTTACATCTTCAATTTGCTCAATTATAGTTTAGGTTAGTCTTAGCGCATTTCAAAACTAATTTCAAATTATGTAGTTTTTGACCTTTGGCATTAGGTTCGTTTTAAACGATTGCACAATTCGTGTGCAGTCAATCACCTCTGTTTAGTCACGGTTTTCAAACAATTATCGCTGATGTGTTGTTGTTTAAATGATGTAAATTCATGGCATTACTTTGACGTTCAAGCACTACCCAGTCATTAAACCCCCCCCCCTGCCCTGTTGTTTGTAGGTGGTGTTAAAATCAATTATTGCATATAAATTTAATTAGCTAAAAATATAAATTTTAACAACTTTTAAATTCAACAAGCTCAATACACAAAAATTTGTATATAATTTAATGTTCTTAATTTTGTTTTATTTAATTTTAATGACAATTTTGTACTGATTTCAATTTATTTTCATGCAAACATGTTTGTGTTGAAAAGTATATTGTTTGTGGGAATATTTATTTATTATGTGTGATAACACATTTCTTAGAATTCTTGATAATAAATAATTTTTATTATATATGTCTGTTATATTTATAAATATTTATAAAAAACGGGTATATTTGCTATAAACATATTTGTATTTAAACTAAATTATAACAACTTTTAGAAATATGTTTGCAACAAGTATATTTGTACATTGTTAAATGTTTTTTTTTTTGTTGGTTTCAATTACCAAATCTTTAAATATATAAAGACGTAAAATTTCTACTTCTTTCTTAAACTTCATTGTATGTATGTGTCTGCTAACTATTAATATAATTGCAGCAAACATATTAGAATTATTAAATGTCAGTTATAGAACTATGTTTCCATATAATATATTTAAATAATAAAATCGAAATTATTAGAAAATTCAAAATTTATTTATTTATTGCAGCAATTATATAATTATCTAAAACATATTTTGTAAATCTGTCGCAATTAAATATTTATAAAAATCCATTATATAGTTGTCATATCTTTTTAATATATACCTCAAATGATTTGTCGTTTAAAGCAAATGTTTTCAAAATGTTTTTGCATACGCACAACTATTAATATGTTAATTAT
Organism: Dryomyza anilis; assembly: GCA_951804985.1. Classification (NCBI taxonomy): domain Eukaryota; kingdom Metazoa; phylum Arthropoda; class Insecta; order Diptera; family Dryomyzidae; genus Dryomyza; species Dryomyza anilis. The sequence goes on along the minus strand of OX638133.1, from coordinate 20,095,223 downwards.
ATTAATTGTACAGCAAGTTTAAGCTATGCAAATGATTTATTAAATTGCCAATTAAATAGCGCAGTGCCACAAGCGACTAGTATTTAATATTTGACTTGAATAGTTTAATTAGCAATTAGTTCAATTAGGCTTGTAATATGTAATTTTGAATTTCAGTTGCTAGTTTGGAAAGAATTCCCAAAACTAATTTAATAATTTTTAAATTAAAAGATATAACTAAAAATTGAAATTCAGAACAATCAAATGTAATTCAAAAATTTCCATTTGAAATTCGTAAAATATTAATTGAAAATATTTTGAATTCCAAATGGAAAATAAATTACAATTGGTATTTCTGATTTTCATTAATTTTAATTGACATATTTGGAATGTCACATGGAATTTCTGAATTACAATTGATGTCTTTTGAATTTCAAATCTAATTTCTGAATTACAATTGATGTCTTTTGAATTTCGAAACGATTTTTGCAATGGACATCCCATACATCAATTCTATATAATTCGCTGGTGTTGACTGCATACTCAGTTTTTTCATATAACGTAATGTTTTTGAGCAAATTGCAATCGTTATTTTAAGCAGTTCTCACTCACAACTTCACTCAGAAAAAAAAACTCATAAAATCCCATTGAAATTTGTCAATAGGACAATTATTGACTTAATAGTATACACATAATAAATATTTTCATACAAACTCAAATAAATTTTATAGTATTTTGTAGTATTTAATAGGATTCACCGATTGAGTTAATAGTTTAGCGGAAAAATATCCTATTGACTAATTTTAATAGTAAAAACTGTATTAACTGTATGGTATGTTTTTTTTTCTGTATGTTATAGTACTGTTGAAAAATAGTTTTTCAAAAAGCCTTAAACGCAATTATTCTTTTAATTATCAAGACTTAATTTTAATATATTAATAAATTTTGTTAGACATTTTTTTATCATTTAGATTCTAACGATAAACAAGAAAATGGTTATTCAGAACATAGACCACACTAAATATCAAAATTACTAACTTTTTTCCAATTGATCTACTCTGTAAAATATGCCCTGTGAACATAATTTTGGTACTCTGTTTTATAATCAATTTTCAATGAAATATATATCAATGCCTATAATTTGAAAATATCATTATTTCATATAAAGTATGCTTATTCTTATTGCATACACAATTTTATACTATTACGTAGCCTTTTTGAGAAAAATTATAGTTAAAACTGTTATTTTTCAGTAATTTATATGTAAAATATATAAGCATTTTAAACTTTTACAGTTTTGGACGGAATCTGTGTTGATAGGGCATATTTTAAAAATCTGAAACGCTGAAAAAAAGTTTGTAATTTTGATCGTTAGTTTGAACTATGATCTGCATAATAATAAAATATTTTCTTATTTATTATTAGTTCCAAAATGCTAAAAAAATCATCAAAAAAAAATTTCAAAAAAAATAAAATTTTTACGAGTTTAGATTCAAATATCTTTAAAAAAATATAGACATATTAGTATTTATTGGTATATTCTAATTAGTAGTAACAATTTAAAGAAAAACTGCGTTTACAGATTTTTGCAAAACTAGTTGGTTAAGGGTCTGTAGTTTTATTTTAAAAATTGTCTAAAACTTCGAATGCAATTTTCTTAAAATTTTTTCGTAATAAATTGCGTCTAAATCAGCAACAGCTAATTTTATAAAATTGATGTATGGGAACTCCATGTTAAAATTTGTTTTCTCCATTTGCTGAGTAGTGTAATTGATGTCTTTTGAATATAAATTAATTATTATAATAACTAAAAATATACAAAGATATATATTTTTTAATTTTATGCAAAATTATTTCCTCAGTCTTCCACAAAATGCGAATTATTTTTGAATAATTCAAAATATTTTTAAAACGATTTTTTATATTTTTTAATTTACAGGAATATCTAAGAAAATATAACGATTTTTTTAAATTTTGTATACAAAACTGTTTTTTTTTTTTCAGTGAAATGCAATAAAGGGTTTTTCAATAAGAGCGCTACAAGTTTTTTTCAACAGGGACGCTACAAAAGTAGAGCGACAGGGACAGCAAACGACGCCATATTTCTTGCCGCTCTTTTGGCATTTCTCTTCAGTAAGGTTTGCCATTTCATGATGGAAAGATATACGAGCCAACAACGAGTCGAAATTATTAAAATTTACTACCGAAATTCAAATTCGTATATTTTTCCATCATGAAATGGCAAACCTTACTGAAGAGAAATGTCAAAAGAGCGGCAAGAAATAAGGCGTCGTTTGCTGTCCCTGTCGCTCTACTTTTATAGCGTCCCTGTTGAAAAACCCTATATATGCAATATTTGTGTAAAGCTAAGTTAATATTATGTTTGACACATCTTCTCCTCAAAATATACTATATTAATTAGGTTATTATGCTAAATTGATAAGATTTGGTATATTTGAACACCACAAACATGACTTTATTTAAAAACAAAAAACGCAAATGAAATCAATATTCAAAAATCCACCTTAATATGTGCTATGTTTTGTAGATTAGCTCTATAAACGACTGCTATTGACATTTCCAATTTTGAATTGTCTCCTTTGTAAAAGAAAAAATAGAAATAGTTATAAAAATGTCCTATAAATTGCAAAAACTATGCAACGGAACTTCTATTTGTCACATACTCCCAAATGTATGCAATGTTTTTAGCACTCGATCGCTATCTTACTCTCTGTATTTAAAAGTACTACCCTAGAATATGCTAGAAATATTTTTTTATTAATATAGGACTTTTATAAAAAAAATCTAGCTTCTCTTTTGTCAAATACTCAGTTCCAAAATGTTCAATTTTATAGGTTAGTGCTCTTGTAAATACATCCTAAAAGTATCCATTATGTTTTTCTACATATCCTTCGACAAGTCTGCAAATGTAAAATGCATTTGCATTACAAATTGCACCAAGCACACATTCACACACACACACATAAACACTCACAAAACACACACACACCCACATTTATACCCACTTTCTACACCATGTAGCACTTTGTGCGCGCGCCTAAAATCACACACAAAAAATACCAAAAAAAAACGTTAAAAGCTTTTAGCTGATTTGTGTCATACGCTTTCAAACACTGCTCCTGTTATTATTTGCGCTCTAATTAATCCATTTCTTCTCCGTTTAATTTAGATTGAAAAACCCGTCACCGAGGGCCTGTCACATCGAACACGCGATCAGTGGGAGATCGACAGAACCTCGCTCAAGTTTGTGCGCAAATTGGGTTCCGGACAATTTGGCGAAGTCTGGGAGGGCTTGTGGAATAATACCACGCCGGTGGCTATTAAAACTTTGAAATCAGGTAAATTTCGCAAATGATTTTTCAATTCTATCATTTTTTATCATTTATTATTGAATATTTCAGGCACCATGGATCCAAAAGACTTTTTAGCCGAAGCACAAATCATGAAGAAACTGCGTCACAACAAACTGATTCAATTGTATGCCGTCTGCACCGTTGAGGAACCAATTTACATCATCACCGAGCTGATGAAGCACGGCTCACTGCTGGAGTATTTGCAAGGTAGGTTGTCTGTCGAGCGCTCCACCAGGTTGCAACTGTGTTGCGCTTTAATTGTAGTCATTAGAAATAGAAACAAAAAAACCTTTTTGCCATTTCGCTTTGTTGTTGCCGTTGTTTGCAGTTTGATTATTTTTAGTTCTTGCAGGCAAGGGACGCAGCCTCAAGATGCCGGTGCTGATCGATATGGCGGCGCAAATTGCAGCCGGCATGGCCTACTTGGAATCACAGAACTACATACATCGCGATCTGGCTGCGCGCAATGTGCTCGTGGGTGACAATAATATTGTGAAAATTGCCGATTTCGGTTTGGCAAGGTGAGTACAATGAAATTTTCGAGACTATTTTGTAATTCGTTGTTGGCAATTTTTGGTATTATGTATGGCGAGGAACTTTAAAAGTTATAATTTTGTACAAAATTTTCAAAGAGTTTATTGCATATTATGTATTGCGAATTTTTCAAATTATGAATTTCGAATTTCTTAAAAAAAACGAATGGTTTATTTTATTTTCAAGTTAATCTCTCTTAAAATTAAAAATTAAAATATACATTATACGAAATCACATCATAAACCATATTCGAAATTAAATTTGGTATTATGTATTTCGAATAAATTTAAAAGTAGATGTAGTTTATTTTTATTTAATATAAATGTGTTAAAAATCATAGAAAAAGCATTTCTAAACTTTAACATTTGCTATTATGTATAACGAATTTAACATAAAACATTAACAAGCAACGTAATAAATAATACAAAATATTCTAAAATAAAAACGTCAAATTTTAAAGTAGTTTTATTAAATATAAATCAATTTTATATATTTTTTTCTTAAATAGTACTGAAATTAAAATGTATCTTTTAACTTTACAGACTCATCAAAGAAGATGAATATGAGGCACGCGTCGGCGCACGTTTCCCCATAAAATGGACCGCACCGGAGGCAGCCAACTATAGCAAATTCTCCATTAAATCGGATGTGTGGAGTTTCGGTATTTTGCTTACGGAATTGGTGACATATGGACGTATACCTTATCCAGGTGCGTTGCAAAGCAATGAGTTTTTAATTTCAAATTTCTATATAATTTTGAAATTTATCTACTTTGATTCTTTTAATAATTTTAGAATATTTCAAAATTTATGCATTTCAAATTGTACATAATTACAATTTTGAATGTTCGAAAAGTTATATCAAAATTAAAAATTTTCGAAATTTTAATTCGAAAATTAAAAGTTTACGAGAAATTATTTTTGTTAATGTTTTTTTAATTTCATATTTTTGATATTACATTTTTTATAATATTCGAAAATTAAAATTTTTCGAAATTAAATTTTAAATCCAAGTTTTCCGAAATTAAACTCTAAAATTTTAATAATTTCAGAAAATTTCGAATGAATTTCGAAATTTACATAATTACAATTTTGAATGTTCGAAATATTTTATCAAAATTGAAAAATTTCGAAAATTAACATTTACGACAAATTATTTTTTGTTATAAATATTAATGTTTTTTAAATTAATATTTTTAATATTACATTTTTATAATTTTCGAAAATTCAAATTTTTCGAAATTAATTTTTAATCCAAATTTTTCGAACTTAAACTCTTAAAATTTTAATAATTTCATAATATTTCATAATGTATGCATTTCGAAATTTACATAATCGCATTTAAAATGTATCAAATCAAATAATAATTCATTGGATTTTCAATATTTTGCAGGCATGACAAATGCTGAAGTATTAACGCAGGTCGAGCACGGCTATCGCATGCCGCATCCGCCAAACTGTGATCAGCGGCTATACGAGATAATGCTCGAGTGCTGGCACAAGGATCCGATGCGACGACCCACCTTCGAGACGCTGCAGTGGAAACTCGAAGACTTCTACACGTCAGACCAGAGTGATTACAAGGAGGCGCAGGCCTACTGATAAATGCTTTATGCTTCCAGCAGCGCTGTGCAAACCACAAGAACGCCAAGTAAGCGATATCACAATAACAACGGTGAGGTCTGCGGCAGCAGCTGCAACAGTAGCGGCATCGGCGTCTTTAACAACAGCGGCGGCGGCAGCAGCAGCGGTGGCGGCAGCGGTGGCGGCAGCGGTGGCGGCAGCGGTGGCGGCGGCAGCAGCAGCGGTAGGCGCAACATCAGCAACACTCCATGAAAAGCAACGCAATGCAAAACAGCGAAATAAACAAAAGAAAGAAAAAACAAAATCTAATAAAAATAAATAGAACGAATGCATGAAAGATAGAAAGAAAGAATGAAAGACGCGAATTTATTTTCAAGCGCGTGCTCTGTAGTAATTGTGTCAAATTTTTCAAAAATCAATTTTTATTTTTTTTAATTTTTTGTTTTTTTTATGTTTGATTTTTTCAGCTGGAAATTGATGACAAAATAAGAAAATAAAAACAAACACGAACCATTCAAACAACAACTAAATCAAATATATATTTAATATTTAAAGAAATATTTAAATCAATAAATATTATTGAAACAATTTAATGTTAAAGCTAAATGATTTTTGAAAATTTAATATTAATGAAAAATTTGATGATATAAATATTTAATATTAAAAATGATTAAATATTAATAATATTTATTAAATATTAGAAAAGATTAAATATTACAAAAATGATAAAATATTACAAAGATGATTGAATATTATAAAATTGATTAAATATAAAATTGATTAAATATTATAAAAATGTTTAAATATTATAAAAATGTTTAAATATTATAAAAATATTTAAATATTATAAAAATGTTTAAATATTATAAAAATGTTTAAATAATGCAAAAATATTTAAATATTACAAAAAATATTAAATATTGTAAAAATATTAAGTATCGCAAAAATATAAAATATCGCAAAAATATGAAATATTAAAAAATGCTCTAATATTAAAGCATTTTAATATTAAACACATTTAATATTCACACAACAACAACACCGCAAAAAATAATGTATTTGAAAATGCAATTTATATAAAATTTAAAAATTAGTTTTTTTTTATTTAATTTTCTTATGCTTTGTTTTTTTAGTAATTATTTATATATTATGTTTATTATTTTGTTTATTTTATAATTAAATTTATATGAACATAATTATTTTAGCCCGTTGCGCACTTATTATTTGTCTACAAGCAACATTTAAAAATAAAACATTTTTGAAATTGTATTATTAATATTTATATGTTTTATTATTTATATATATAAATATATATATTATATACAATAAAATTTAAATGCATATAAAGTCACCGTAATATACTTACCTTATATATAAATATATTTAATATAATACATTAATGCTTATATAAATTTTACACACACAAAATACATTTTTTTATATAAATGCTAAATATATAAAAAATATATTTAATAATTGTTTAATGCTGTCGCTATTTTATTTTTAATTTTTATTTAGCTAAAAAATCTACATCTTTTAGTAATAAAAAAATCTACTGCTTTAGTGAAGAATGTTACATTTTAAGTGAAAATTCTAATATTTAAAGTAATACTCTACTTTTTAAAGTGTAAACTCTCCTTTTTTAAATTGTAAATTCTACTTTTTAAAGTTTAAACTCTACTTTTTTAAAGTGTAAACTCTACTTTTTTAAAGTGTAAACTCTACTTTTTAAAGTTTAAATTCTACTTTTTTAAAGTGTAAACTTTACTTTTTAAAGTGTAAACACTACTTTTTTAAAGTGTAAATTCTACTTTTTAAAGTGTAAATTCTACTTTTTTTAAAGTGTAAATTCTACTTTTTAAAGTGTTAATTCTACTTTCTTTTTTTTTAAATGTAAATTCTGCTTTTTTCGTAAGTGTAAATTCTACCGCTTTAGAGTAATTACTACTTTAATGCATAGTTAAACTTTTTTTTATATATAAAAATCTATATTATGTATTAATTTAAATTTCGATGTATGTATGTTGAATTTATTTAAATTTTTCGTTTACTTTTTTCATAGTTTTTGTTTTTTTTCATTTGTTTCATTCGATGCAAAGAAAAACAAATGCAAAACAAAGCAAAAAAGAATGATAACAACTGTACGCTACAAGGAACAACCACAACAAAATGATACTATTTAAATGTTATAAATTATATTTAATGCTAATTTAATTTAATTTTAGTACCCAACAACCCACAATTTATGAAATAAAATAAAAAAAAAGAAAATAAATTTTACACAACACTGTTTTGATGCCACTTTTTATATATTTTGAGAAAAAATGCATTGTCAGACATTTACAATATTAATTTACATGTAAAAGTATTTGATATAATTGAAAATATATTTTACAAATTATTTTTATATATTGCATTGGTTAAAAATTGTTCAAAATACTTTTTATTTGTTTTTTTAATGTTCGCATAATTTGAATATTTACACATTAAAACCAAATTGAATTGAATTTTTTATTTTCAGAAAAACAATTTATACATTTGATGGCTTCTGAACTACAATTTAAATTCTCAAATACTAAAAGACCTAAATTAATTCTTACTATGGTTAAATGTATTTAACAAATGAAAGGTAATTGGGTCTGAAATATAACTGTTGGATTCTGAACTACAATTTAAATTCTGAAATATTGATAAAGACTTTTAAATTTCAAATGAGAGGTAATTTCTGAAATATATTTGTTGGATTCTGAACTGCAATTTAAATTCTGAAATATGATTAAAGACTTCTAAATTTCACCTGACTATGCTGAAATATATTTTACAAATGAAAGGTTATTGGGTCTGAAATATATTTGATGGATTCTGAATTACAATTTAAATTCTGAAATATTGATAAAGACTTCTAAATTTCAAATTAGAAATGAAAGCTAATTTATAAAATACATTTGATGTGTTTTGAACTACAATTTAAATTCTGAAATATGATTTAAGACTTCTAAATTTCACCTTACTATGCTGAAATATATTTTACAAATGAAAGGTTATTTGGTCTGAAATGTAATTGATGGATTCTGAACTACAATTTAAATTCTGAAATATTGATAAAAACTTTTAAAATTCACCTTACTACGCTGAAATATATTTTAGAAATGAAAGGTAATTTCTGAAATATATTTGATGGATTCTGAATTACAATTTAAATTCTGAAATGCTAATAAAGACTTCTGAATTTCACCTTATTATGTTAAAATATATTTTACAAATGAAAGGTAATTTCTGAAATATATTTGATGAATTCTAAACTACAATTTAAATTCTGAAATACTTAGAAAGACTTCTAAATTTCACCTTCGAAAAGAAAGGTTATTTCTGAAATATATTTGATGGATTCTCAAATACAATTTAAATTCAGAAATACTAAGAAAGACTTCTAAATTTTACCTTATATTGTTAAAATATATTTTACAAATGAGAGGTAATTTCTGAAATACATTTGATGATTCTAAACTACAATTTAAATTCTGAAATACTAAGAAAGACTTCTAAATTTCATCTTAGAAATGAGAGGTAACTTCTGAAATATATTTGATGGATTCTGAACTACAATTTGAATTCTGAAATACCTTACTATGCTGAAATATGTTTCAGAAATGAAAGGTTATTGGGTATGAAATATACTTGATGGGTTCTGAATTACAATTTAAATTCGGAAATACTAATTAAGACTTCTAAATTTCACCTTACTTCTAAATTTTAGAATTACTGAAATTTATTAGGCGATGATAGTCGACATAAAATGGGTAAAGCCATATAAAAATGTTGAGAATTTGGCGATTTATAGTCCAAAATACATTTTTACGAAAAACTTAAATTTCGAATTTGTTGATTAATATTATGAAAAGTAATTGATGCATTTTTAAAGTTGAAATATCAATGGATAGATTTACATTTTGTTATCATGTAGTAAAAAAATTGAGATCATCGATTAAAAATTGACAGATATATAAAGATTTTTGTATATCAATATTTGGCATTTTGAAAATGTATTTGGTGACTTTTCGTTCTACAACGACGATATAATGGGTTTTTCAACAGGGACGCTACAAAAGTAGAGCGACAGGAACAACAAACGATGCCATATTTCTTGCCGCTCTTTTGATATTTCTCTTCAGTAAGGTTTGCCATTTCATGATGGAAAGATATACGAATTCGAATTCTCGATGTTGGCTCGTATATCTTTCCATCATGAAATGGCAAACCTTACTGAAGAGAAATGTCAAAAGAGCGGCAAGAAATATGGCGTCGTTTGCTGTCCCTGTCGCTCTACTTTTGTAGCGTCCCTGTTGAAAACCCCTTGAAAAAACTTTTGTAGCGCTCTTATTGAAAAACCCTTTAGTAAAAAATGTTAATTTTTCTCTAGGTCACCAAACACATAAACTCATTTATTAATAGCTCATATAGTTTTTTCAATTAAAAAAAAAAACAAAAACATTAAAATCTGTAAAATTAAAAATTATAAACAATTCGTGTTTAAAATCTATGCACAATGGTTTCTACAAATTGGCTGAATTTGTATTTTTTATATTTAGCTAGAGAGTTTAGATTTTAAAAACAAGTTCCAACACATTTTGTAGTCACATAGCTAAAATATTTGTTTAAGGGCCCTATCATGACTTGCGAAGCGAACTTTAAAAAGCTATCACAGCTTCCATTCGCCAGAGAAAAGTAAACTAAAGCGAACCTAAAAACCATTCGCCTGAACTTAATTTATTCGTACGATCGTTTCGCCAAGTTCATTCGCTTCGCCAGTTATGATAGGGCCCAATACAAGTTTTACATAATTCTTTTATTTATTTATTTATTTTTTCATTTATCTTCTAAAATTGTTCTTTTTATCATTGAAAACAATTATAAACTATGATTTTCATAATATCTGTGGCAATATGAATTAACAGAATAACTCGAGATATGTTCAAATTAAGTTATTAATACCAGCGTAATCCTGACATACGAATTCATTTTGTGTCAAATTTTGATACTGATCATTCTTATAGTTGTTGCAAAAAACCTAAAAGCATATCTACTTGTTATTAAATATTTTTTTTTATTAAAAAAAAACACTCGGCAAAATTCTAACACCCAGAAAAAAATTCCCTCAAAACCCATTAAAATTGGGCAATGGGACAATTATTGATTTAATAGTATACAAAAAATAAATCTTTTCATATAAACTCAATGGCAATGTCATTGTATTTTCTAGTATTTAATGGTATTTGCCGATTAAAATAATAATTTATCCTATTGAATATTTTTAATAGAAAAAAAAACTATTATTTATGTAGTATTTTTTTCTGGGTGAACAAAAACATTTTGCAGACATTTATTTTATTTAAGTTTTTCATAAATTTGCAAATATCATTTTTAAAATATGTTTAAAAATAATTTTCGGAATCAGTTGTAAAGCTTAAAAATGCTCTTCTGAAAAGTTCAAAAAATAGTCTTATGCTTTTATTTCATATTGCCACAGATATTCAGTTAAGTGTTTCAATTCCAAATTATTTTCAAACGTGCTAGTTTTAAAAAGGTGCGTCGATATATTCTATTGGTGTTTAAGCAAAGATAATGAAAATGTCTTAGTTTTTAATATAATTATTTTTAAATTTACCATAAAACACTTTACAATCAAATAGTTTTTGCCTCAGCATTTTGCATAGAATTAAATTTTTACTGATACCCAATTTTTACACTGCCATAATTTAATAAAATTATCTAATTTCAAAATTATAAGAAATATAATTTTGCGCATGTAATTTTAAATATGTTTGTCAAAATTAAAGGCTGATTTAGTTATCAAAGTGAAGCACGTTTCTATTTAAACTGTAGTAATTTAATGATGAATGTAGTGACAAAATAATATTAAATGTTTCAATAAAAAAAAAACAATTTAATAAAATATTGTTCGAAAAACATAACATGTATGCGAAAATAATAAATTTAGTGCAAACTCTAGTTTTCAAACTTTGAGCTACTAAACACGTTATACACTTAAAATATAAAATTTTGTAAAATACACTTTAAATAACAAAAAAAAATACGCACAGAAAAAATATGTATGCTATATATTATTTAAAATGAATAAGTGTCGTAATGATATTGATTCTAAAATGAATATAAAAATTATTATAGAAATTATGTAGCATAACAATTGAAAAAAATATTAAGACATCTTTTTGTATAACACAATTAAGCTAAGCAGCGGTTTGGTGCAAGTTTATTTCAAAAATAGTTTTGAATTCAGTTTGTTTAGAACTGTCTTAAATACAGAATGAATGAATTATATTAAATATATCTGCATTATTTTAAAGATATTTTATTAAAACGAACATTATGAAAACTGAAACGTAAAAAGCCATTTTCAAATTGAAAATTACTTCGATTTATAATACTTTTCTCTAAAAATCTAACGAAAATCTTTAAAATGTTTTTCTGATTTACCGCTGATAACAACAATATATATATATTATTAATTTTAAATCAAATACAAAATATTTAAAATGAAAGACAATTTTTTAAATGCACAGAACGCAGACATTGTTCAGATATGTAAGATATAAATGGTAGAATCTGATTGTTTTCAATGTAAAGCACGTAATTACAATGGATATGAATTTAAATAGTTATAAAAAAGAAACGAAATTACATAAAAAAAAAACTTTGATTGACAGTTATTTAAAAAAGCTGCAAATATACTCGAATTATCTTCGATAATATTTACATTTTAGTTTTCTACTAAATATCATTGAATTGCAGTATATATTCGTCGTTGTTTATGCATATTATATACGAAATGGTAATGTATACATTTTATTTTTAAGTATATTTTTATTTTTTTAAATTAAATGAAATATTTAAAAATATTTATAATAATTATTTAAACAAAGTAATTTTATTAATAATCTAAATATATATATATTTTAAAATATACTCATATGTGAGCATACATTTTGTATATTAAGTTTCAATCAAACGAAAATATAAAATTATTGAATTTAAAAACATGTAAAAGAACGTCTTTTTATTGTAAAAAAATTTAAATTTTCGGGATTTTTATACGATTTTTGAATATTTATATTCTGTATATAATATATTATCGAATGGGCTACAAACCCCAATTGTAGCCCATTTGTGAAAATTCTGAACTATGTCTTGAAAAAAGGTTCTGTTTAGGAGATACAGAATTTTCGAAGATACAGAATTTTCTCCTATGACTCCTTGGGATTCAGTTAATCGAATGGCATCATTAGATTTTCTGTAAAAGAATCGCAATATCGTTTTATATTGAATAAACCCCAATTATAGCTCATTTGTGAAAATTCTGAACTTTGTCTTGAAAAAAGGCTCTGTTTAGGAGATACAGAATTTTCAAAGATACAGAATTTTCACCTGAATCCTTGGGATTCAGTTAATCGAATGGCATTATTAGATTTTCTGTAAAAAATCGCAATATCGTTTTATATTGAATAAACTCAAATTGTAGCCCATTTGGGAATATTCTGAACTTTGATCTTGAAAAAATGCTCCGTTTAGGAGATACAGAATTTTCAAAGATACAGAATTTTTATCTATGAATCCTTGGGATTCAGTTAATCGAATGGCATCATTAGATTTTCTGTAAAAAATCGCAATATCGTTTTATATTGAATAAACCTCAATTGTAGCTCATTTGTGAAAATTCTGAACTTTGTCCTTGAAAAAAGGCTCCATTTAGGAGATACATAATTTTCACCTATGAATCCTGGGATTCAGTTAATCGAATGGCATCATTAGATTTTTTGTAAAAAATCGCAATATCGTTTTATATTGAATAAACCCCAATAGCCCATTTGTGAAAATTCTGAACTTTGTATTGAAAAAAGGCTCTGTTTAGGAGATACAAAATTTTCAAAGATACAGAATTTTCACCTATGAATCTTTAGGATTCAGCTAATCGAATGGCATCATTAGATTTTCTGCAAAAATCGCAATATCGTTTTATATTGAATAAACCCCAATTATAGCCCATTTGTGAAAATTCTGAACTTTATCTTGAAAACAGGCTCTGTTTAGGAGATACAGAATTTTGAAAGATACAGAATTTTCACCTCTGAATCCTTGGGATTCAGTTAATCGAATGGCATCATTAGATTTGCTGTAAAAAAATCGCAATATCGTTTTATATTGAATAAACCCCAATTGTAGCCCATTTGTGAAAATTCTGAACTTTGACCTTGAAAAAAGACTCTGTTTAGGAGATACAGAATTTTCACCTATGAATCCTTGGAATTCAGTTAATCGAATGGCATCATTAGATTTTCTGTAAAAATCGCAATATCGTTTTATATTGAATAAACCCCAATTGTAGCCCATTTGTGAAAATTCTGAACATTGACCTTGAAAAAAGGCTCCGTTTAGGAGATACATAATTTTCTCCTATGAATCCTTGGAATTCAGTTAATCGAATGACATCATTAGATTTTCTGTAAAAAATCGCAATATCGTTTTATATTGAATAAATCCCAATTATAGCTCATTTGTGAAAATTCCGAACATTGTCTTGAAAAAAAAGCTCCGTTTAGGAGATACAGAATTTTCAAAGATACAGAATTTTCACCTATGACTCCTTGGTATTCAGTTAATCGAATGGCATCATTAGATTTTTTGTAAAAAAAATCGCAATATCGTTTTATATTGAATAAACCCCAATTATAGCTCATTTGTGAAAATTCTGAACTTTGTCTTGAAAAAAGGCTCTGTTTAGGAGATACAGATTTTTCAAAGATACAGAAATTTCACCCATGAATCCTTGGAATTCAGTTAATCGAATGGCATCATTAGATTTTCTGCAAAAAATCGCAATATCGTTTTATATTGAATAAACCCCAATTATAGCCCATTTGTGAAAATTCTGAACTTTGTCTTGAAAAAAGTCTCTGTTTAGGAGATGCAGAATATATTGTATAAACACCAATTGTAGCCCATTTGTGACAATTCTGAACTTATGTAGTATATTATCTGTGGTGAGCATCCATTAAACAACAGGTTCAATACAGATACATTAAATTTTATAAAAAAATCGAAAATATTATTTATTTTTAGAAAATATTATTTAAGTTTAGAAAATTTATTTAATTTTTCATAGTTTTTGACAATTTGGTTATATTTCATCGCAGCTTAGTACACTACTCAACAAAATCTATCGATATTTAGACCTCTTTTTAAAATGAAATACTGTCCCTTACACAACAAGTTTTCCAAAAACTTTAAACGCAATCCTTTGGTTTGAACTATGCTCTGCATTATCATAAATCATTTTTTTATTTGTCATTAGAAAAGGTTTGTCTTAAACAATTAACACAGTGTTTTGTAGAAAAATTATTACACAAAAAAATTATATTTTATTTTTGATATTTACATATCACCGTTGTAGAAGTAAAAACCACCAAATACATTTCAAAAATAAGTTTTTTAGTTAAGTTTTGGATATCGATACACGAACAAATATCGAATATATAGTATTGAGTACCCAAAAAAGGCCATCTCTAGCAATAACAGTGCTGCTTTTTGAGAAAATAAAAATGTACCATCAAAAAATAAAAACGTACTCTAAATAGTACGAAATACGTATTTGTGCAACACTGGGCAATAAAAAAAACTTCTGCAAAATATATTTTTTTCACTGCTTCACAGACGTTGTCTTTTCAACCGCACAAAAATGTATTAAAAAATGTTGTAATTAACTTAAAAAATAATAATTATTTAATTAAGAAGTGCGTATGATCAACTGCTTTCGAACATAAATAGCTGCAATTTTTAATAAAAGTAGCAGCTGACCGAATAAGCACTTAAAATATTGAGCTGCGGGCAGCCAATGCGACGACAATAAGTTGCCTTTTTCAATAATTAAAGTGATTTATTAAGTTGATTAGCAACCAGAAATTCTGGTCCAGAATATGAACTTCGCCTGGCGCTATGTTTTTGTGCTCATCTGGCTGGCATACCTCATCTGCAGCGGTGTGCTGCTCTTCTCGCGCGGTTTCCTACTTTCGCGCGTCTCCAAGACGGATGCGAGCAGTTGCCGGCGTCTGTCCAATAACCCCAACGATGTAAGAGACTTGTGTTAATTGTCTTAATTAACTTAATTAATAGAATTAATATCAAAAAAACCTTTTAGAATTATTATCTGAATGCAGAACTTGTGCAAGAGATCTTCAAAGATGTCAATGCCACCAGCAACTTGTGTCTACCGCAAAAATCCAAAGTTATCATACTGGTCATCGATGCTTTGAAGTATGAGTTTGGTGTGTACAAGGAGAACCTGACGCAACCGCTGCCCTACGAGAATAAGCTGCCCATATTGCATGAACTTCTGGAACAGGCGCCCGCGCGTACACGCCTAATGCGTTTTCGTGCCGATCCGCCCACAACGACGTTGCAGCGTCTGAAAGGCATGACCACTGGCAGTTTGCCAACTTTCATAGATATTGGCTCGAATTTTGCCTCGCCCGAGATTAACGAGGACAATATCATCGATCAGATGGTGAAAAATGAGGTGCCCATTGTATTTATGGGCGACAGCACTTGGGCGGATTTGTATCCGCGTCGTTTTAAGCGCTCCTTTGCTTATCCTAGTTTTGATATTTTCGATCTGGATACAGTGGATACTAAAATTGAGCGTCAGCTGCCACAAGAGTTGGCGCAGCAAGATTGGCAGGTGCTGATTGCGCACTATTTGGGCGTCGATCATTGTGGACACAAACATGGGCCACTGCATGCGGAGATGGAGCGTAAGCTGACGCAAATGAATGAGGCGATTAGGTTTGTTTTGGGTAAACGGATTTAAATATTTGATATAATTCCAAAATGATATTTTCAACAGATATGTTGTCGACCACATGGACAATGAGACAACGTTGCTGGTGATGGGCGATCATGGCATGACTGTGACGGGTGATCATGGCGGCGATTCGGATGATGAAACCAATGCGTTGCTGTTTGCTTACGCCAAACAACATAATTTTGTTACCAAAGATTTTGGGTCAGATAGCGAAATGCTGCAGCAGGTGAGAGATTAGATAAAAATTTGTAAATCAGGGCGATGAACACATTGCTACGTGTGACGCAATGCAAATAATGCGTTGTATTTGTTTTGATTAGTTTTTTTATATATTAAGTTTTTGTATAAATATCTTGTAATTTAAATAGTTAAATTTTTAAATTAAATTTTTTTATTTATGAATTTTTTCATGTATATAATTATTCATTTATGAATTAATAACACTATGAATTTATTCGTTGATGATTGTTTTTCTTTTCATTTATGTATTTATTCAGTTATGAACTTTTTATTTACGAATTTTTCTTTTATGAATTTTTCATTTTATGAAGTTTTCATTTATGAATTTTTCATTTATGAATTTTTCATTTATGAATTCTTTGTTTAATGCATTTTTCATTTATACATTTTTCGTTTATGAATTCATTCATTTATGAATTTTTCACTTATGAATTTATTCATATATAATATTATTTTTATATGAATTTATTCATTTATGAATTTTTTATTTATGAATTTTTCATTTATGAATTTTTTATTTATGAATTTTTCATTTATGAATTTTTTATTTATGAATTTTTCATTTTTGAAAAATTTCTGTTATGAATTTTTCATTTATAAATTGTCGTTTATAAATTTTCGTTTTTGAATTTATTCATATATGATTAATCATTTATGAATTTTTCATTTTTGAATTTATTCATATATGAATTTGTCATTTATGAATTATTTTTTTAAGAATTATTCATTTATGAATTCTTCGTTTATGAATTTTTCATTTATAATTTATTCATATATTATTTATTCATTTATGAATTATTCATTTATACATTTTTCATTAATGAATTTATTCATATATTTATATATGAATTTACTCATTTATGAATTTATTCATGTATGAATTTATTCATTTATGAATTTATCCATTTATGAATTTATTCATTTATGAATTTATTCATGTATGAATTTATTCATTTATTAATTTTTCTTCTATGAAAAATTTCATGTATGAATTTTTCATTTATAAATTTTCGTTTATAAATTTTTCGTTTATGAATTTATTCATTTATGATTTTTTCATTTATGAATTTTCATTTTTGTATTTATTCATATGTGAATTTTTTATTTATGAATTATTTTTTTTATGAATTTTTCATTTATGAATTGTTCGTTTATGAATTTTTCATTTATAAATTTTTCCTTTATGAATTTATACATTTATGAATTAATTCAATTATGAATTTTTCATTAATTAATTCATTAATTTACGTTAATTTTTTTCTTCTTATTCTTTGATTTATTTATTTTTTTTATTTATTTTTTTTTTTTTTGTTAATATTTATTTTTGCATTATTCACAAATATATTTTTGTTTCATTTAGATCGACCTCGTGCCCACCTTGGCCACCATTCTCGGCATTCCCATACCCTACTCCAATCTGGGCCTCATCAATTTCAACCTTGTGCCCGATGTCGCTGTGCCGCACATGTCCAAATTCCAATCACTTCTACTGCACGCCTGGCAGAATGCACAGCAAATCTTTCGCTACTTCTACAACTATGCGCTGGAGAATAAACGCACCTTCAACGTTGAGGAAATGGACAAAATGGAAACCGAATATGTGCTGCTCTCGCATCGTGTCAAAACCATCTACACCGAGGCTGCCTACAAATCATTCATAGGCGATTTAAATATACATCTGCGTCGAATACTCAGCACCTGTCGCGAAATATGGGTCAAATTTGATGCAACCCAAATGTCACAGGGTCTTTTGCTCACATTTCTGCCAATTTTCTTCATATTTCTATTGTTGAACAATACGCGTGCGCGTGATTTTCCACAGATCTTCACCTCGAAGGTGATCGCCTACACTTACCTCATGAATTTGGCTGCTGGTGTGTTTGGCTATCGCTACTATAAGCATTTCTCGTTTAACAGCGAGGAGCATGGCATCATTTTCTTCAGCAGCATGTTGAGCAGCGCCGTGTTGCTCTGTCTGACGGTGAAGAATTGGGCGGCGATTGCGAGCAACTGGGCGCAGGTGAAACGCTTGAGTCACATGCCGACGCGCGTTATTTGCCTGATCATCATCAGCGTTTTTTTCTCGAACAGCTTTATTGTGCATGAGGCTAAAATACTCGCCTATCTGCTGATTGCCACGCTGTTGCTGCTCATGTACGAACTGCTGCAGCTGAGCGTGCGTCAGGACTACAAGACAAAATTTCGCGCTTCGCAATTTCTCAAATCGAGCGTTTTGCGACTGCTGCTCGCGGGTATTTTGGCTATAGTTTTGATACGCGCCGCATTTGCGCTATTTCGTTGTCGCGAGGAACAGGGCAACTGCACGGATTTCTCTAATAATACCGCGGGATTTTCATTGAAACAGGCGGCGCACAATAAAGTCTACATTTTGGCCGTGGTGCTCATTGTGCTGTACACTACATTGACGCGTTTGTATTTGCGCTCGTGCGGTAATCTTACCGGCTCCTCGGTGAATGTGTTGCTCGCGCGTTATGGTCCCACCATAGCCTCCATCTGCGCGGGCGGTCATATATTGCTCTCGAACAGCGCCATCAAAAATATACAACGTTCGCACATTGATGCCATGGCTTTGTTGATTTATGCGCTGCTCTTGTTGCAGATCATTGTTGTCTCGGTGGCACCACTCATGATTTATGTGCTGCCGTCTAGACCGGCGCCGCAAATAAACGTCGATCGTGAGCACGGCCTCATTCCGGAGCTGTTCAAGCGCATGAAGAACATTTATGAGCGCGAGGGGGAGGAGCGTCGTCAGGAGATTCCGGTGGTCTATGGTTTGGCCACCATCTATTCGTCGATTGTCATTACTTTTGGCGTTTTTCTGGCGTTGCTGCTCATTGTGCTGCTCGAGCCAAAGGCCTCCATGGGCATGGTTGTGTGCATCGCGGTGGCCGCTATACTGTTGACGCTGCATGCAATGCTGCGCTTTCGCACTGCTGTTAATTTTGGTGAGTTTTTTTTAATGGTGCTATGAAATAACCTCTCCAAGATTTTCTATTCGATTTTGGGTGTTATTTCCAGGAACTAACCTAATATCGGTTTTATAATTTATTTTAAATAGCCGTTCCGGTTCAGATTTCGATTCCAACCAAACAAAAGTATATGGTTTCCGATTCTGGGTCCGGTTTCTGGGCCCGGGTTCCCACATTTTTTTTAATAACGATTCCGGTTCCAATTCCGGTTCTTTGCCGTCTCCGACAAAGAATTGGAATATCGATTCCGGTCCATGATTTATAAAATAGCGGTTCCGATTCCAACCAACAATATTATATATGCTCCGATTCGAAACGGTTCCGATTCCAATAGCGGTTCCGGTTTAGATTTCGGTTCCAACCAAAAAAATGTCTATGGTTTCCGATTCTGGGTCCGGTTCCACACATTTTTTTAATAACGATTCCGGTCCCATAAATCGAAACGGTCCAATTCCGGTTTTTTGCAGTCTCTGACAAGAGCTAAAACCCTTTGGAATAGCGGTTCATATTCCGGTCCCAACAAAATAAATGATATGGGTTCCGATTACTGTTCCACATATTTTTTAACAATGGTTCCGATTACAAAAATCAAAATGGTTCCCTTACCGGTACCAGTTTTTTTGCGGCCCCTGTTTATTTCGTAGTATTTTAAGTGGGGCTTTGAAATAACTGTCAAATGAAATAATCTCTCCAACCTTTTTCCATTCGATTTTGGGTGTTATTTCATGGAACTAACTTTGAAATATCGGTTCCATGATATTTAAAATAGCGGTTCCGGTTCAGATTTCGGTTCCAACCTAAAAAAAAGTATAAGGGTTCCGATTCTGGGTGCGGTTCCGCACATTTTTTAATAACGAATCCGGTCCCAAAAATCGAAACGGTTCCAATTCCGGTACTTTGCAGTCTCTGACAGGAGCTAAAGCCATTTGGAATATCTATTCCGGTTCCATGATTTAAAAAAAAGCGGTTTCGATGTCAACCAACAAAAGTATATTTGTTCCGATTCGAAACGGTTCCGATTCCAGTGCCTGACAGGAGCTAAAACCCTTTGGAATAGCGGTTACGGTTCTAAGATTTGGAGCTCCGATTCCAGTTCCACACATTTTTTAATAACGATTCCGATTCTAAAAATCGAAACGGTACCCCGTACCGGTTCCGGATTTTTCGGTCCCCGGTTATTTCATATGAAATTTATAACTTTGGGGTTTCTTTTAATTCTTTTGGGGATTGTTTTATTTGGGTGATAAATTTGGGATTTTTTTCATTAGTTTTGGGTTTTATTAGGTGTTATTTCATTTATTCGTGTGGGGTTATTACTTATAAAATAACACCCAATTTTTGTGGGTCTTATATCATTAATTTTTGTTTAGGGCATTATAACTTTTTTTTGTTTGGGTAATATTTCATTAAATCTGGGCTGTTTTAATTTCTGGTTTATTTAATTGGGTGCTACTGTGTAGCGTGTTTTTTAATTTTTGAATTTTATTTTCAATAAAAAACCTCTACCCTTTCAGAAACCTGCCTTCAGCCTACATTCACCGCCATCGTCGGCTGGTTTCTCTTGGCTCACTACTGCTTCTACGCCAGCTCGCATCAGACCACATTGTCGCAGATCGATTGGCGCGCCGCTTTTGTCGGTCGCACCGCCAACATTGGCAACTCAAATTTTATCTCCGGCATTCTGGTCATTTTGAATACCTTTGGCGGCCAGATATTTTTCATGATTATGTTTGGACTGCTCAGCACCGAGATGTTTTCGTTATTTGCGCTATTCCCAAATCTTATCAAGACGCACTTCAATCGTGACATGCGCAAAGTGGAGGTAAATGATCCACGCACGGGACCGCCGCCCATACGTTCACATGCTGATATCTCGGAGGAGTGTGTGGGCTTTGATATGACACGCGGCGAATTGGCGCTGTTCGAACACGAGGGTGTTTTTCTGGGTTCCGTCTTCAAGTTGGCCGGACAATTCTTTATGTTGCAAGGCATCAAGGTACATCAGAGTTTATACGACATAGTATTGATTTTTGAATTACAATATTTAAATTTCTTTTATTTTTCAATTTACAGATTTTCGCCGCCATGCTCGCCTGCACCATACACTGTCGCCATCTGATGGTCTGGAAGATATTCGCGCCACGCTTCATTTACGAGTCACTCTCAACGTTTGTCATGCTACCCGCACTCGTCATTGGTTATTTGCTGTTTGTACGCGTTCACTGGTCGGTCGATCGTCTGATTAATCGCATCAACAAAGTCAAATAGTCGACGAATTAGTTTAATTTATAAAAAATGCCTTATTTTTTGTTTGTTTTGTTTTATAAAAATCAACAAAGAAAAACTACTCTTAGTCTAAAGCTATCCTACCTACTATATATGTGTGTGTGTATGGCTGCATTTTGGTTGTTTTGTTGGCAATAATTGTTTTTTGTTTTGTTATTTTTTTTAACTTGTTAACAAAATCCTAAGAAGACTCAAACCGTAACATTTAGATAAGCAATAATAAGTTGAATGTATTATTTATTTTTAAAACAATAAAAATCACTTGTAAATCAAGTAAAAATGTTTATAAAACTTTGGAATACCATAAAATGTTAAGGAATCATATATGATTTGCTAGCATGTTCAATATGTAACGCCATTTCGGTGGTCTGTCAATGCTGAGTTTTGTAATCGATGTGAAGGAGATGGCGATCTGGCGCTCTTGGGACTATTTAAAGATTTGGCGTATTTTAAATAATTGTTCTATATTGCGCTATCCAGGTCTGCGCAGCATTGATAAGGTCAAATAAATCTGAAGATTCTCTTTTTTTTTGTTTGTTTTTTGAATATCTACTAAAGTTCACAGCAATGCTATAGAGTGTTCATTGTACTATGAATTTATGCTCTACGATTTTATACTTGATGGGTTTCGGCCGCAGCAATCACCTCTCGCCAGTCGCTTCTCATCGCGCGCGCTGGCGCCAGTTTTGCACTCCAAGTGTTGTCAGGTTGTCTCGCACTTGGTCGCTCCACCGGAGATTCGGACGCCCTCTCCTACGTTGATCACCACTGGGTACAGAATTGAACACCTTTTTTGCTGGAGCGCTTTCATCCATACGTTTGACATGTCCAAGCCAGCGTAGGCGCTGGATCTTAATGCGCCTGACTATGTCAATGTCGGGCTCATACAGCTCGTCGTTCCATCTGATTCTGTACTCGTTTTCAACGCATATCGGGCCATAGATTTTCCGAAGAATCTTTCTCTCGAACGCTCCTAAAGCTCGCTCATCGGTGTTGGCAAGCGTCCATGCCTCAGCGCCATAGAGGAGGACTGGCATGATGAGCGACTTATAGAGCGTTATTTTTGTCCGTCGAGAGGGCACTGCTCCTCAATTGCCTACTGAGCCCAAAGTAACACCTGTTGGCAAGAGTTATTCTTCGGCTAATCTCCAGGCTGACATTGTTTTCCTTGTTGATGCTGGTTCCTAGGAATACGAAGTCCTTCATAACTTCGAAGTTGTGCTTGTCGATAGTGATGTGTTGTCCAAGACGCCGGGACTCTTTGTTTGTTGACACTAGGTACTTCGTCTTGTTCTCGTTCACCGTAAGACCCATTCGACGCGATTCCCTCTCTAAACTGGAGAATGCTGCACTGACTGCTCGTACGCTCTGCCCAATGATGTCGATATCATCAGCGTACCCGAGCAGCATGGAACTCTTGTTAAAGATAGTGCCATTGTGATGAAGTTGTGCAGCTCTTACAATATTCTTCATTATTAGGTTGAAGAAGTCACACGATAGGGAATCGGCTTTTACGTTTGTCCAATCGAGAAACGCGTCGGGAGACATTTCCGACGGAATTGACAAAAAAGCAATCGAGCAACTCACAGTTATCCGACGTATATTCGAAAATTTTCATCGGAAACATATCAATCGAGTTTCCCGTCGTGTGAACATTTACTGTCAAATTTGCTCACATTTTATTTTTATGTGAAAACATGAAATTTTAGATTTTTAGTAATTGATTGCAGAAATAAAGTAGTTTAAATTGTGCAAATAGTTAAAAAATGAGTTATTTCGACTGCTTGGATGTTGGAAACTTGCTAAAATTGCTATGAGAATTTAACTATTTAAGTACCTACTGTCGCATTTAAAAAATAAATTAAAAAAATAAAATTACATTCGTTTTGTATTTGCAGTCATTTTAAAATGTCAAATAGAGTACGTTCAATCAATAAAATTGAAAACAAATTTAATTTTTACTTCGAATTTTGGCATTTAATATCGAAATTCCCGTTCCTCGGAAAACTTGATTAAATTTTATTTTCCGTCGGAAGGAGAACAATCCAACAATCATCGGGAACCTCGATTGGGCTGATTATCTTCTCACGTCTTTCTATTTATCTTCTACCTATATCGCTTCATCGAATGTATGTTCATACATTCACTGCCCCGTCTTTTAAACCACAGGCCAGTTATCTTCTCTTCTGAAAGAATTTTCGAGCTTCATTCCTGTCACCGTGCATCTCAATGTCAACATCTTCACACTGACTTATCTTATTAAATATTAATCAAACGACATAACAAAATAATATATGTTAAAATTAAAATATTATCTCGAGCAATACCAAATAAAAATACCAAATTTTCGTTTTTTTAATCTAATTTTTTTATTCTATATTTTTATACTATTTATTTTGTAGTTTAAAATTATTTTATATTATATTAATTAAGTTTCATTATTTTTGAGAATTAATTCTTTAGTTAATTGTTTTCAAACATTATTATTATTACAATAGCACAAAAGCACTGCTTTGTTTTTTTCCATTTATGTTAAACTTAGCATTTACAATTGTTGTATTTTAATTCATTTACAATTAGTTTTAAAAGGTGTTGGTTGGTTGTTTTTATTAAAAATACATTTGACTAAAATTCAGCAGCATAGGCTGCCAGCCACTAAACTTTTTCTTACACATAAAATTTGCTTAAACATTTGTTTCATTTAGTTATTGCCTGTCAAAAGCTTAATTTACAAACCAAAATTCAGTTTTTTTGTATTTTAAAAATTAGACAAGTTTTAGATTACAAAAAAAAACAGTATAACTTAATAGCAAAAGTTGAGAATTCGATTTATACTAAATAAAAGAAAACTACGCACAATAATTAAAAAGAAACTAGACTGCGGTGGCAAAGTTAAAATTGTACTAAATTGAATATATAAAAAAAGTCTAAATAATTAAAATTACAAAATTTGTTTTAAAGGAAAATTGCAAATTTTCAAATTGTATTAAATTAATTAAAACATTTAGTTATTTTTTTTTTCTTAGGTGGGTGGACGCACAATATAAAATTACAGCTTAAGTTTCAAAAAGAAAAAATTAAGTACTGCAAAAAGTTGTTCTCAGCACAAGGTTCAAAATTGTGTTGTAAACCAGAATACATTATTATTATTATTTATCATTTAATATTACTAACATAGATTAAGTCGGTGTTCGCAAAACTGCGCCATTAATTAAAGCTTTTGCTTAAGTACTAAAAACAGCATTTGATTCAAATATTAAGTGTTATATTAAATTTAGTTTCTCTTATGTGTCCAATTTAGTTTTTAGATAAAGTATTTTTTTAGCATGCTTTTTGTGTTTTTTTTCAATTATATTAAAATATGGCTAAAGTAAAGTGTTTGTTTAGAATTTAGTTCATTAAACAGTTTAAGGCAAAAAAAACGAAACTAACCCTTTGCATGACCATTAAGAACCAATTGCTTATTCGAAACTCCATTTGTTTGCTTTGATTTGTAGGCGCTGCCTGTTTCTACAACAAATGAAACGAAAAATGAAAAAATAGATGAAAGAAAAAAACAAAATAAAATTAATTTTTGCAAAATTAATTTGGATGCTTGATAAATTTTGCAGTAATTTATGCGAAAAATAAGACAAGCCGCATAAAGAAAATTTAAAAGCGATTTAATGTTAATGCCAATGATTTCAAAAATAAATATTGTAATTTGCGCAAAAATAATAGCAAACTTTAATACATAGTTTTAAATAAAAGAAATTATAGTATTTAATTTTACAATGTTTAAATTTTATTGTTAGGCGTTGTGCAAAAGACTCGTTTCAAAATACTGAAATTTCTACTCTTTTTTTATACATCATACATTCTAGCAGTTGCTATGCATATTTTAAAGTTGCAATAAATTTAATACTTGGTGTTTTAAATATTACAAAGCAAAAATAGTGTACAATTTTATAAATATAAATTACGTTGTAAAATGTTTTGGTTTTCTGTTCATTAAAGCATTTATTTTACAATTACATAGTTTACTTTTGTTTTTTGTTTTTGCCTCTACATCATTTAATACTACTATTGATCATTTTGTGTTTAGTTAAATTTATTTTTATTTTTAATCTACGTCTAATCACTGGCGTCAACATAATGCTTACACTTGTCCTTACCATGCAACGAGTGACAGAACTTTTTCGTTATGCTCCAATCCTCCTTCAGCGAGAGATTGAACATCGAGTAGTCGGCATCGCCGGTCACCTCCTTGACGATGTTCAGAAACTTGGGCAAGCAATTCTTCAGTGCATCGCCGGTTAGAGAGGAGTAGGTCTCCAGCAGCACTAAGCCCTTGCAGCTGAAATCAGGCAATTAAAAAGAATTAGAAAAGTTTTTATTTTTTTCTACTATAAAACAAATATTTAAAATTAATAAGTAAAATTTAGAGTCATTTTAAATAAAATATGTAAAAATTTAAATATATTTAAAATAAATACTTTCTAAAATCTAAACTTTAAAGTTTAAACTTTTATATGCAAATAATTTAAAAATGTTCTCAACAAGATTTTTTCCATAGACAATTCTATAAAATTAGAGCATGCTGATTTAGGCTGCATACTTTGTTTTTTTCCTATCACATAAAGTTTTAAAGAAAATCGTATTTCAAATTACAGTCTCATTTTAGTTACCTTTTTAGAGTTAATAAATTACAGAACTTAAAAAAGTAGCTTTTCACAAAACATTTAAACGCATATTTTCTTTTAATTGTCAGAAAATTTGAATATTTAATAGATATGCAATATTCCAATTGGTTTAGAAGATATTTAAAATTGAACTCGAACATTTTTGATTTTGTTAAAACTATAGCATTTTTATATAATCTAAGATCGAATGCTAAAAAAAAGAAAATAGTTCATAATTATCCAAAGCATACTCCAAACTAACGTTAAAAATTACTAACTTCCTAACATTGTTGCTACTTTTTAAAATATTCTAATGGCACGATCGATTGATGATGACACGATCAGTCGTAACGCAACAAATTCAGAATAAGTTTTATGTCACGTTTTCCAAAAAACTTTTAAAGCAATTTTTCTGCTAATTGTCAGTCACAATTTGAATATAAAAAATAATGCTAATATTGCAAATGGTTTTCAAGATATGTGAAACGGAACTCCAAAATTTATTTTTTTTAAGAATATTTTGTTAATATTTTTAATAGATATAAAATCTTACAATAAAAAAGAAAATTGTACAAGATTATCTAAAACATAGTACAAATTAACGTTCAAAATTATTAACTTTATAATATATATGCTACTCTTTATAATATCCTGGTGTTTTAACTCAACATAATCAGTTCAAGATCATATCTACTCTACACACAATGTGGTAAATTACTACTCGAGATACTTTCTAGTTTTATTAAGTAGTATTATTAAATATCAATTTTAAACTCACCGTGGATGACTGGGCTCCCTGTAGATGTCCAACTGAAAGTATTGATTGTTCACCAGGAAACAACGTCGCTTCTTGTAGATGGTAAAGTGCGAATCGTCACGTTGCGCCAACAAATTAATATAGTCACGATGCGTCAGCTGTGTCTTCACCTCAATACGGGACTGACCGTGCACATTGGGACGCCGTATGGTGTGTATGTAGCTCCAGTGATTCTTTTGGCCACGTTTGCGCAAACGTGCCTGCACCTTGGGACCCATGGACTGGAGATAATGATGCACGACGTCGAAATCTTGGAACGGTGGGAACTCGCCTTCTGCCGGCAGAGCAGCAACTGTAAAAAAAATCATTATATATTAATAACTACTAAATACACATAACAGTTATATTACACCAAATACATGTAAATATTTGAGTAAATTAAAAAGTTTATATGAACAAATATTTAAATTAAAATACGAAAATATTATGGTTTATTGTAAAAATGCTTTTATATAATATTAAACATTGAATTTTATATATACAAACATTTTAAATTGCAATAGGAAAAATATGTAATTTAAATATGAACATATTTAATTTAAATATGAACATATTTAATTTAAATATGAAAATATTTAATTTAAATATGAAAATATTTAATTTAAATATGAAAATATTTAATTTAAATATGAAAATATCAAATTTAAATATAAAATATTTAATTGAAATATGAATATATTTAATTTAAAAATGAAAATATTATATTTAAATATGAAAACATTAAATTTAAATATAAAATTTTTAATGGAAATATGAAAATATTTAATTAAAATATGAAAATATTTAATTTAAAAAGAAAATATAAAATTTAAATATAAAATATTTAATTGAAATATTAATATATTTAATTTAAAAATGAAAATATTAAATTTAAATATGAAAACATTAAATTTAAATATAAAATATTTAATTGGAATATGAATATATTCAATTTAAATACAAAAATATTTAATTTAACTATAAAAATATTTAATTTAAATATTAATATATTTAATTTAAAAATGAAAATATTAAATTTAAATATGAAAACATTAAATTTAAATATAACATATTTAATTGGAATATGAAAATATTCAATTTAAATACAAAAATATTTAATTTAACTATAAAAATATTTAATTTAAATATAAAAATATTTAATTTAAATCTAAAAATATTTAATTGAAATATATAAATATTTAATTTAAATATAAAAATATTTAATTAAACATACAAATATTTAATTTAAATAGAAAATGTATTTATTTAAATATAAACACATTTAATTTAAATATTAAAATTTTAATTCAAGTACAAAAATGTTTAAATTGTAAAATACATTAATAAATGTGGAATTCTAATCATTATAAAAATGCTGGTTTTAAATACAGAAAAAAATATTAAAATGTATAAAAAGTAATATGCATCCCTTTAATTTTGAATAAGAAAATCATGAAAATATTAAATTTTACCTACAAAAATAATAATTTGTAATATGAACATATTTAATTTAAGCATGAAAATATTGATTTGAAATAAAAAAACTATATTTTATTGAAGTATGAAAATATTTCATTTAAGTAGGATATTATTTAATTTAAGTATGCAATAAATTTTAGTATGAAAATATTGATTTGTAATATAAATATATTTTATTGAAGTATGAAAATATTTGATTTAAGTAGAATATTATTTAATTTAAGTATGCAAATACTTTACTTTATTTCAACAACAATAAGTTTGAAAGCATAACTAAATCTTTTAATAAATCGTTCATCAATTGAAAACAATATTTATTGCAATTAAACAAAAATTAACAAAAAAGTAACATTTTAGACAAAATATTTTATATTTCATGAGAATATTAAATTTTAAATACAAAAATATTGATTTGTAACATGAATATATTAAATTTAGGTAGGAAAATATTAAAATGAAGTATACAATTATTTGATTTAAATATAAAAATTCTTAGTTTCAAGGTACAGATAAATCTTTTAATATATTTTCAAATATATTTTAAATAAAAATGTAAAATATATTTTTAAATACAAAATAAATTTTAATATTTTCTTTTTTTAATATAAATAAATCTTTTTATATACGGCCAAATACAAAAATACAAATTCCAGCAACTTACCCAAAAATTTCAGTTTTCTCGAAGTGGACTGCAAACGATCGCCAATATCAATGCCCAGCTTTTGACAAACCGACTCAATCATGCGATTCATTTTGGTCTCAAAGCCGCTGGAGTTATCGATAACATCAAAATATGGATGACCGACCCAGGCGGCAGCGGATTTATAATCGAGTTCACGTGCCAAATCAACGCCCTCAGAGCGACAAGCATGATCCTAAAATAAAGCAGAGGTTTTTAATTTTAATAAATAATTTTATTAAAATAAAATTGATAATAAAATATATTTAAAAAAAAGTAATAAAGAAATGCGCCAATAATGTGCAATTGAAGAAAGCATTGATTAGCAGCTATAACGCATGACGATTCTAATGCATTTTTATAAAGAGCCAAGGAAATACCTACCTTATAAAGCTTTTTCAGTTTCTTTAAATTAAGTGCAAAACATAAAAATATTAAAACTTTTAATGCAATTGCCAAATAAACAATATTTAAAAAAAAGAGCCTCAAATTGTAGATACATTTGAATTGTATACAAAATAATAATTAAATAAATTAATAATAAATATAACTATAAACTTACTTCCGTCGAGTAAAACTCCTCAGCGCCATTGGCTGCCGAAACCAAGTGCAAAATTTGATTATAGCGATTGTCGCGCAGCTCAATTGGATTCCAGTTGTTGCCCGACATCATTTTCTCCCACTTTTCTTTGGAGATATCTGAAAATTAAAAAAAAAAAAATTATTTAAATTAATTTTATAAAAAAGGAATAAACTTTAGGCAAACTTACAGGCGCTGGCATCCATGACACCGCGATCGCAGATGATCAGACAATTCCGATTGCTCGAATTGCCTAGCTCAAAGTAGGTGTTTTCAATTTGGATCATGGTGCGTATTAGATTCTCTTGGAATTTGAAGGCTGTAATAGACAAAAATAAACAAAATTATTAAAGTGAAAATAAAATAAATTTAAATAAAAATACAAATTAAATCAAAAAAAATTAAACTTAACACAGCAACGATATTTTATAAGTAACAATAATAATTTCTGCAGAATAAGCCAATATTTGTAAAAATTTATAGCACAATGTTTGAACTATCAAATGGCATTAATTCTTTGAAATTGATCAAAAAGTTTTTTTTGTAATATAAAACAGTAAACTTAAAAAGTTGATTTAACTCAGCGATCAATGCAGAATTTTGACAAAATATTTATGCAATTTTTTAAAATATATTTACAGAGTTTTACCTATCAGCACCTTTGCATTGTATTAACGTCAATTTGTAATAAACAAAAATATAGCTATTCACATAATTGATGCAAATATATGTAAATTAAGCTGTTAATAGGCGGCAGTAGGTTTATAAAAGAGGCCAATGAACTGGCGCTGGACTTTGTGCGCAAAAAACACCACACAGAAATGAAGAACTTGAAACCATACTTTTCTGAGACATAAACATTTGCGATATAAACATTTGTGACAGAAACATTTGTGACATGTGGCCCATATACGTAATAAAAAACTGATGTTTATTGTTTTTTTCTTTTTTAATGAATCATATGAATAATGTTTATATAGGTTATGCATTTACAAACTAAACAAAAATACGTATAAAATCATGGATATCGTAATGAAAAACCTATAATAAAGATTCACAG
This sequence comes from Dryomyza anilis, assembly GCA_951804985.1. Classification (NCBI taxonomy): domain Eukaryota; kingdom Metazoa; phylum Arthropoda; class Insecta; order Diptera; family Dryomyzidae; genus Dryomyza; species Dryomyza anilis. Next base: position 20,064,109 of record OX638133.1, on the reverse strand, counting down.
AAAAACTGTTTTTGAGAGGTTTTAAATTACGCTAAACTCAACTGGAAACTTAGAAAGTTATGCGGGCAAATTAAATAGAACAGCTATAATACTTTCGCTAAGAAGAATTTTAAATACACATTAGAAATATCAATTCCGATATAAACACTGAATTATATATATACAAACATTTTAATTTGCAATATGAAAAATATGTAATTTAACTATGCACATATTTAATGTAAATATGAAAAGATTTAATTTAAATATGAAAATATCAAATTTAAATATAAATATAAAATATTTAATTAAAATATGAATATATTTAATTTAAAATGGTAAATATTAAATTTAAATATGAAAACATTAAATTTAAATATGAAAACATTAAATTTAAATATAAAAATATTTAATTTAAACATAAAAATATTTAATTTATATAATTTTCTTTTAATTTAAATGTAAAAATATTTAATTTAAATATAAAAATATTTAGTTTATATAAAAATATAATTTCGATTGTAAAAAAATTTGATGGAAATTGAGATCATTGCAAAAGCATAACAAAAAGTTGTGAATTCGGACGACAAATTGATATTTTCGACGTATACTGTTTCCTATAGCAATGAAGTCATTAAAGTTTAATAAAATAAGTGTCAAATGGGAGCTCTTGATATCTATCATTCCACCAAATCACTTTAAAATCAAAAGACATCAAGGACAAAACTGATATTTCCGACGTTAAATGATTTCTAAGGCAATGAAATCATAAAAAAAATCTAAAAGAAAGTTAAAAAAATGTCAAAAGTCATTTCAAAAACGTGATACTTGAAACGTCGTGTGTTGTTTCGACTATAAAATATGCCAAAAATTAAGCAAACATATAAAATACATATTTATGACACACATAAAATGTTTGACACATTTCTAAAAATACCAAAAAAAAAAATGCAACAAGTGTAGATGAATTTTAATGCAACAGCAGACAAATTTCATTTTATCATGAAATTCATAAATGGCCAACATTTTCGTGATGCTGTTGTTGCAGGGAGGCAGGCAACCTGGCAGTCAGCAACACTTTGTTGGCATTTGTAGCAAATTAATTAAAAAGGCACAGGCGGCCGCTGGCCTCATGAACAGCAGGACGACGACGATGGCAAAAGCGTGCAATTGATGATGACATACAACATTTTTGAATTATATTTGCAAGAGTGAAAACTCATTTTTACATTCGAAATTAAATTGCAGCAATTTGTAAAAAATGTTTAAATAACATCAAGTGAAAGAGAAGAAAAAAAATGTATACATTTTTCTAATAATTGAAATTGTTGAAATGAAAAATGACATAAAATATTTTCTTATGAAATGCATAAATTTTAATTAAATATTTAGCATAGCACTGGCGGTCGTAAAACGTACAGCATCAAAAACAAAAACGCGTTTGTTTTATGACCCAAAAGTCTTTGAAAGTACTTTGTGCAAAGTTAGGCAGTTCCAAGCAGAAGACGAATGAAGATAAATCAAATTTTCTTTAATACACGTAAATGTCAAATGTACTTAAATTGTATAAAAAACTATAAAGTGTCGATTGTAGAAGTAAAACTCATCAATAACATTTAAAAAGTTTAATAATTAAATTACTAAAATTTTCAAAAACCGTAATACAAAAATCAGTAGCTCGTTTCTGTATTTGTTTTCGAACGCAGTGGTCGACTACTATTGTCGATTTGACGTCATAATGACGTCATTTTCATTTTTAATGTTTCTGTAAAATATTGAACGTTTGAATCGTTTCATTTTGACTTTATTTCACTTTATTAGGAATTTACTCACATCACTATCACTGTTTCTACAAATAAATCGAATCGTTTTGAAACGATTGTATTTCTCATTAGTTTTTGACTTGGTGAGAAGCCTCTCGACTTTAAAAATGATTCATATTTGGTTGGAAAATACATTATTTTTTTAATTTTCATAAACTAAAGCGCAGAGATATGGCTTAAAAAGCTGATGCAGCAAACACAGACGTGTTGACAAGGGACAATTCACGTCCAAATATATTAGAAAAGAACACTGTGTTGTTTGGGAGACAGTGGCAAGTGAATTGAATGCCATGGGAGGTGCAACTTACACTCGTTTCCATAAATGACGAGACTTTTACAATAGGTAATTTGCAGCATCTTTGGTGAGCCGACATAACTTCATAAATCGCGAATCGGAAATAAGAATTGGGCCCGCCGAATCCCTTAACCGACGCCTCTTAAAACGCAACATATTGAATACGAATTCAATTGCGTATTATTTTATACATAATTTTTATAAAATTTGCTTTAAATATTTTGTAAATAACTGAAAAAACAGTTGTCAATTGTTCTAATTTCACAAGATTCTTTTCGATTTTTGTACCAGTTTCAAATCAGACCGTTTTTAAACGATTACTTCGTACAGAAACAGTAAATATCGAACAATCGACAATAATGGAACGAACGAAACGACGTGACATCACAGAAATCGACAATTTGTCGAATATGTTACAGAAACGAGCTACAGAAATACACTGATTCGAAAGCCGATATCGACGAATAGGAGTTTATACAGGTTTTTCATTTTATGTTTTATTAAACTCTGAAAGTAGCCGCGGTAGCTCAGTGGTTAGTGCGTTGGACTAAGAGCCGAAAGGTCCCCGGTTTAAGCCTGGACTGGGCCTAACAAAACATCTTTTCATAGAAACATTTTTCTCCTCCGAGAGTAAAAACATTGCCTATGTTCGGATTCGGCAATAACTTGGTGTAGGTCCCAACACTTTGAGTACAAATATAACACGCATAGCTCAAAAATGGTGAGAGAGCTTGGCCTAAGTTCTTATAGAACTGTAGTGCCAAACTATTATATTATTATAAACTCTGAAATCATAATCGTATTAAAATTTAAATTAGATTTGCTATTTGAATCATTCCACGTCAGAAATATCAATATTGGCACGATTTCTTTCGATTTTGATGAAATTTTGTGGATAGATAGTGACCGCAAAGTAAAGAATAACTGTGTACTTAGTTTTTTTGATATGCGAATCGAAACATCAAAGTACTATATTAGATAATTATTTATATCTCTGTAACTAAGTAAGATATTTTAATGAAACTTTGGTTTATATCAGCTTTATAATCACGCATTCGAACAAAAATAACAATTTTAAAAAATAAAATACATTTAACTTAGAAAAAGTTAAAAATATTTTTCAAATCACTGTTACGTATACGCCCAACTATATTAAAAATCAAAAACAATTTTGTTTTGAAACCCTGGAGTTTTCCCCTTCGATTAAAAAAAAATAATTTCCATGGAGTCTCCCATAGTTTCTGAACTATCAAGTTTTAAAGTTCAATTGCCGATTTTTCTCCATACGAAATTGATGCTCTGCCACACTATTTCTGGTAGGAAATTATAACAAGCTAAATATCAAATTAAAGCAATGAGGAAAAGTAATATTATCAAAATCGGATGGCATCGTGCCAATATTGACATTTCTGACGTGGAATGACCCATTTGCTATTCCAGAATTCGATTTAGACAAATCGTATTTCAATTGAATAAAATTTTGTAAAACGTATTAAATTCGAGTTTTCTTGTCAAATACATATTTGTATATGAATTAATAAATATGAATAAGCCACTTATTTTTTATATATTTTAAAATCTTCTATATAAATATTTTAATATTTATTATATTAATAAATTATATTAGAATTAACAAAAAAAAAATCAAATCTGAATTTTCAAGTTTTAAATATTAATTAAATTTGACTCATTTGCAAAAATACCTTCATTGCTAGAACAAACAAAATAAATAAATATAAATGAAAAACCCCATGGCAATAAAATAGATTTTTAAATGCATTTTGGCATTGCAGCTGTGAATTTAGCATTAAATAGCAGATACAATAAACGAAACTGTGAGAATATTCAAGAAAAATAGAATTTTCATCAATATTATAATAGAAACTGTTTTGCGTTGGCAACAGAAAATTCGAAAAAAAAAAAATAAAGAACAATAACAAAAATAAAAAGAACAATAACAAAAACAAATAAACAATTTCGAGATGTACCTAGTACATCAAACCAACAAACAAATATAGAATATCGTCGTCTGTCTCTTGAACGACGTACAACAATTAAAATTATCAAGTGCATAAAAACATCGTCTGTGTCACGTACTACACGGTGTGAACGCAAATGAAACGAAACGTTTTGTGACACCAACCAACCAACGCCATCACGTGTGTCCGCATCGTGTACGAAAATATTATTCGTCATACTAAATTAAACGGTAATAAAATGCATGCGAATTTAATTACCGTCGAAAACGATAGATTGCTAATTAGCGATAATAAATTTAAAACAACGTCGCTATGTGGCTTTACATAGTAACCACTATATAGTTCATGATTTATCGAAGAATATGAAGTACAAGTCAATGTGAAGGCTGACGAAAGTGTTCAGCGTAGTGTTGTTTATAAAAATCGGTTGCAAGAAATCGGTTCTATTGAATTTAGGTTTTTTTTTTTCAAAAATCGATCGATGAAAGAAAAGGTTAAAAGTAGATAAATATTAAAAAATGCCTAAACTAAAATTAATTTGTTCTCAAGTAACAATTCCTACTAATATCCTACCAGTATCCAGCCAGTTTTACTAGTCCCTTGACGAATAACTCGAAAGCGATGTCATGCACTTTCCGAACACAAACTAGCAAGTTAAACTCTTCGGTTTCTGGGCATTTCCGTACCAGCTACCGCGACGGTAGCCGCGGTAGCTCAGTGGTTAGTGCGTTGGACTGCGAGCCGAAAGGTCCCCGGTTTAAGCCTGGACTGGGGCTAACAACATCTTTTCATAGAAACATTTTTCTATACCGCGCTACCTCTCGGCAGTAAATGGCAAACCTACGAGAGTAAAACATTGCCTATGAAAAACTCTCACCCGCCGTTCGGATTCGGCAATAAACTGTAGGTCCCACCAATTTCAGTACAAATATAACACGCACAGCTCAAAATGGTGAGAGAGCTCGGCCGAAGTTCTAAACAGGACTGTAGCGCCAAACTATTATTATATTATTATAACCGACCAGTTCCTGAATAATTTTACTGGCAGTGAACTCCCCTTCAAATCGCTACCAGTAAACGGCTAGTTTTTGACTAGTTTTACTGGGGACAGACCAGTATTTGACTACTTTTTTTCTGGCAGCGATTATTTATCATATCATAGACAATATAATTGTTGAAAATTTAAATGTTTACTCTAAATATGTTTACTCGAAATTAATGAAACATTTAATTTCCAAAAAAGAGAATTTTAATAAAAATTACAATATTTAGTACAAATTTCAAACGTTTAGTTGTAACGGTCACCCGCTTTATTTTAATCGTTTCATTAAAATGATTACTTGAGCTGAACGAAAAAATAATCGTATAACCGCTCATTTGAATTTGCACTAATAATTTGGGCAAGGCAATAATTGTTTTTATTTTTACAATCAATCAAAAATATATCAATTTTTATTTATCAATAGTAAAAATTAATTTCAAATAAAAATTGAAATTTAGAAAATAACAATCAATTATACTGACGCAAATGCATTTGTCCGGCATTTTCTTACCAGTAACCGACCAGTTCTTGACTGGTTTTACTTCCAGGGAACTCATCTTCTAATCGCTACCAGTAACCGGGCATTTTTTGACTAGTTTTACTAGAGACAGACTAAGTTTTGACTAGTTCTTTTCTGGCAGGGATTATTGATCATATCATAAACAATATAATTTGTTGAAAATTTAAATTTTTAGTCTAAATACTGTCGAAGGAATTAACGATACATTTAATTCCTAAAAAGGTAAATTTTAATAAAAATTACAATATTTAGTACAAATTTCAAACGTTTAATTGTAACGGTTACTCGTCTTATTTTAATCGTTTCATTAAAATGATTACTTGAGCTAAACGAACAAATAATCGTTCTTTTGAATTTGTTCTAATAATTTGTGTAAGGCAATAATTGTTTTTATTTTTTACAATCAATCAAAAACATATCAATTATAATTTATCAATAGAAAAAATAATTCCAAATAAAAAAATTGAAATTTAGAAAATAACAATCAATTGTACTGACGCAAATGCATTTGTCTGGCATAATAGCTAAAAATAAAAAATCTCATTTTAATTGAATTAAGCTAATAATGCAACAAACGAACGAACGACTTGCTGATGCAATGCGATAGGAGGCAACTACTGCCGATTGTCATTATCGAAAACAACAGACATTATACAAGAATAAACCGTTGTTTGTTTGCCAAGAAAATAGTAGTACTTTTTAATTAAATTAGCTGCCCGCCTAGCATTAGTTCTGGGTCGTTTTGCAAACATGGTGGGTGGGGGGATTGTGATGGGCGATTGTCATTGTTCTTGGACTTGGTAACACACAACATAAGCAGTTCTAATTTAAATTTGTCACATAATGATTATTCAATTATACTTCCGCTGTTGTGCATGACAGACACGATACGACCGACACACTTCAAAGCGAAAAATCGATGATCGATAAAAGTCATAGGGATTCAACATGTGTTACGACAATTATCTATTATACGACGAAGCAACAGATAGTTTTAAGGCACCCCGAAAAAAATTCTCTCTAATCCCATTAAAATTGGTCAATAGGACAATTATTTATATAATCGGTATACAAAAAATAAATCTTTTCATATAAACTCAATGGCAATGTTATGGTATTTTCTAGTATTTAATAATATTTTCCGATTAAAATAATAATTTATCCTATTAATTTTTAATAGTAAAAAACTATTATTTATATAGTATTTTTTCTGGGTGAGCTAACTAAATACTACAATATTAATAAGTTTTTAGTTGTTGAATTTAATAATTTAAATATTATGTAATAGATTAGCATATTGTTATTATGTGTGCTCATCACTCAGAATATAAGATATACAGTGATTTTTGCCAACTAATAATTGAAAATGAGTAAGTCTTACTATACAATGACGTTACAATTAATGAAATTTTCTAAAGACAGATGGCGCAGTTTATATTGCAATTGATTTTGTTAAAGGAACGGATACTTTTATTTGAATTATGAAAACGTTTTCAAATTCGAATATATTTCACGCTATAAAACTTTGGAAGTATTCCAATTTCCCTAGTAAAAGTTTTGGTAGGGCCATGCTCATTATTTCAGATAATCGTGCTCAAGCGAGACTCAAACGTGGTAACAAATATGAAGTACGATGTGCTTATAACGCGGGGACCTTGTCGAGTACTGTACACAGAAAAAAATAATCGACATAAATATAGCAACCGATATTAATTGCATTCATTAATCAATCCAGCAATTAAATTCACTAATTTAATGAAAACATTTACTATTCTTCGTTATATGATGTACACAGATGATGTACACAGAAAAAAATAATCGACATAAATATAGCAACCGATATTAATTGCATTCATTAATCAATCCAGCAATTAAATTCACTAATTTAATGAAAACATTTACTATTCTTCGTTATATAAGCAATTGCGTTCGCTAACATGGCAGCAAATTATTTAGTCGGCGCAGTTTTAGCAAATAAAATTACTGAAACTGCGCCGACTAATTAATTTGCTGCATTGACGTACAAATATTCATACTACAAACGAGATTGCTGATTAAACGAAGAATAGCAAATGTTTTAATTAAATGAGTTAATTTCATTGCTGTATTGATTAATGAATGCAATTAATAACGGTTGCTATATTTACGTCGATAATTTTTGCTGTGTACAAGGACTATAATTAGGACTACAGTTTCTAATCGTTTTGTTTACACGTGCCAAAAATGATTTTTCTATAGTTTCTCGTTTAAAAAGAAAATATTAGATGATTGCACGTATAAATATTACTTATGAAGATCAAAAAAAGTCACTCTGATCGGAATCACTAACTGTTTAGATAATGTAAATCGCACCATGTTATAATAATAAGGCCTAAACAAGGCAATCTTCATGTTGACTCTAATAGGGTCTATCCGAAGTAAACCCGATAATTTCTCTATTTGAAAATTCCTTACTGATTAGCAGATTAATACGACATTTCGCTTGAAATATGAATTGCAATTATTGCCATCAAAAATCAAGTTGAATCCGATTCTAAAATTTCTTTAATTTTGAAAATTCGAATTTTGATAACGTAAAAAACCAATTCGTTCTAATTAAATTTCGATTATAGTTGGAACAGGCACCTTTGTTCTAATCAATAATAATAATCGTTTCACATTTAATACGTTTTAAAATTTGTTTTTATTAATTAAAGAATTTTCTTTAGATTTTTTAAACATGTGAGTCTTCTAACCAAATATAGATCTAATCTTGCTCTAAATTAATCGCCAATTGTGTTACATATTGTATATATTATTTTTCTATAAAAACATAAAAAATCAAATAAGAAATCCATTCAATTACTAAATATTAAATACAAAATATCGAAAAATTAGTTCAATAATCTTTAGATTGCTGTTGCTATTTACAAATCTAATTGCAAAGCAAATCATAAAATAAACAACAAAAACGTGTGGAGGTATTAACAATTAATAGAAAATAGCAAAAAAATATATGAATTATATGTGAAGCGCCGCACTACACAATCAAAAATCAATTAAATTGTTGAAAAATCTAGAAATAATACAAATGAAATAACATCAAAACAAATCAATTAGCGTCAAAGTGTAGACGGGGAAAAAAAAACAGTTTTACACAACTAACGACAAATTTAACGAAAATGTGATAGATTGTGTCACGATTGAACGAAAATAAATAAAATCGCAATAAAATAATTTCAGCAGACAGAAAAGGGGCTCTTTGTGGTTGGCTGTTTTTAGAATTCTAAAAAGGATAGTAATACAAAATAAATAAATATAAAAAAAATCATATCCGAACTAAACCGAATTCAACAGAGGGGGTAATTACGATATAATGCAAAACAATTTAATTACTCATAAAAATAATAATGAATCATATTTAAAATTATAATAACCGATTCGTCTAATCAATATAAAAAAAAATATGCGGATATTTTTCACGTGTTCAGAACAACCGGTTTGATTTTAACGATTCATTGATTATTTCAAAAAATGTATTATTTAAATTTTGAACCACAAAAGAATGCGCTATATTTCTTGTAGGTCTGCAATACAAAATTAATACATATACAAAATGATTTAGCAAACATTTACTATATAATATGTAAATTATTTATATCTTCTGCAGCACAGCCAACAATAATAAAAGAATGATCAAACAGTAATAAACGCAATCTTTTATTTTTAAACAATACGCCAAAATTTATGAGTGTCGCCGCTACATATGAAAATTGGTATTTCATGATCTACGATCCATTCACAAAACTAAAATTATTTTGTGAGTTAAGTTGTATAGTAAAATAAAAACATATAACATACCTTAAGAATTATTTACCCTCAGATAAAGCATAATGCTTTTTAATTTTTATCGATTTTTATGTTTGTTTAATTAAAACCTGATTTATAACGCTTTAAATCAATCAGACATGTCATAGATTTTGATCACAAGCGAACTGAAATATTTACTCAATCTTATTTGATACAGAATACAATAACTTATAGAAAATTATAGTATTTTCGTAGTAGAAATTGTTCTACGACCATGATTGTGTGTACTGAACTTTAAATTATTATGGAAAAATATTGAAAATATATAGAATATTTCCGACTGTTCCTTTTTATGAGTTAAAGCTTGCAGAACTTTTACATTTGTTTAAAAATAATATGTTTGAGTGGACATTTCTATAAAAATTAAACCGAAAAAAATTAAATTGAAATAGAATTTGTTATTTCAAATTTTATAACAATTATCCACGTTAATATAATATTTATGATTTATAAACATTTGAATATCCTATATACCCAGTTGATATTACACTAGCGGTTATGATCGGGAACAGATCATTGATTTTATACCTTACAGTAAAAGTTAAAGTGTGTATTCAATTTGGCCATCCGCTTGTAACACACAGAAGAAGGTTTGTACGGTATGGATATCGTATATCGTCTCTATCATGCCAAAGGAGCGAATGTGTAATTTTTGACTTTTGAGTTTTTTTTTTAATTTTTGAGTGTAGTTTTACCTAGTCACAAAAGACAAAATCAAAAAGGCGAATTCGAAAAATTAAAAATGCCAAAAGGGCGAATCTTTTCGTTTTTTTGCCATTACTTTTAATTGGTAGAAGATAAAATAGCAGTGTAAAGGCATTAATTGTTTGTTTTTAAAACACCTATCGATCATCATCATTATTTTACATTTTTTCAATTTTTATCATTTGCAAGAAAAATGTTTGACAATTTTTTTTAAGTATACTGTGCAAAAATCGTGAGTGGTTTTCGACATTTCTAGTCACAAAAATAATGATGTCAATCGATAGGTGCTTTAACAACAAACAATTAATACCTTTACATCACCATTTTATCTTGCACCTTTAAAAAGTTATAGCAAAAAAACGAAGAAATTTGAAAAATTGAAAATGTTGTCATGCCAAAAGGGCGAATCTTTTCGGTTTTTTGCCATTACTTTTTATTGGTAAAAGATAAAATAGTAGTGTAAAGGCATTAATTATTTGTTTTTAAAGCACCTATATATCATCATCACTATTTTATAAGATTTTTTTCAATTTTTATCATGCAAGAAAAATGTTTGACAATTAAAAATTAAATAATGATGCCAATCGATAGGTGCTTTTAAAACAAACAATAAATGCCTTTACATCACAATTTGATCATTCACCAATAAAGAGTAATAGCAAAAAACGAAAAAAATACGCCCTTTTGGCATAACAAGATTTAAAATTTTTCCAATTTCTTCGTTTTTTTTTCTATAACTTTTTAAAGGTACAAGATAAAATGGTGATGTAAAGGTATTAATTGTTTGTTGTTATGATCAAATATATAAAATTAATATTTTACTCGAGAACCGACTTGTGGTACCCTAAAAAAATGGAAATGTGGTTCAAAAAGTAGCTCATTTGAATAACTTGCATATTAATATTTTCCGTAGGGTGCTAATCTAGTTTATAATTCTCATAAAGCCTACAACATTTTGTATTTTATTTGCTGAACGGCATGCAGAAAATGCTATTTTTAATTTGTATTATAAAATAAATTAAAATACAAAAATGTAGAGACTAAAAATTAAAAAAAAGTGTTTTACGTAAATGTATTTTATGTAGATACCGCGAAACGATACCGAGAAACGGTAAGATATGAAATTTAGCGGCAAATTATTTAAAATGTCTGTATTTTTATTTGTGTTGCTTGAATAGACAAATTCATATACTAAATATTATGAAATTTGTATTTGGAATGTCATCACATGATACAATGAATGAAGCAGAACCACTAGAAATTTAGAATGTAGTACGTAGCAGTTTTAGGTTGAGCACAAAACTACTGCGTAGTTTATTATTTTTTTTTTTGCATATAGTAGATAAAACAAAAACAAATGAGGGCGCGTCTTGGATGATTTTTTGATAAAATAAATACATTTTGGCACACGTTGGCAAAAATAATATTAATAAAAAAAATAAAAAAACTTTTTGTATTTCTGTCTTATAATAGCAAATAGAAAAAAATGTATAAATGTCTTTTTTATTATATTAAAACGTCAACAGGTTCACGTTCAGGGACCTTTCGAACTTGGTAGTAGATTTTGTATTTCCTTTATAATACAAAAACAAAAATTAACAAAATGATAACAATATTTTTATTTATTATGTAAATGACAAAATTTGTTAGTAAACAAAATTATTTTATTTGTAAAAAAAGAAGCTTAACTTTTAAATAGCAAAATACTTAAGTATTAAACAGATAATTATTATTGGGATGATGAGGAATATGTGTAAATTCGATATATTTGAATTTTTGTGACAGCGGTCAGAGCGCTTTTAAATTGTTGCATAAATATTTAGGCATGAAAATGTAATATGCATCATAATTATGCGAATTTGATATATATGCAGAAAGCATAAATATGCAAAATGAACAAATATGCAAAATGAATAAATATGCTAAATGTACAAAAATAGTACAAACTGCATAAATATGCAAAAAGTATAAATATGCAAAATACCAAAATATGCAAAATACATAAATATGCAAAATACACAAATATGCAAAATGCATAATTATACAAAATTCATAAATATCTAAAAAGCATAAATATGCAAACTGCATAAATATGCAAAAAGCATAAATATGCAAAAAGCATGAATATGCAACATTTCGAAATATGCGAAATGCATACTATGAAAACTACATAAATATGCAAAATATGCCATAATTGCAACAAAATCGTCAAATATGAGACAAATAAACGAAAAAAAAAATAACACAAAATGTTGAACTTAAACAAAAACACAGCTGGAGACAACAGAGCAAATCTTTTTGGTGTCGCACTCACCTTCGCTGCCGTTTGGCTTGGAAGCGGCAGCCGCCAAGCAACGTGGACAGGATGCGGTCAAATCGATTAGACTGTGCTCCGGCGCAGCAAATGGAAGGTTTTTATACATGAAGGTAGTTGGAGTCGGAGGGGCTAAATGGTGTAGGTACAATAATTATAGATATAGGCTTCATAACAATAGCTTCATTAAAAATAATAAAACAAAAATATATATAAATAAAAAACATATTAAATTAAAAAAAAATATATAAAAAATAATTAAAATATAAAACTGTTAAATTTCGAAACAATTCACCTTGTTCAAAATTCTATTCGAAATCATTGAATATATAATCGAATTTTTATTTTTGCCGTTTCAGAATTCAATATTTCAAAACCTCTGTAGTAGAAAATGTATCCTATTAGACAGGAAAAAATTCAATGATCAGTTCCCAACATTTCCCTATTAATATCATAATTTCTACAAGGGAAAAGCAATCGAATCAACCATTCGTATTTTGTGGGAAGAATTCAATTATTTTTTTGATTTTAAAAATTTGAATTTCGCATAAATGTAAAATTTTCAGATAATGCACAATTTTTAATATGGTATGTTGGAACAGAAATCAATGCTGAACGAATTTCATACGAAATTATTGTTAAAAAACTGTAATTTCAATCAAAATGGAATTTGAGACATTGCTTGAGATTATTTTTTAATTAATAAAAACGAAAGAAAAATGGCAAACAGGAAACAACATATGATCGATTACAGATATCAAACAACAAATAGTCTAATAGACAACGAAAATTATAAACAAAATTAAACAAATAATAAAAAAATCGAAAAAAAAATATATAGACAAAAAAAAGTTTAAAATTGCATTATCAGCTAAGCAGCAAGTATCAGCACTTCTTACGATTGCTACGCTTTGAGGTTAGACAGAGATGACTAGAGTGTCATCATACCACGTTTTATGATTTTACGAGAGAAAACAACAACAAAACAACCAAAAAAAAAACAAATTCCCTCTTATCAGCTAATTTTTTGCTGACGCCAAAATTTGGTAAAAGCTGGCTGACATAATTTATCATATATAATTTAACGATTGTAAAATAAAGAAGAAAAAATAAACAACAATATTTAATATAGTTGTTTTTGTTAGAATCTATCATATTAAAAGACGTCTACGTGAGTTACGTCAATTCAAAACAGCAGCGAAAATAAAATTTAAAATTTTATAAACGATAAACGTCGTTTAGATAAAGGCAACGTATAAAAGAATGCTAAAATTTGTTTAATCATGTGAATTATTTCACATTTCATTCATTAGACTCATGTCTACTAACGTAAGTGAAAAATATGAAGATTGCGTCGTTCTAGCAGTAAAACAAACCCTAACCAACAATTTTGGCTGGTAACAGTCGAGCAAAAAGCAGACAAAGGCAGCAGCTTGGTGTAGTAAATCAAATGCAGGAAATAAAAGGCAGGTTTAAGGCAGAAAAAAGTCGAAGTAAGTTCTGGGAACAGGCGAGCAAAAGGCAGACAAACACAGCAGCTTGAAACAGAAAATCAAAAGTAGATTTAAGGCAAAAAAAAAAAGGTCGGAGTTAGTTCTGGTAACAGGCGAGCAAAAGGCAGACAAACACAGCAGCTTGAAACAGGAAATCAAAGGCAGGTTTAAGGCAGAAAAACTCGGCAAAAGGCAGACAAATAATGCAGCGTGATGCAGGAAATCAAAGGCAGGTTTAATGCAGAAAAAGGTAGGAGTTAGTTCTGGTAACAGGCAAGGAAATGGCAGACAAACAGAGCAGCTTGAAACAGGAAATCAAAGGCAGGTTTAACGTAGAAAAAGGTAGGAGTTAGTTCTGGTAACTGGCGAGCAAAAGGCAGACAAACACAGCAGCTTGAAACAGGAAATCAAAAGAAGATTTAAGGCAGAAAAAGGTCAGAGTTAGTTCTGGTAACAGGCCAGCAAAAGGCAAACACAGCAGCTTGAAACAGGAAATCAAAGGCAGGTTTAAGCCAGACATAGTTGGAGTATTTTTGAGGAAGACAGCATCCACACGTCCGTTTATATGAACATATGGCATATAAAGGCAGATAAAAATGCTGCTAAATATTTTGACTACCTGGTATATGCTACCCAAAATCTAAAATTTGCTGAAAATATTCCTGAAAAATTACAGACTTCTTTTAAGGAGATTTTCTTATACAACGACTACTATTACTATTTATTAAGAAATTACTGAAAAGAGTCTATACAGTTGATTCCATGATGTATTTTATAAAAGGGTTTTAACATTTTGTTTTGTCAAGTGTGTTTCATTTTAATGTTTACTGTTAATGCTATTATTTGTTATTATTTTAATGGTATTATATTTGGCAAACATAATAAATGCATTTAATGTATTTTTGTTGAAAAATCAATTAAGAAGATCAATTCAAAAATACATTTACGTGACTATAGGCAATAAATTCACCAAATTATGTAGTTTTATTTAAAACAAACAATTACAAAAATAGAAGACAACCAACAACTGTTAGTACAGAATAAATGCAATTATAATTGAAACCACAATTAGCATAATAAAAATGACAAACTGTTATAAATGACAAATTATTCAAGAACAAAAAAAAATGAAGAAAAGGAATTGCAAGAATAATCATAAAAAATAAATTGTATAATAATTGAGCTAAAACATGCAAGGTTATAATATAAATTTAACCTAGAATTTGAAGACGAAGACACGCAGTCAGGTAGTCAGGTAGTTGTGCCATTTGTCTATCTATCTGTCAGTTTGGTAGGTTGCGAGGGTAAAAACATCAAGTGGGTCTAGATTAAGTGACAACACTTAAAATGTGGGAAAAGACAAAGCAACGTGGAATGAGGAGAACCTCTTTAGAATGTCGTAAATAATGAATGTCGTAAATAAGTAATAAAAACCTTAAATATAAAAATAACTATTGGCTCTGCTTAAATTTGTTCATCAGTCGAATGCATTTTAGAAATTATAAAAAAAAAGAAAAAAACACAATACATATTTTAAATTTAGCATAGAAAAAAAAGAAAGACACATTTTGTTGAATTTGAGAAAACCTTTAAAGTATTTTTGGCAATTTTACGAAACAGCTGCATGTTTTTGTAAGTAGCGCTATATTGTGGGTGAAGGAAGAGTTGCCAAATGTTTTAGGTAGCTAATAAATGCTTTATATTTGCAAATGACTTTTTCAATTATTTTTGAAAATTATTTCTTGTTATTTTCATGTAAAACTTAAACGGAAGCGGAAGCCATTACTCATCTGACAGCCGCAAAAATGTTTTAACTTGCATTACAGTAACGTAAACCTTGATCTTGGTTAGCGGCAAGTGGCACGCAATGTTTTAGCTTTTATAGAGGGTGCTCTTCAATTAAGTAAATAATAATGACAGTGCAAACGTAATGAATGTCAAGTTATTTAAAGGTTTTAAGGACTTTTCTTTTGAGTTTGTGTCAGAATGGTGCTGAATTTATAATGTTTATAAAATTAAATTTTGTTGAAAGGTGATTGAAAGGTGGTTGACAGATGGTTGAAAGGTGTAAAACATAAAGTAGTGAAGTATAGAGTGCTTCAAAAATAATATAATAAAATACTGTATTCAGTGGAATTCAAAAATATAAGGGAAATAGTGAAACTTGAGTTTTAATTTTTTGTAATGAAATTATGGTCACAGAGTACCAAATTATGGTTGTAAGAAATCCTAATATGATCACTGAGAACCATATTATGGTCGTGTGACATTTCACACGGTATAATTGTGTGAAATTATAATATGGTCAATGAGGATTATATTAAGGTTGATAATATTGCCTACAACCATAACTCCAATCATAATATGATGCGCTTCAAATATGATCACCACAACCATGTTTTTTCTCTGCGTGAAGAGGTTCAGGGCCCTATTCTGATTTGATGAGAAATATAAAATGAAAATGAGATAAAAACTATTTTCATATTCAGTTAATAATATAAAAAATAGTTTTTGTCTCATTTTCATTCTCATTTTATATTTCTCATCAAACCAGAATAGGGTCCCTAAACATCTGAAGTCGCGAAAAGCTCTAGTTTAAAGTATATTCAATTCCGAGAAATGTTGCCTCCACAATCGCAATGAACCCCGAATCTTTATTACTAGATTCTCTCTCCCGTCCTAACAGAAAGAGACAGAAAGAGTGTTTGTTCTTGAAACTTCCGACGTCATTTAATCTAAGGCGTCTATTTAATTTTGTCAAATCGTTTAAGTAACACTTAAAGTTAGTTTTTAAAATGCACTTTTTAAATCATATATATGTTTAACACTAAAATATACATAAAATGTATAAAAGTAGTAGCAAAAACTATTTACCTTCTTTTTCCGTGAGATCCGAGAATTTGACACCGCCACTAAATAGAGTAAATAAAATGAAATAAGAGAAAGAAAAAAAAAATGAAAATGTAGTAAATTTTATAAAAGGTAAGCAAGAAGAAAACAAAACTATTTCAACGCGACAAACACAATTAAACAATTATTTAGCATATTGTCAACTGTGTTCGTTTTTCATACATATTTTTTTTATAATTAATATTACTCGGAATTTGTTTAAAATTATTTTTTAAATTAAATGGTAGTTTATTTAAAATTAAGTTTATAGAATTTTAATTTTTAAAGTATTGAATAAAAAAAAACATTAAAGAAAATAGCAAAAACTATGTCTTTTTCCAGTATTTAACGATTTTTGTTGTTGATGATGGACAACATTTATATTTATTTTTTAATTTGAATTTAATTAGAATTGAATTTCAATTTTAGGCATTTACCTGAGGAGTACTGTAGCCGTTTCAGGCACACGGAATACCTGAAAATATTGATATAAACGAGAAATGCTCATTTTTGTTGTCGTGGGCCTTTTTGTATTGTTTTGTAAATATGACGCAAAGTATTTTCATTTTTTTTAATATATATTTTTTTTTGTAATTTTAATGCGTTTTTTTAAATATTATAATTATAACTTTTTCAATTAAAGAAAATCATTCGCTATATGCTAATGTATTATATAATTTACTAAGTATTATATACAAATAAAAATTATTTGTATATTAATAGTAAATTTTAAGTAGATTTAAGTTAAGTTTTAATAATATTAATACTCACGCCATGTTAAGGTTAAAAAGAAAGTTAAGTTGGTTTTGTGATCTAGAAGATAATTTATGTTGTTTAGTGTTTATTTTTTTTTAAATGTTTCGTTATTTTGTAGACAATTATAAAATGATTATTATATAAAAAGAAAATGTAAATTTATTTTAAAATATATATCAGACACGTCATTATAAAAAATATGTTTGATTTATTAAATTATTAAATGTTTAAATATTTGTTTTTAATAATTATTAGTATTCATTGATTACAGCAAACATATTGTGCTTGCAATGTAGAAATTTGTTTGATTTTTTAATAATCAAAAAATTATTCTTTTTTGTATATCTTAGAAACATTTATATTCAAAATATGTTTACAGCAAATATAAATAAAAACAATGTTAAATTTAATTACAGCAATTATATTATCCTTGCCATATAAAATTTGAGTTGAATTTTTAATAATTAAAAAGTTGAAATAAATATTTTTGAATATATTAGAAACATTATTATTTTAAATATGTTTACAGCAAATATAAATATAAACAATGTTAAATTTAATTACAGCAATTATATTATTTCATTGCCATATAAAAGTTCACCTGATTTTTAAATAATTAAAAACTTGAAATAGTTATTTTTTGAATATATTAGAAACATCATTATTTTAAATATGTTTACAGCAAATATAAATATAAACAATGTACAATTTAATTACAGCAATTATATTATTTCATTTCCATATAAAAGTTAAGTTGATTTTTTAATAATTAAAAACCTGAAATAGTTATTTTTGGAATATATTAGAAACATTATTATTTAAAATATGTTTACAGCAAATATAAATATAAACAATGTTAAATTCGATTACAGCAATTATATTGTGCTTGCCATATAAAAGTTCAGTTGATTTTTAAATAATAAAAAACTTGAAATAGTTATTTTTGAATATATTAGAAACATCATTATTTTAAATATATTTACAGCAAATATAAATATAAACAATGTTAAATCTGACTACAGCAATTATATTATGCTTGCCATATAAAAGTTGAGTTGATTTTTTAATAATTAAAAACTTGAAATAGTTATTTTTTGAATATATTAGAAACATAATTATTTTAAATATGTTTACAGCAAATATGAACATAAAATATGTAAATATTTGTTTGTTAAATATTATAAATAAATAATTACATGTGCTTACTGCAATTATATTATGCCAATTAAAAGATGTGTTCATATTTTAATAATCAAAAACTTTAATTACTTATTTTTGAATATATTAGAAACATTCTAATTTAAAATATGTTTAGAGCAAATATAAAAATAATTAATTATTAAATTTGTAGGTAAAATTTGAAATATATTAATTAATATTTATGACTACAAAAAATATAAAATTTGACATGTAAAATATTAAATCTTTTTATGTTTTAATTCGAAATGTTTTTTAGAATTATACGCTGTAAACAAAAAGTAAAAATCTTTAATTAAACTATTGACATATTCTAAATATATTGTTTAAATATGATTAGCGCAAACATAAAATATCTCCGCCATGTAAAAACAGAGTTGGTTGCGATGATAATTCCATATATGTCTCATGATTCTTTATAGTTATGTTTCCACTTAAATCATATTTTCATCAATTAAAATTCAAAGAATTATGCTGACTATCAAACAATTTTATTCAACGCAATTACACTATGTTTGCTACAAACATATTCGTTTATTTGCGAACAAATTTAAATGTTTTATAAATAAATTAAAAAACGCTTTCCACTTCTAGATCACAAATCCCAAATGAAGAGCAAACAAGTTCAAAGTGAGTACAAAATTTGAAATAAATTGAAATTTAATTGAAACACTTATTTAATTAAAATCAAATATAATGCTTGTTTAGCTCTTCACTTTGAAAAATATTAAAACGTTTCAATTTTTTTTCATTTGCATTAAAAATATTTACTATAATTATTATTGAAATAAATACTTTCAAAAATTGTATATTTTTTGTACATACCTTCCAGCCTAGATTTTCAAAAAACGTGCAGAGACGCGATTGACCGGTAGTCTTACCGCCACATGGTCCTATAAATAAACAAACAAAAAAAGTTGTTTAGCATATAAATCTATAATAGAAACATTGAACAAAGTAAATAAATAAAATTTGCATAATGCAAATAACTTTTAAGAATTTGTATTGCTCTTAATATATGCAAAATTTGCTATTAATTCGTTATAATTTGATTTCCACAGAAGACGGACGGACGGGAACACAATAAAAGCCACAATAATAAAAAAAACGAAACACTTAGGGTTTTCTAGTTTTATAATGAGTTTGAGTATAATATATGCAAGAGAGCAAGTTACAAATTATTCACGCATTATGTGGAACTAAAGAAGTTTTGTTAAACAGTTGTTCATATTTAAATTTAATAGTGGGTTTTTAAAAATACAAAAAAATGAATTTAGAGCTATGATAAAAATAAACCTACTGAATTTTGTCAAACATAATTTATTTTTATTGATATTTGCATAATAATTTCTCTTTTTATCAAACAAAACCAAGCCAAACTTTTTAAGAATTTTAGAATATTTCCAAATTGCAGTTATTTCAAAATTAAACAATTTATTTACATAAATTGTAGGATTTTTTTTAAATTAACAACCTAAATAATTAAATTGTTTGTTTGTCTTCATTTACGGTGCTTCTGAACTCCACCTACAGACAGAAATGCGTTGCACTTACAATCATGACGAAGACGATGACGACCTTGACTGTGGCTGACGGACGCCCTAATTGCGCTGCTGCACATGACTGGGCGCACACAGCACACAATCAATGAAATGCGCTCATAAATGCATAAAAACCAAAACAACAAAAAGCACAAACAAATTGTAATAAAACTTTAAAAGTGTTTTGCGCTTTATTGAAAGAAAATAAACAAAAGATATTTAGTCAGTCTGTCACTGATGCATGTTGATGAGTAGGAAATTGCATAAGTAAAAATAATGATTGATTGAATTTTTATTTAAAACAATTTAAAATGATTACTTATTATTGTTTGTAATAGTACTTGTTGACAATTATGCAAAAATATAACTGAGGAAAGGACGTACTAAAGTTGAAAGCTATTATAAAAATGTTTGTCTATAAATCACTCTTTTTTTAAACTCAGACTGCGGAATTTGTAAATGGGGTAAAGTAAACTGTTTATAAAACAGATTAGCCTGTGACTGCACCATAAAAAGGTTTATAATTATTGAGAAATGCCACAAGTTGATAAGATTACAGCATTTGCTATGATATGAGGTTGATATTTATAGGTTTTTGAATATTTAAAAAATTAATATATTAGACATATAAGACAATGAGTCATGAGTACAAAGTAAAAAAAAATATTTATTTAAAATTTTAAATTTTACATAATTTTAAGCAAATACTAATATTATATTTAAAAAGCTAAAATATCAATATAAAACTACAAAATCAAATGAAATTCTATTAGATTTGCGTTTAAATTTTACAAAAATACAATAATTCTAATTAAAAACTATCAATTTAATGGTAATCGCAATTTAATGGTACATATAAAATTAATTCGAATTAGAAAATCGCAATTTAATGGTACAGATAAAATTAATTCTAACTAGAAAATCGCAATTTTCGTACCATTACCATAAAATTTTAATCAAATGGTGATATCTTTTTGAATGTTTGTTTAAAAATTAGGAAATATTTAAGAAAACGTTAAGAGCATTTTATTGATATATTAAATCGATTGTTGCAATTTCTCATTATTAGTATTTATTGAAATGCATTCATTTTATGTTTAACTGGTAGTTAAAATAGCGTTCAACCCAAATTATTTCAAAAGTCAACTTTCAATTGATGTAATTTGTTAAGATATTGCAATAAAATAAGATATTTTTATAACAATAAAAAAAATATCATAATTCTAATTAGAAACTATCATTTTAATAGTACTAAGAAATTTTATTCATATTAGAAAATTCACAATGTCCGTAACATTACCATAAAATTAAAGAATTCATTTCGAGAAACTGTCTAAATATATTTTTGGAATAATATGAATATCGAGAAATTTGATATTTATATGAAAAATTAAATAAACTTAAAAATTTTAACTTTTAAACAACTTGAACAAAATGTTAAATTTATAAATAATTTAATTTATAAATAGTCAAATATAAAATTCAATTAGAATTGAGTTTATAGTTCACAAAACTACAATAATTCGAATATTAGCATTCAATAGAAACCAAATACTTTGTTTGTTGCAGAATTTGTCATCATCATCATTGTAATCACCATAATAAATGAATCAAGTGGCTGACTTAATGTTTCCGCGACTCTAGTCTTTTAGTATTTTAGGTCACTTTAAATTCGAGATTTTTAAAATTTTACAAAATTTTCATTTGAAATAAATATACAAGGTGGTCCGCTTTGGGGTGCAAATATTTTAGGGACTGATAGCTTGGTTCATTTCATGAAAAAATTGTTCAAGAGTTAGGGTCTATTTGGAACACCCAATGATATGCAGGGTGTTTTCAAAATTTACTTTACCAAAATTGATACAACCATATACTTAATTATAACTTCTACAATGTATAGCCCAGAACAAATATAGTACATTCATTTTAAAGATAATCGATCATAGTTTCTAGTAAAATTTTTATATTGGCTTTTTATGTGGTGCGCTAGCGGATTTTTCTTATCAAAATAAAAAAATAAATATTTTATTACAACTTTTATTTATAAAACTCCGTTTTTCTCGAAATTTTTATCTCTTATTTTATTTATCTTTTTTAATATTTGAATGTATTATAGTGTAATAGACAATTTCTTCATACACTATTTTTATCTTGCACTTACCGTTTTCCTTGCGGAGCACTCCTTGTAGTGCTCTTAAAATTCTCAAATTCCTCAAAATACAATTTTATTATAAAAAAACAATATGAGAGTTTTTTAAAGAAATCTTTTTTATGTATTTATTTTACAAACTTTTCATTGTGTTCTCATTGTCTCTCTCAAAAGTGGTCTCCGGTAGCCTGTACAACACAAAATGTATTTGTATTTTTCCTTATAATTAAGTATACGGTTGTATCAATTTTTGTAAAGTAAACTTTGAAAACACCCTGTATATCATTGTTCCAAATAGACCTTAACTCAAGAACAATATTTTTCATGAAATGAACCAAGCAATCAGTTCCTAAAATATTTGCACCTCAAAGCGGACCACCCTGTACAAATACACACAAAACATAACTTTTACACAATTTCTATCAAATGCTAAAGTTATAAATTATTTAAAATGCATAAATTCTAATCTAATGCTATAATCGAATACGAAATTCTTTTATATTTGCGTTTAAATTTCACAAACATTTCACAATTCGAATTAGAAAATCTCAATTTCAAATTCACGTGACCAAAAAAATTAAATACAGCATTTAAAGAAATTGTATAAATATTATTTTTGAGTCATTCAAGGATTTTATTTGAAAACTATATAAAACTTAAATTTTAACAGAATTTAAATGAAATTCTTACGTTATAAAATATATAAAATACAACAAAATACAGTATAATGTTAATGTGGAAAACGAAATTCAATTAATTTTTTTTTTCAAATTTCACAAAATTCTAATTATTCGAATTAGAAAATATCAATTTCTGTAATATCAGCAAAAAAATGAAATAGTGCTTTTTGAGAAATAGCATAAACTAAATTTTTGAGTAATTTAAAATACGAGTAAATTATTTTTTATAATATTTATTTTGTGTATGTTAATTATTTATTAAATAGTAATGCTTAGGTTTCAGTAACATTCAAGTAAATTAAATAATGTATTTCAAGAAAATGTATTACTGAACATTTTAGACTATTTTGAAAACTGCGAAATTTTGTTTTTCGAGAATTTTTATTATATATGAAATTTAAAAGTAGTAAAGAAATCATTTTTTTTACAATTACTCAAATTTGTATAACAATTTGTTGAACAGTTTAATAAAATCAACATTTTTATAAATAACGCATTGCAATATGTTTTAATTAACAATGACTTTTGTTTACCATAAATATATATTTAATATTGGTTTCATCATAAACAGTGCTATTATCATGCGTATGATTAGAAACACGTTACATCTATAACGCGCAATGTGTTTCACTGTTAACAATAACAATAATAATACGAATAACAAAATAAAACAAATAGAAATCTGAGTGATGGGGTTGGTTACGCTGTTGGCGACTCTAGTCGCGGAAACATTAAGGCAGCCACATGATTCATTTATTATGGTGATTACGATGATGATGACAAATTCTGCAACAAACATAGTATTTGGTTTCTATTCAATGCTAATATTTGAAATTTGATTTGTTTTATTTAGCATGTTCGAAATGCGATACCATTTCTAATTGGATGGGGGATGGCATTTCGTTATTAGAGAAATGCAAGCTTTATTTATTTTTATTAAATAGCAGCAATTTTGTTAAATAAAGAAATCAAAAGTTCAAAAAGGTATCGCGAATCAATTAACAAACGTTTACATTAATTTAAATGTTTCGTCATAAAATGAGTGCAGTTTCTAATGCAATATTTTATAAAGTATATACAAAGTATAAAAATATGATAGCAAATAAAGTGACGACGACTTTTAAATTAATATTTCGTATTCATCATATTCATTATATTCAACATATTCATCATATTCATTATTTTCATAATATTCATTATATTCATTATATTCATTATATTCATTATATTCATTATATTCATTATATTCATTATATTCATTATATTCATTATATTCATTATATTCATTATATTCATTATATTCATTATATTCATTATATTCATTATATTCATTATATTCATTATATTCATTATATTCATTATATTCATTATATTCATTATATTCATTATATTCATTATATTCATTATATTCATTATATTCATTATATTCATTATATTCATTATATTCATTATATTCATTATATTCATCATATTCATTAGATTCATTATATTCAACATATTCATCATATTCATTATATTAATCATATTCATTTTATTCATTATATTCATCATATTCATTATATTCATTACATTCATTATATTCATCATATTCATTATATTCATTATATTCATTATATTCATTATATTCATCATATTCATCATATTCATCATATTCATCATATTCATCATATTGATCATATTCATCATATTCATTATATTCATTATATTCATTATATTCAACATATTCATCATATTCATTATATTCATCATATTCATTTTATTCATTATATTCACTATATTCATCATATTCATTATATTCATTATATTCAACATATTCATCATATTCATCATATTCATCATATTCATTATATTTATTATATTCATCATATTCATCATATTCATCATATTGATCATATTTATCATATTCATCATATTGATCACATTCATTATATTCATAATAATCATCATATTCATCATATTGATCAAATTCATTATATTTATCATAATCATCATATTCGCCATATTCATCATATTTATCAAATACCTTGGTTTAAAAAGTTTGTTCATTGAAATTTAAGTCTTTTGTGATAGTTTTAAAGGCACTGAGTGCGAATTTATAAATAAGATTGATTGCTTATGAAATATACTTTTTAAATCTTAACAAAATTCATTTTACAGACTGTTGATTAATTTTTTCAATATAATGTAATACCATAAAATGAATTAAAAGTGCATAAATTAAAGATTAAGCGTTAAGCTATAACTTAGCAATAAAATCATTTAAAGGAATTTACTTTATGCTTAAGTGTTTCTTAAAATTGTGTTCAAATGAAGATATCTTTTTGAATGTTTGTTTAAAAATTAGGAAATGTTCAAAAAAATGTTAAGAGCATTTTAATGATAGTTTAAGACGATTGTTGTAATTTCTCATTTTTAGTATTTAATGAAATGCAATTATTTTATGTTTAACTGGTAGTTAAAATAGCGTTCAACCAAAATTATTTCAAAAGTCAATTTTAAATTGATGTAATTTGTAAAGGTATTGTAATAAAATAAGATATTTTTATAACCCTTATAACGTAAAACGAAACGAAAACGAATTTGTACATTTCGCCGCCGTTTTTTTTTTTTTTGTTTGGTTGACTTTTATGAGATCAACAATGAAATGAAATCGGATTTATTTTAAAATTTTAGCTAAAGTATTTTAAACGGAATACAAAACAAAACAGAGAGAAAATTAAAATTGATAAAATGTTAAAATTGAAAATATATAGAATAAAACTAGATAATTTCCAATGAATAACTCAACAACTTTAGACAATATTCAAAAACTTGCTTCGAATTTAAAGACCATTGTAATGTCATTTTAAAAACGCGCAAAAATTCTTGTTATAATTTTAAAAATCAAAACAAAGTACTTGTCGACGTCAATGTTTAGTGATGCTGTTGGTTATAGAAAATGCAATATCAAAAAATAATTAATATATCGTCGTTGTAGAACGAAAAGTCACCAAATACATTTTCAAAATGCCAAATATACATTTACAAAAATCTTTATAAATCTGTCAATTTTCAATCGATGATCTCAATTTTTTTACCACATGATAAGAAAATGTAAACCTATCAATTGATATTTCAACTTAAAAAATACATCAATTACTTTTTATAATATTAATCAACAAACTCAAAATTTAAGTTTTTCATAAAAATGTATTTGGTGACTTTTCGTTCTAAAACGACGATATGTACAACATAACAATGAAACGTATTTCTATAACATCAACAATGTGCTTTTCGACATTTAAACAATAAATCTTTTTGGGCATTGTCCAATTTGTTAATTTAAGACAAAATTCATAAGATACAAAAAAAAAACATCTAAGAGGCATTGATTACAAGAAAATAAAATATATAGAATAAAATGTTTATGACATTGTGGTTGATATAAAACTTAAAAAAACTAGATTTTTGAAATTTGGTAATGGATTTTTAATATATTAAACGAAATTGAATAAAAAACAGATGAAAAAGTAATTGGTTTGTTTTACTTCAAAAATGACGGTATATTTCATAGGATATAATTTAAATAAAAATAAATAGTATATAATTATAATTAAAATAGGATATAATTTAAACATTAATTAAAATTTCAGTACAAAAAATCGAAAACAAATATTGTAAAAAACAAAAATATTGTAAAAATTAAATTAAAGTCATTTCTGACATTAAATATTGAACTGAATTCGCTCAAATCTTTAATTGAAGCCGAAACCAATATGCGTTTAAGAGCGTTTATTTTATGAAGCTAAAACTGAAATACAATAAATCAAAATAGCGCATAATCATAGACATTTTAAAGTCGACTTTAAATTTAAAATCAGCTTTTTAACATTTTTTCTATACCAAAATTTGTTAAAAAAGTTGAATTTATTTTTAAAGTCGACTTTAAATTGTCTATGATTATGCGCCAATGAAACTAATAATCAAAATTAAGTGTTTAAAGCACCTATCTATTGGCATAATTAATTAAAAATATTTTGTCAAACATTAATTTGCCATTTGTTATTTGCAGTAAAAAATATTTGGCAAAATATTTTTAAATAATGATGCCAATCGATAGGGGCTTTAAAAACAAACAATTAATACCTTCTACATCACTATTTTATCTTGCATCAATAAAAAATTATAGCAAAAAAAACGAAGAAATTGGAAAAAATTGAAAATCTTGCCATGCCAAAAGGACGAATCTTTTCATTTATTTGCTATAACTCTTTAATGGTACAAGATAAAATAGTGATGTAAAGGCATTTATTGTTTGTTTTTAAAGCACCTATCGATCTGCATTATTAATTAAAAATATTTTGTCAAACATTAATTTGCCATTTGTAATTTGCAGAAAAAAATGTTTGGCAAAATAATTTTTAAATAATGATGCAGATCAATAGGTACTTTAAAAACAACAAATAAATGCCTTTACACCACTATTTTATCTTATAACAAAAAAAAGTGATGGCGAAAAAACGAAAAGATTCGCCCTTTTGGCATGACAAGATTTTCAATTTTTCAAATTCGTCCTTTTGGTTTTGTCTTTTGTGGCTAGAAATACCCAACAAAAAAAAGACACGCGATTTTAGCACAGCATACTTGAGGATAAGCTACATTCAAAAATGTAAAAAACGCAAATGTCAAAAATTGCACATTCGCTCCTTTGGCATGATAGTGACGGTATTTCCGAACCGAAACCGTTTCGCTAGAAATCTTACAACCGAAATCTTACAACCGAAATCTTATAAACAAAAGAGTATACCGTATCTATATTAATATTGAATTCAATCTTCGATTTAAACAATTTAAATTCGATATTATTTTCTTTTTTTTTACTAAAAATTCGAATTCTGAAAAAAACGATGAAATTGAAATTTGAATTAAGCTTCAATCAAAAGCTCTAACACACTTGATTAAATAATAAAATTCATTGTTAAATAATTGTTTTAATAAAAGGCTCTGAAATAAAATTAAAGTGGAATACAAAAATTCAAAATAAACAAAATACTCTAAAATATTTTGATTTAAAATTTTAAAAAACTAATAAAAATATTCTAAAAAATATTTAAAGTATATATATTATTGCAATAACAAATAAAACATAAACAAAAAACAATTGCAAAATTTCTGTGGTGGTGGGCGTTTCTTTTCGTCGAACACAAATCACGTTAGACATTAATTATTATATTGCACAGTATAATTGTTTGGCACAGCAACTGTTTTTGTTTATATTTTAAATGCTGCTAAGTAAAATGCTGCTAATTATTAACGACAGACAACTTAAAAAACAAATGAACCAAACTAAATAATAATGTCTGAGGTGCTTATGCACCTTAGCAAAGATTAACTGATGAAAAAATATTCAAACTAAAAACGTCATCAGTAGCACACAGCAATGAGAGAAAGAGGAGGGGCGCGGCGGCATTCAAAACCGTTTTGACGGTCGCGTGGCTTAAAAAAAGCTTGATAAGAGTTAAAAAAATAAA
The DNA here is from genome assembly GCA_951804985.1 of Dryomyza anilis. Lineage (NCBI taxonomy): Eukaryota > Metazoa > Arthropoda > Insecta > Diptera > Dryomyzidae > Dryomyza > Dryomyza anilis. Next base: position 20,035,388 of record OX638133.1, on the reverse strand, counting down.
AGAAAAAAAACTAAAGTCAATTCTTATCACAGCTGCTACATAACATGTGATCGATATGATTAGATTTTGTAAAAAAAAAGAAAAATTACTATGAAAACCGGTTTCAACAACAAATATGGGGATTTTTTTTTCTACATTTTGTAGTGTGTGACGTGGTTGAAATAATTTTATATGATAAGCAGACAAAATACCGCCTAATGATTAATGAGAAATATTCGAATATGAAGTTAAATGTATTTTAATTATACATTTACAAATACACATGAGGCTGGTTGTGCGCTACCTAAGACAGAATGGAGACAAAACAACAAAGAAATAGAGACCAATGTTGGAAGTTTTTGTGCTGACTGATGCTGATGTATGTGCATTTTTTTTGGGAAGTTGTTTGGTATGTTTGAAGATTAGAAAAACACGTGGCTATAAGCAGTTAATAGAGGCTGCAGTTAATAGAGGCTGCTTGGATTGTTTGTAGGAAGCAACACGTTGGGGAATAAATTGTTGGGGGAATAAATTGTTGCAAATATTAAAATTTAAAGTTATTTTATAGTTTCGTTGCTTAGAAGTTTTGTAATTTTATAAATTATGAAAATTCAAATTAAAGTTTTATGCAAAATAAATTTCTTGACAAAATACACAAAACTGTTATTTTTAGAGTTTCTCGAAAATGTTATATTTTATTTTATTTTCGATTATGTTATTGAAATTGATATTTTATAAAATGTATCATCGTATATTTTGTGAAATTTAAACTTTTTGACGAATTTCGTATAGAATAAAATGTAATATTTTGTTATTTTTAAAATTGAATTTAAATTCTCTATGATTATGCGCCATGATTTCAAAATAAAAATACAATGAATATGAACAAATAGTTAAAAAAAAATAATTTCAAAACGAATTCAAATCGTTCATATATTTAAATGCTAAACAAATTTCAATTGTATTTGGTTTTTTTTTTTATATTTTAAATTCCCCTATTTAAAAAAATTACAAAATTTAAAATATTATTTTTCATTTTATTTGAAAGTGCTGCCGGGATTAATGGATGCAACAGCATCGCGAGCTGTTGACGACCTTGACATTGTCAGTCGCAGCTCCCAACACAGCAACAACAAAATGCACGATAACGAAGCAAATATTTGCAACGAGCAAAGTTTTCTTTTTTTATAATTTGTAGATATTTAGAAATTCTTTTTTTATACTTTTTAACTTTAGAAAATCTTTTTTTTTTTACTTACCGCCAGTCAAAACAATTCTGTAGACTCGCTTCTGGGCAGCGCCATCAATTTTCTTCAACTTGAGCGACTGCTTGGGATTAGCTTTGGACTCCTGCTGCTGTTGTTGTTCATCCTGCAGCGGCTGGAGCTGCTGCGTCGGTTTTGGCTGCTCCATCTCGTAAGAGTGACAACTGACTGAACTGCTATCAGCTGCTGTTGTGCTTCGCGTTGAGGTCCTGATGTGTATAAAGACACACGATGCGATGTCACACAATTTGGGTTTTGTGATTTGGGGGCCAAAGCAACAACTGTCTGCGCGTTGAGATACCGACTGACAGTGCGAACGAGTGAGCGAGAGCTACTACTTTATTTTTGGTTCGTTGTTCGTCGCTTTGCCAATTTTTGACGTTTGCGCGCAGCTGTCAAATCAAATTGCTGTGCCAAAGCACGGTATACTTTTTGAGGTTATGTTAGCTTAGGTTATGTATCCAGGAAAATAATTCTAAAACCAATGCTGCGAATGAAGCTGCTTTAACTTAGAAAGTAAAACAAAATTCGTTAACATCTCCAAGTGGTTGTCCAACTTACAAAGCAACGGTGACGACGACGACGTTTTATTTCTTTATATATTTAATAAAAATGAATTACTATTTTGCTCACTGTTTAATTTACAAATTAAGATTTTTTTGGCGCACACTCACAATCACTCAAAACAATTAAAAACAAAAGAAAAAAACAAAAACTTAAAATTTGCTATTGCTTTACGCAGACTTTTAAATATCAGAGTCTTTTGTCATCACTGTGGCGAGACATTTTTTCGAAATATTCAATTTTTTAAACTTTGAATTGCAAAAGTTCGTCTGCTGCTGCTGTTGTTGTTGGTGGTGATGTTTGGTGTTTTTTCTTGACTGCTCTGCACTGGTAGACATCGGCGGTTGAGAATTTGTTGAAATGTGCGAAAATAATGTGAAAAATTTATAAGTTGTTGCACTAATCGCTGCTGTTGAACGAATGAACAATTGTATTTTCCTCAATTATTTTTTGTTGTCGTTGTGATTGGGTTATACTAATCGATGTTTGATTAATCGACTTTTGGATAACAAAAAGTCGATTATTTTAAGTCGACTACCCAGCAAAAAATAGCTAACCGATAGTCATCGATGTTCTCACTGGTTCGCACTCTGCCAAAGAAAGGATCGCGGACTATTCATCGTAAACAAATCATCGTATCACATTTCATCGAACACAATTCATCGTAAACAATTCATCGTATGCAGAATTCATCGTATCACAATTCATCGTATGCACAATTCATCGTATCACAATTCATCGTATGCACTATTCATCGTATGCACTATTCATCGTAGCACAATTAATCGTATCACAATTCATCGTATGCACAATTCATCGTATGTACTATTCATCGTATCACAATTCATCGTATATACAATTCATCGTATTAACAGTTTATCGTATACACCATTCATCGTAAATACAATTCATCGTATTCACTGTTTATCGTATACACAATTCATCGCAATTACTCGTATCAGAATTCATCGTATCACAATTCATCGTATACACAATTAATCGTACGTACAATTCATCGTATGCATAATTCATCGTATATACAATTCATCGTATTCACAGTTTATCGTATACACAATTCATCGCATGCACAATTCATCGTATGCACAAGTCGTCGTATGCTCAATTCATCGTATGTATAATTCACCGTATGTACAATTCATCGTATATCCGTAAGAATCAGACAATTCATCGTATCTCGATTCATCGAACACAATTCATCGTATGCTCAATTCCTCGTATGCACAATTCATCGTATGTACAATTCATCGTATGCACAATTCATTGTTTCACAATTCATCGTATCACAATTCATAGTATGCACAATTAATCGTTCGTACAATTCATCGTATGCACAGTTCATCGTATGCACTATTCATAGTATGCATAATTCATCATATCCACAATTCGTCGTATGAACAATTCATCGAATGCATTTTTCAAACAATTTTTAACTCAGCACGGTCCGTTAACAAGACAGCTGCAGGAATTCCATGCCAGTATCCAAAATGCAGTAGACGTGTTTTTTTTGTTAGCTTGTGTGTTTCAAGCTCTCGAATGCCATTCTGGAGCTTAGGGTGTGTGCAAATTCGGCTAAATTGATGACTAAACTAAATTGCACAGAGCAAAAAAGTGACGTAAATACAATGAACTTGTATATTAATACGACTTACAAATTAATTAAATGTCAACCGATGATCGTGTTTGTCAATATTACGTATTGTGTTAAACAATCGAGATTTACTAACACCTTGAAATATTTTGAAGTACGGTGTACGTTAATATTACGAATGCTATTTATTAAACTCGTTCAGAATATTTATAAGAATTTTAATTAAATAGTAATTAAAAAAAACAAAATTATTCAGAAATTTATAGTCGAATTATTTCATAAAATCAATTGACTGCGAATTTCGGAATTAATTAATTAATTCAAGCAACAATACCACAAGCTTATATTAAAAAATTTGTAGAAATTTATCGCTCGTTATACAACACTTTCTTCAGATGTGAATACCTCTTTTTTTATTCTAACACAGAGTTGTTTAATAAAACGCACATTTTTATTTTGACATTTAACCAACAACAAACAATTGCACTTTGTTAATATTAAACAATAAAATGTCAGCATCAGACGAAGTTGTGGATCCTCTACCAAATATACTAATAACTGGTGAGTGCGCAACTTGTTTAATATACAACTAATTAAAGCTAATATTCATTTATTGGCAGGTACTCCTGGCGCCGGAAAATCATATCTCTGCGAGCGACTGGCAGAACAACTCAAGTTGAACTGGCGTGATTGCTCTAAAATAGCCAAGGAAAATGACTACATCGAAGAATACGACGAGGAGTACGCGTGTCCCATATTGGACGAGGATAAGGTAATGTGCGTAAAATAACCACCTAGGTCATGTGAACTCATCACATCCATTGCAGTTAATGGACTACTTGGAGCCACTGATGCAGCAGGGCGGCAACATTGTTGAGTATCATGGTTGTGATTTCTTTCCCGAACGCTGGTTTCAAGCTGTCTTCGTGGTCACCTGCTCCAACACATTGTTGTACGATCGGCTCAAGGATCGCGGCTACAATGAGAAAAAGCTGAAGTCGAATCTGGATTGTGAAATATTCGGTGTGATGTTGGAAGAGGCGCGTGAGTCGTACAAACCGGAGATTGTGTTTGAACTGAAGGGCGAAAGCAAACAGGATGCGGAGCACAGTTTGAAAACGGTCGAAAATTGGTTCAAAGCATGGAAACGAAAATAAATACATTGAATATTTATAATTTATATTGTTTTTTTTTTTAATTATTTTAAAATTGGATTTTTTCTACACTTAATCTGAAGAAAACACTAGCGGTAGAAAACACAGTGGTCAGTGCGTTAGACTAGGAGCGAAAAGTTGCTGAAGAATATGAGCCGAAAGGTCCAAGGTTCGATGCAAGCAAACCTTCGAAAGTAAACATTGAGCAATTCTTATGGCTAATTAAATTATTTTTTCAAATGTAATACCTCTATTTGGATAATTGCATTGATTTTTGCATCTTCCTGGGGTATAACCAATTTTGTTTTTTCATAAAACTAACGTTTTTTTTTGAGAAACAACTATATAAATATTTATTACTTTATCCGGTATAGTAAAATTCTCCAAATATTTCAAAAATACTACTTACGGTTCATTGTAATACGGTGGATTGTTGAAGAGCAAATTTTTGTAACAGTGAAATTTTTTACAGTTAATTTTTTACGATGATTTATAGTACGACGAATTCTTGCAAGGTAAATTAATTAACTGTTAATTGTTTTATGGTAAATAGTAGTACACAGAAAAAAATGACGTATATACAACGAACTTGTATATCAATACGATACATAAATTAATCAAATGTCAACAATCATCAGTTGTCATCACGTTCGTCAATATTACGTATTGTGTTAATCAATCTAGATTTACAAACACATTGAAAGATTTTAAAGTACGTTGTACGTTAATATTACGAATGATATTTATTAAACTCGTTCTTAATATTTATAATGATTTTAATTAAATAATAAATTAAAAACAAAAGTATTCAATCAAATTTATAGTCTAATTAATTTATAAATTCAATTTGACTGCGAATTTCGGATAACTATTGAAAGCGTAGCCGCGGTAGCTCAGTGGTTAGTGCGTTGGACTGCGAGCCGAAAGGTCCCCGGTTCAAGCCTGGACTGGGGCTACCAACATCTTTTCATAGAAACATTTTTCTATACCGCGCTACCTCTCGTCAGTAAATGGCAAACCTACGAGAGTAAAACCATTGCCTATGAAAAAGCTCTCACCCGCCGTTCGGATTCGGCAATAAACTGTAGGTCCCACCACTTTGAGTACAAATATAACACGCACAGCTCAAAATGGTGAGAGAGCTCGGCCGAGGTTCTATACAGGACTGTAGCGCCAAACTATTATTATTATTATTGAATGGTAAATTTTATTTCATTATCATGCTCATAAAATTGTCGTCTTGAAGCAGTCAATTTTTATTACGATTTTCTGATAATTTGCGCATTCTATTTTTTGATGTACGTCGTTTCTCAATATGACGAACGATATTTTTTATGTTTACGATATATTTGTGTATGGTGTATTGTTGTGCGATGAATTTCTTCACGATAAATTGGCTTACAGAGAATTGTTTTACCGTGAATAATTGTCCGTTCATACGGCGAACTGTTTTACGATTTCCTACAAAAATTCAAAAAAACTTACATCTGGCAATGCTGTGCATTCGACTGAAAGAAGTTATTTTGAATTTTTGAATTTTCAATAATAATTTTTGCATTTGGCAACACTTCACACGAAAGAAAACTCAAAAAAAAAAACTCAAAAGACAAACTATAAAAATTATAAGATTATTGGCCGAATAATTCGATATTCGCGAAAAATTAAGGCTTAGTACATTTATTTTTACGCAACAATTAAAAATAAAGAAAAATTAATCGACAATTGAATAAAATAATATTAAAAAAAAACTGCACTCGAAAAATGTCAGGAATTTTGGATCTACTACTGATGGCCAATGTAATTCAAAACGATACCGATGATGATGATGAAAATGAAGAGGATGATAATTATGGTATGGAATGTGATGAGGACTACGAGGAAACATCATCTGCATTGACGGATGAGCCGATGGATGAACTAGCCGATATCGATGTGGGTGATCTGGAGCTGCACGAGCGAGTGTTGAACAATAACAACAATAACAATGAGGACCATTTACGGTATGCAATTTAGGAGATAAGTGAAACTTTATAATATAAAAAAATTGGCGAACAATGGGACATTAAAAATTATTATTTTATTTATGCTAGAATAAATTGTTGAACTTGGAAACTTCCATCGCTAAATCATATATTATTTATTTATATTTATTTTTTATAGATTATGGTTAATATGGTAAAAGTAAAACTTCTTTGTTTTGGACTACAATCATTGTTGTTCGTTTTCAAACAATCTATGTTTAGATCGCCTCACGAATAAAACAGTTTTATGGTACAAGGAAATCTTGGTTGTATTTCTAATGATTCCCATAATAATTGGTTTTTACCTTTAAACGTTTATTCACAAAAAATCAATCAAAATGTATTTTTGTTCGGGAATATTTTTCGCTAGACTCGGTTTGGTCATTAAAATTGTCCAATAGAACTCCAAAGATTCTTGTATAAATATCTTATAAACCAATTGAAAAATTGGTATTCCTTATAAAATAAAAATTGCCATGGCAATTTAAAGAAAAAAAATAAATAAATTAAAAATTAAATTAAAAGAAAAGTTCCTATTAAAAATAAAAGTCCTGTAATCAAAAATAAAAATAAAAAATATCTGCACTTTCAAATTATATTGTAATGTCCATGAAAATATTTTTTTCTATTTCTAAAATATGCCAACATTAAGTGTATAATTTAAAATTTAATACCAAATTTCAATTCACCAACAGTTTCATATTCTACAAGACACCCCCACAGTACAAACTGGAAAAGTTGCTACAAATACCAGATTCAATGTTCCGTCGCTGTTTTCTATTGCAGCGCAAAACTGCGCTACATCTGCTGCATCGCATGTTGGGCACAGAACATTTGCGTTGTCTGTCCGCGGAGGCACACGCCAGTGCACTCTATAATCTGTTGGTGGCCTTTCATTATTTTTGCACCGGCGAATATTTGCTGCGAACACCGCCGGAGCTGGTGCAGATTGTTGGCTTTGAAAAGTTGGAGCTACCGCTACCAATGACACTCGTCAAGTTGATCATCATTAAAGTGGCACAGTTATTGTATCAACATAAGCGGCAACTGTGTTTTCCACGCTCCAAACAGAAGCAGTGTCGATTGGCGGCCGGTTTTGAGGCACGCTTTGGCATCAAACACACCATGGGCTGCATTGACTGTGTGCAAGTGTCCATTGTGGATGAGTTTGAGGAGGCGCACAAATACATTAATCCGCATCAGTACACGAGTCTAAATGTGGAGGCGGTAAGTTGTAGAAATAACTAAATTTAATTTGAATAGAAGAAATACATCTTCTTTTGGAAATCTACGCAGATCTGCGATGCCAACCTCATCTTTACCTCCGTGCGAGTTTATCGCGGTTCCAAACGTGACGCTGAATGTTTTACAGAATCGCCGCTGTGCAACGAACTGCGCTCTGCTTTGTTGTCTTCATCCTCGTCGTCGCCGCCGCCGTCATTATCATCAACCACGACGTCATCAACATCATCAACGCCTTCCAAGCAGTGCGTCAACTGGCTGCTCGGCGATGGCGCCTATCCATTGGAACCGTTTCTGTTGACACCGTACATGCCTGCGCAGCGTGATTGTGAGCTGGTCTTTAATGAGATGCATGCGCAGGTTTGTGATGGCAGCATTAGGCATGCCTTGGAGCTGCTGCGCACACGTTTCAAGTGTCTGCTCAAACATCGGCCGATTGATTTTAGTCCGATGGATGCAAGTTTTATTGTGCGCGGCTGCTTTGTGCTGTTCAATGTGCTGCTGCAGCAGCCTGGCGAAATCGATCACGACATGGTGGTGTTTGAGCTGGACGATGTGGAGACGTGTGATGGGCCAACAGGTGGGTACATTTTTTCAAATATAGGTTTTCAATTATAAAACATATTTTTTTTTGTTTTTTTTATTTAATTTAATTAAAATTATTTTAATTCAAATTTAAATATTTTAATTTTTTGATCTACCTTTACATTTATATTTTTAAATTCTTTAAATTTTAAACGATTTCAGTGTCTAATATCTTGTTTTAAACATAATTTTTTTTGTACTTTAATTACATAATGTGAATAAATATATGACCAAGCAAAAAATTTAAGAAATATTAAAATAGTTAAATTTTTTATGATTTTTTTTGAACATTTTTCGAATTCGTTATTTTTTTCTAATCATTTTTTCAACGTTATATTTTTAACTACAATACACGTTTAATGCACAAAGAATGCTGCATAAAATAAAATATTAAACATTGAAATCGATTAAAAATTGTGCAAGTTAAAAATATGAATGGGAGGTTCAAATATTAGTTTTACTTTCATTCAGGAAATTGTTTGATTCGACGTAGTTTGAATCGATTTTAGTGTATAATATCTTGTTTGACGCAGTATTCTGCGAACTTTAATTGTATAATATTGTTAAAAAATTGTCGAAGTAAAAATTTATGAATATATTAACAAAGTTAATTTTTTGATGATTTTAATATACTTTGATTTCGTTATTTTTTCTAACAATTTTTTCAATGTTATATTTTTAACTACAATACACGTTTAATGCACAAAGAATTCTGCATAAAATAAAATATTAAACATTGAAATCGATTAAAAATTGAGAAAGTTAAAAATATGAATGTGAGGTTCAAATATTAGTTTTACTTTCATTCAGGAAATTGTTTAATTCGTCGTACTTTGAATCGAATTTTGTGTATAATATCTTGTTTGACGCAGTATTCTGCGTACTTTAATCGTATAATATTGTTAAAAATTTGTCGAAGTAAAAATTTATGTATATATTAACAAAGTTAATTTTTTGATGATTTTTAATATACTTTGATTTCGTTATTTTTTCTAAAAATATATTCCACGTAATATTTTTAACTATAATATACACTGAAAGCACAAAGAATGCTGCATAAAATAAAATATTAAATATTGAAATCGATTAAAAATTGAGCAAGTTAAAAATATGAATGCGAGGTTCAAATATTTGTTTTACTTTTATTCAATAAATTGTTTGATTCGTCGTAGTTTGAATCGAATTTAGTGTATAATATCTTGTTTGACGCAGCATTGTGAGTACTTTAATCGTATAATATTGTTAAAAATTTGTCAAGGTAAAAAAATTTATGAAAATATTAAGAAAGTTAATTTTTTGATGATTTTTAATATACTTTGATTTCGTTATTTTTTCTAATAATATATTCCACGTAATATTTTTAACCATAATATATACTGAAAGCACAAAGAATGCTGCATAAAATAAAATATTAAACATTGAAATCGATTAAAAATTGAGCAAGTTAAAAATATGAATGGGAGGTTCAAATATTAGTTTTACTTTCATTCAGGAAATTGTTTAATTCGTCGTAGTTTGAATTGATTTTAGTGTATAATATCTTGTTTGACGCAGTATTCTGCGTACTTTAATCGTTAAAAATTTCAAGAATCAAAAAATTTATGAAAATATTAACAAAGTTAATTTTTTGATGATTTTTAACATTCTTTGATTTCGTTATTTTTTTCTAATAATTTTTTCAACGAAATATTTTTCACTATAATATACGCTTAAAGCACAAAGAATGCTGCATAAAATAAAATAAAATATTAAACATTGAAAACGTTTAAAATTCTATGTAGTTTAAAATGGCAATGGAAAGTTCTAAACTTTCAAATGTTTTAAAATGTGAGTTACAGGCATGCGTAAATGTTTAGATATTTATAAAAAAGCATATGAAAATGTTTTATATTACAATTTTGTTCAATACTGTACATTTTAAAAACAATTATTATACTAAAAAAAGCACAAATGATGTGTTTTCTTTAAAATGTACATTTTTGAATGCACATATTTTTTCTATATTTTTATGTACCTATATCGAGATATATTTTTTAGCAATATCTACAATTTATAAAAAATGTAATTCAATAATTTATTTACAAAACAGACAGATTACGAGACTGTGCCGCGGGTTTGCTGACACGCAACGATTACGCCAGCACTTTGATGCGCAAGAAGTCATCCTAAATCTTAAAAATAGCATCTCTCTATCTCTCTCTTAATGCGTATTATTTAAATTAATGTAGCATTATTATTTTTTTTTGTATCTGCTAAATAAACTAATTTTTAATAATTAATTTAAATGCTTCGCCAGCTGTGTCTGTGCGTGTGCTCAACTCAAAAACAAACTTTTGAATTATTTAAGTTTTTATTGTTTTTCTTTTTCTTTTTTTTTTGAGTGTTACTTAATTTTATAAAATGAATTAAATTTATTTTTACATTTATTATAAGTCATTAATTTTTTGTGCTTTATATAAATAATTTATAGTTTATTTTTACTTAATTAATTAATCAGTAGTTCTGGTCATCTTAAAGCGCAGCGGCCCCTCGGGCGCATACATAAATGTAACCGCATAGTCCAGCGGTGCGTGATTATACTCGAGTTTATAGCTACGCAGCAGCTATTCAATAAATGTACAAACAAATTAAATGATATCAAAAAATTTCACTTTTATCCAACGCACCTTTGCGAGCAGTATTTGCATTTCCAAGTCGGCAAAACGCCGGCCGAGACACATGCGCGCCCCATAGCCATAGGGCAGCGACGCAAACGGATGCAATTTGCCGCCTTCCATGCCGCCCTGACTCGGTTTCAGCCAGCGCTCAGGTTTAAAGCTGGCCGCATCGCTGACATACTGCTCCATGTTGCCGGTTACAATGGTGGGAAATACTGCTTGCACCTGTAAGCAAAATTTGTATTTTTCAAAACTATTTCGTCTTCAAATTGCCAACACTTACGCCCTTCGGCACCTGATAGCCACAGATGACTGTGTCCTCCTGCAGCGTGCGACCGTTGCCTATCACCGTGCTGTACATGCGAAATACCTCTTTGATGAACGCCTTCAGGCAATGCATCTGATCGAGCAGCCCAATGGTAAGTGGTGTCTCTGGGTCGGGCAGCAGTCGCTTCAGTTCTTCGTGCACTTTTTGCTGTTCTGCGGGACGTGTCGCCAGCTGGTAGAGCATCGAGCAGACGGCCATGGAAATCTGTAAATATGTATTTTTATTTTTTAATATTTTTATAAAAAAAAATATATATAATTTTTATATTATATAAATGTATTATTGAAAAATTTTTAATTTTAAAAAAACTATTTAAACTCTTAAAAAATATAGTTTTTAAAACACCCACCGTATCGATGCCGACTAGTATCAAATCCAGCGCCATGATCGTCGCAATCTTCTCATCCTTCTCGGACATAATGACCTTTTCGAGCAGCGAGGGTTCACCGCTCTGACAGGGACCTTCCACTCTAAGGCGTTCGGTTGCAGACTTTATGTACTTCATACAAACTCTGTGTCAAAAATTAAGAGGTAAAAACTTGTATTATATTGAGTCATTTTTTAAGTTTAACGAATATGTTTTTTATTTGTTTATTTCATATTTCTTTCATTTGTATTTTTAATTTGTAATTTTTAGTTTGTATATTGTATTTTGTTTTTTTTTTTTGTATTTTATAATTTGTATTTTGTATTTTTTCATTTTGTATTCTATATTTCGTATTTTGTCTTTTGTATTTTGCATTTTGTAATTTGTATTTTTTATTTTGTATTTTGTAGTTTGTATTTCGTATTCTGTATTTTGTATTTTGTATTTGTATTTTGTATTTTGTATTTTGTTTTTTTTTTTGTATTTTATAATTTGTATTTTGTATTTTTTCATTTTGTATTCTATATTTCGTATTTTGTCTTTTGTATGTTGTATTTTGCATTTTGTAATTTGTATTTTTTATTTTGTATTTTGTATTTTGTAGTTTGTATTTCGTATTCTGTATTTTGTATTTTGTATTTGTATTTTGTATTTTGTATTTTGTATTTTGTATTTTGTATTTTGTATTCTGTATTTTGTATTTGTATTTTGTATTTTGTATTTTGTATTTTGTATTTTGTATTTTGTATTTTGTATTTTGTATTTTGTATTTTATATTTTGTATTTTGTATTTTGTATTTTATATTTTGTATTTTGTATTTTGTATTTTGTATTTTGTATTTTGTATTTTGTATTTTGTATTTTGTATTTTGTATTTTTTATTTTTTATTTTTTATTTTGTATTTCGTATTTTGTATTATGTATTTTGTTTTTTATATTTTTTATTTTGTATTTAGTATTCTGTAGTTTGTATTTTGTTTTTTATATTTTTTATTTTGTATTTTGTATTTTGTATTCCGTAGTTTGTATTTCGTACTCTGTATTCGGTATTTTCAATTCTGACTTTGTAGTTTGCATTTCGTATTTTCTTTGTTTTATTTTATTTCATTTTATAACTTACTCCACAAAGAAGTTCATATTCTTGACGTAGTGCGTCCACAGCGGCGTTGGGAAGTAGCGCCAATAGGGCGCTTTAAGCTCCAGCGTTGCCACATTGCGTAGCGCATATTTGGCCGCGTTGATGATTTGCTGCGGTTCCGAATCGGGTGACAGATTCGATTCGAGGCAGCCGAGACGCGCGTCCAAAGCAACGCGTCCAATACCTGCGAGTAAGATTATGAATATTTTAATTAAAACAATTAATTTAAATCGTAAAAATATAAAATTTAACTAAAATATTAATCAATTCAAATCTAATTTATTTCTTTACGTTAAACTTACATTCCAGCGACCACTTGTGTATCTCATTGTCGAAATCCTCTGGCAGTTCGGAGTTCTCATCCAGTAGTCCCTCGCAACGTTGCAGAAAATCATTGGTCACCGTCTCCAGTGGCGCCAAGTAACGACGCACGGTGGACAACTGCAGCACTGGTTTTTGTACGCGTGAACGAAACTCACGCCATGGTTCACCGTGTCTAAGTGTATTTGGTAAGTAGAGTATGTTTTATTAGCCATTTCTAGATTAGTTTAAGATTCAACAAAAAAATCTACTTACACGCCTACAACGCCGCCTAGTTCACCAAAGAAGTCCTTGCGTACGACGCTCTTGTACTTGACCAGACTAGGCATTGATGGGCGAAAGGGGGTAGGGCCCTCATTGCGATAGCACTGTAATTTTAGATAATATTTATTAGGGTTTATTTATTCTATATTTTCGTAAAAGTAAATATTTCCATTTACTTTTTAAAATTTAAAATAATGCCGTTATAATAGGGTTATAGGATGAATTGTTGGGCAATGGTCTCGAGGATATATTGTCTTGAGAATCTATTTCAGGGACGAATTGTATGAAAAAAAGAATTTGAAAAAAGAAAGGCAGTTTCCGAAACACTTAAATCTTTTATTAAGAAAAATAGAAATTCTCCTGACAAAAGTTTAGCAGTTTGGAAACATTTTTGCGACATATTTCAAACAGACAAAGGCGAAGTCTGTATCAAAAGCTGTCTGTTTTCTGCCCTATCCCAAAGTATGTCATGAATCTGCCATTAAAATGCCATCAAATATTACAACCTGTTTCCCACTTTTACAACCACTTCCAAAAAACTTCAATTTAGCTGTGCGTTTGCCAGAAATATGTCCGAAATAATCCTGAAAAATACCAGAAATTTTGTCCCGTTTTTTTTTTTAACAAGTCAAGAATCGAAATCGTTTCCGGAATAATTGTTTTTATTTTTAGTGCTTATTTAAATACAAACTTTCTTCTGCATTTTATGGCACTGGTTACTAGCTGTTTGTATAATTTAATTATATCATACATATATTTTTAAAACATTTTTTTTTTATTTTATTTTAATAAGAAGCATTCGTATGCCAGACACATTTTTAATGCCGCATTTAATGACTGTCACGATTATCAAACAACTAAGTTGCATAGATTGAAGACATTAAAAAACGTAGTGCACGTGACATTATTTAAAACTGTTATAAAATATTTTCAACTACAATTGGCGACTGATTTCCAAACATTAAAAAAAGACCTTGTAATTTTGATGATTTGAACAAATGTTATGACTGCGCATCTCTTAGTGACAATGTGAATTAATGCGATAAACAATTTGAAATGCACTCGAGCGAACAGTTGTTACCTTGATTGAAGACAAATATTAAATTTCAGTCTTTTTTGTGTGTAATTATACTACATTTTGTTGTAGAAGTAAAACTCATAAACTAAGTTTTTAAAAAAAGTCTAATAAATAATTGATTTATAAAAAAATCTGTATATTAAATGAAGAGAACATGTTTTAACTATAAATTTTTGTAATATAAATCATTAAAGTATTTCAAGACAAATAGAGGTAAAGGGTTTTTCAATAAGAGCGCTACAAAAGTTTTATTTAAGGGTTTTTCAACAGGGACGCTACAAAAGTAGAGCGACAGGGACAGCAAACGACGCCATATTTCATGCCGCTCTTTTGACATTTCTCTTCAGTAAGGTTTGCCATTTCATGATGGAAAGATAATGGAAAGATTTTGTAGCGTCCCTGTTGAAAAATCCTATATATTAAAACTACTTACAAAATACATTATAAATATTTTAATACTTATTTTGATAGTCTTTAAATGGTTTAATTATATAAAATTATATTGAGAAAAAATTTTCCTGGAGATGAATTGTATAGGAATAATTTTGACGGGGAAGAAATGTTTCGGGAAACAATTGTCTCGAGAATGAATTGTCATGGGGTTGAAATGTTTCACGGAAAAACTGTTTCCGGAGAACTGTTCTAGGAGAAAAATTGTTTCCGGAAATGATGATGTAAAGTGATGAATTGTCTTGATGAAGAATTGTACGGGGAAGAATCGTATTGAGCATAAAATGCCCTGGGATTGAATTGTCTCGGGAAGAAATTGTCCGACGATTGATTGTTCTGGAATGAATGGTCTCGAGATAGTATTGTATTGTCTAGGGGAAGTATTGGGGAAGAATTGAATTGCTTTCTTAATGAAATATCTCGGGAAAGAATTGTCTCTGGAAAGAATAATCTCAGGGATAAATTTTATCGAAAAAGATGAATTGTCCTAGAGAGGAATTGTCTCGTGGAAAAATTTCCTCGGTGAAGAATTATTTTGGCGATGAATTGTCTCCAGGAAGAACTGTTGTGAAAAGAATTGTCGCGGAGAAGAATAATCTCGGGGAAGAATTGTTTCGCGAAAGAATTGTATGTATAAAAAAATGTTTAGGGATGAATTATTCTGAATTGTCTCCTGATAGAATCGTTCGGGGAAGAATCGTATTGAGAATAAATTGTACTGGGGATGAATTGTCTCGGGCACGAATTGTTCGTCGTTAATTTGTCCTAGGATAAATGGTCTCAAGGTAGAATAGTATCGTCATAGTTCATCGTTACAATTCTTCCCCGAGATAATTATTTTTCGGCTATTCTTCCCTGGGACAATTCATCTCCGAAGCAATTCAATTCTAACCCAAATAATTCCTGACTCAATGTAGAATTTCTCGGGGAAGAATTGTCGAGAGAAAGAATTATATTGGGAAAGTATTGTCCTGAGGAAAAATTGTTTCGGGAAAGAATAGTCTCGAGGAAGAATTGTCTTCGTGATGAATTGTCTCAGAGCAGAAGTGTCTTTAAGTTTTTTTATTTTGTATATTTTCGATTGCAAATTTGTTAAAAATTTTACATGATGGAAAAAAACAATTAGCCTGCTTCGAATTATGCATAAATACAGTATGGAAATATTTAAATTAAAAATATTTTTGAAATCCTTCAAACAAAATGCAATCAAAAAAATCACCTTGAACTTAATCCTTGCATTGAAAGTTCAAGAAATCTTAAAAAAGTATAAATAATACTACCAACCTTTTCAATTTCATCCACATCATAAATAAACAGCAAATCCGGTCGACCAATTAAGCCGCTAAATCGCACAATGCGGCCATAGCGTTCGTGCAGCAGAGATGAAATTTTAGCAACATCGGATATAGTATACTGGCCGATAATGGGCATCATTCTAAAAATTTTAAATACAGAAAATTTATAAATGATGAAGTTTAAATATTAAATAATATAATTAAAAATATAAAATTGACCAATAAAATTCATTTATAACGTCCTTTTCAAATTTCCGATTTAGTTTGTTGTATTTTGATATTTTTCTTGTTTCAGATTTTTCATTATAAAATCAATATATTTCAATATAATTCATGAAGTACCTACTGTTTAACAATTTAAATTCTATTTTTGTTGGCAAATATTTGAAATTGAAATGAAATTAAAATTCAGATTATTCCTACATCCGAGAATATGTTTCCGAGAAATAGTTTTCTATGGATACATTATACATTAGTTTTATATAAATTTCGAGTGTTGATTTTGACGGCATACTCAGTTTTTTCCTATTACGAAAGGTTTTTTAAAAATTTGCAATGGACATTTTAGACCCATTTTACACCCTTTTTAGCTACTTTTTTTGAATAAATAAAAAACAGCACTTTCCAAAACTATATTTTTAAATTTTAATGCAATATTTCTTTAAATTGTCCAGACTAATTTTAATATATGAATAAATGTTAATATTCCAATATGTATTTTAAAAAATCTGGATCTAAACTAGGAATAATTTATTTTGTTTTTCTTTCGACTATTTTTGAATTATTTTTTGAGCATTATGAATCTAATCTAAAATCAAGAAAACCGATTTTATAAAATTCAAATGGCATGCGAATTTCAACATCAATTTATACATTTATCAGATATTTGCAACGATTCGAAATGGTGCAATATAAAGATTTTTGAGAACATAGAATTCAAATAATTATTTAAAAAACTAGAACAAACTAAGTGATAAGCTAAATATTTAAATTCTTGAACCAACTACAAATTAATAAGTTGCGCACGAAAAATATTTTTTTTATTATATTTCAAACTTTTTTTTTTACATTATTTCATACTATAATTTGCAGTCATTCATTCATTTATTTAATTTTTTCCTTTTCTGTTTGTACATCATCAAGTGGCGTGAAGAAGTAAATTGAGCTTCACTGTTAATGACCTTGAAGATTGTGGGTTTTGTGTTAATTGTGCTAATGAAAATTGTGAACAACTTTAGCAGCAGGTTATTATGTATTTTGGCCACAGGGTCACTTTGAGTTACTTGTTGATTTTGTTTGCTTTTGTTGATATTGCTACTTGAGCAAAAATTGTACAAAGATTCTCCCCAAGTGTGACGTTTTTAAAAATATGCATTTTGAAGCAGCGTTGATTAATTAAATAAAAGATTTTTTTTTTAAATTAAAAAAAGTATACTTTGCTAAATTTTGTTTACTCCACAATAATATTTAAAAATACATTTGTTTATATTAACAAATTCTTAGGCATTATTTTAAAGTGCGCTTTAAATGAAATTTTATTTCTTCAAGCACATTTTAAACTTGTTTAGTAACTTTTTTTATTGCTTCTTATGGCGTGCGCAAGCTTCATATAATTAACATATTTTTCATTTATTTTCATTTTACACATTCGAAGATCATTAAAACATTGGATGCCAGTGCGTAAGTAGGTCAGACTTTGATCTAACGAATAAAAACAACATATAAAAGTATAGAAATATAATTTTATTACATTTTTCCAAAATATATATGGGTCATTTCCATGTCAAACGGGTCACTTACGTTTTCTGAATTTCAATGACATTCATTTTTCAAGAATTTCTCATTAATTTTGTAGTTTTGGTAGAAAACAGAATATTTTGATATTTTTTGTTATGGCATTTTCAATGCAATTCTTTTTTAATATAAAACTAGCTGGACCCGTGCACGACTCTTGCAAAGATTTTGTGAATGAAAACAATGTGAATGAAAAACAATATAGTGACCTTCTCCTCGATCTGTAGGATATTCCAAATTTTAAGAAAATCTGTGCACAGGTGTATGTAGCGCACAAACAAACAAAAAATGAGTTTTATATAAATATCAGGTTGGATACTGACAACAGGCCAGTCTTAATTTGGATTAAATATTTGTCAAAATGTAGCTACAGAGGTTATTCAAATGCCTTTGGTCTGTCATTTATTTTGGTTTACACAGCGACTCGCCCCGAAGACGTCTTGGACCAGGAGAACGAATTGCTAGTGCAGCATTTATGAGTTATTTAAATTTTTTTCGTGGAAATTCTTCATTTTTCTATTTGTTAAATTGAAATTTCTAATATATCGTTATTCTGACTACCAATGTATAAAAGGGGGACGTCTTAAATATACGTCTTTTTGATAACTTTTGAAGTATGCAAATAAGTTTACGAAATACTTATGTACATCGTATTAGCTGACTAAAAAACGATGCAAATGGGTCTTCTTAAAATTTCACCTTTTGCATGGGTTTTTGAGTATGCAAAAAAGTGCACATTATCCAGATATCTTTTAAGGTATCAGTTCGTATAATGTTCTACTTGGGTTGTAATCGTTACATGACACAATTAAATAAAAAAACATTTGCCACAAAAAAGTTTCATTGACAACTAACGAAAAGATGGAACAAAATGTTCATAAAATTTATATTTATTGTCATCCCTATTTTGAATATGTTGGACTATAATATATTGGGTAGTATCTATTATTGAAAGTAACAAAATTATTTAGAAGGGTTTTTCGATGTAGCCGACATCTAACTGACGACGACATCCTATTTTATAAAAAAAAGGAAATGTATAAATGCACCTAATTCCGTCTCTCTAAGGAAAATTCAACTGTGAACCCAAGAAATTGATTAAATGTACATTGATTAAGGTAAAAGAACTAACTATAAATTGCGTAAAAATGGCATTTGCCACGTGGTTGTTTTAAATCATTTGTAATTAATAAAAACCTGCTATGACAGAATTATGTTCAGTTAATGAAGTTGGTATATTTCTGTTTTGTTTTTTACCTTTCAATATTTCATTTGAGTTAATTAATATTTAATTTAAAATTTATTTCTTCGAATTTCATGAAACTACCATACTGTAAAAAAAATAGAAACAAAATGTCCAAAAATATTCATGGAAAGAGACATAAAAAATGCGATTTTTAAATTTGTTCGTCGTTCAGTGCAATGCGTTTAGTTTCAAAAATTTACTCTATATTAAGATAACGGCGTTTAAATATAAAATGAACATAAAAATCCATTACCAAGTTCAGCTTGTTAAAAAACAAATAGCCTTGAGCCTTAAAGTCTGTACATTTTAAAGAATATTTCAGGTTTTTTTATAGTATGTATTTCGACGATTGCACTTCAGTGTAAAGGCAACAAGTCCTTCATGTTTTTTTTATCCTTATACCCACTTATACCTTATACCCAAAAATTTTGACGTCAAAATAACGAAACACTAATTTTGCTTTCACTGTTACTTCACTTTTAAAACTTTGAAATTTATTTAAAATTACATTACTTTCGTCTAACACCCAAATCATGTATCTTTTTATTATCGTGTGACTACGATTCGTTTCCAGTCCCCTTCGTCTAAAATTTGTATAACGTATTTCAAATGTTTCGTTCGTTTCGCTCTTTGAATCGAACGTTTGTTCAAAATTTTTGTTTTGCCACCTATTTTTCATAAACAAAATTTAATTTTTTTTTTTTACTTTGTCGTATGATTTTTATGCTGGCAACAAAAAAACTCTCAAAACGAGCGTACTCAACGTTTCGTTTGATACATGAATCAAACATTGTAGTCACACGATATTCAATCGACATTCAAACGAATTGTAGCCGATATCGTTGTCACCGGGAAATACATGATCGACACGTAATTGTCCTTCATTTCGAAATACGGAAAGGGACACTTATGGTGAAAAAATTATATTCAAAATAATGGTTTTTTACTATTAAAAATGTCAATAGGATAAAATATTATTTTAATCGGAAAATACCATTAAATACTAGAAAATACCATGACATTGAGTTTATATGAAAAGATTTATACTCACTTTCTGAATTTCGAAACGAGCGACGAAACGAAAATTTGACGTCAAAATTTCGTCACATAAATTTTGATTTTATGTTATTTGACTTTTAAAACTTTGAAATTTATTTAAAATTACGTCACTTTCATTTGATAGTCTTTCGTTTTGAAATACAGCAAGAGGCAGTTATTTTTTGTATACTATTAAATCAATGAATGTCCTATTGACCAATTTTAATGTAATTTGAGGGAATTTTTTCTGGATGTAGTAAACTCGCAAGCAATGTCACGTAATTTCCGACCAGCACCTACTTAGTAAACTCTTCAATTTCTGGGCTTTCCCGACTAGTCACAACCTGATCGGTTATTGATAGGATTTGAAGAGTAAATCTCTGTCAGTAAAACTAATCAACTGGTCAGTTAGTTGATTAATTTTACTGAGAGTGATTTACTCTTCAAATCCTATCAATAACCGATCAGGTTGTGACTAGTTTTACTAGGGGCAGACCAGATTCTGACTAGTTTTTTACTAGTTTTACCTTCCCTACCGACAAGGTTTGGACTAATTTTCTCTGGCGAGTATATCGTCGTTGTAGAACTAAAAGTCACTAACTTTAAAATGCCAAATGTTCCTTTACAAAAACCTTTATATATCTAACAATTTTTGATCGATGAGCTTAATATTTGTACCACATGATAAGAAAACGTGAATCTATTAATTGGTATTTCAGCTTTAAAAATGAATCAATTACTTTTAATAATAATTACCAACAAAGTTGAAATTTAAGATTTTCATAAAAATGTATTTGGTGACTTTTAGTTCTACAAGGACGATATAATCTTTAAATTCCTACAAGAAACTTGGCAGTAATTGAGCTTCCTAGTAAATTGTTGCTTAAAATTTAAATTTGATTTTACGTCTGTCTGGTTGTCCGTCTGCTAGTCTGGCTCTCTACTAAAATCACGATTACAGTGTAACCAGATGTACTAGAACAATGAAAGTCAGAAGTTAGATTACTTGTATACCGATGTTGTGGGGTATTGAAAATGAGCATCATCGGTTAATATTGATCTGTGACACTGAAATGTACGACAGAAAATTATTTTACTAACCGAAGTCAATCTTTTTAGAACTGTTTATTTAATGATAAAATATATAAAAACAATTTGTGGTGCCAAAAAAAAAAATCTAAATTCGTTACACCTACCCATGAGTACAAAAGGGTACTCCAATAAAAGCTACTTATATCACGATTACAAGTTTGCAGTTATTTTCAGTATGTTCACTTCTGGATCAATTTAAATGAAAACCGTATTCAATTTTCTATCCACAGACATTATCGGATTTGTAAAGGGTATTTATAATTGACTAAAGGCGACTATAACATAGCCAATTCTTGAAATTAGCATTAAATCTACTTTTAAAATGTCACTATTTCAAAATTTTTCCTATGACCGTTAATTTCGTTAATTGTTTAAAATATAGCTGTTGAACTTTACTCTTATAACAAACGGTATGCATTACATATTTCTTTAATATAGATGACACTATATTAATGCAAAATAGTTTTACAACTTCTTCAATATTTATGTCAAGTTTAAGACGCATTTACCCACCCAACCTACTGAATTCACCGCCAGCCAGCCTCCCTGTCGGTCTGTCTATCTGTTTAGCTGTGTTAACATCATTTGAAGTGTCATCGTATTATGTCAGCTCTTCTTTAGGTATTTGTCTGGCGTGGCTCGATTAATTAATACTATTTATTTAGCAATCAGACATAAATGTATTCGATGCGTTGCCGCCAATGTTTGCCAAAGGCAAATATGTGAAAAAAACAAAGCTAACTTTAGCTGCTTCAAATGGAAGCTTTCGAGCGTAAATATTTAAATTACTTTTTTTTATTGTTGTTGTTGCTGTTGTCGTTAAATAAAAAAATAAAATTTTTAGAAATTAAAAATTTGTCACGCAGTGAAAGCAAGCAGCAGGTTGGTTTGTCGCACAAGTCTTTTGTTTTCAACGTTGAACTAATTTAATTGACACTCCCTAGCAGTTTTTAAAACAGCAAAAAATAATAGAAAAAGCAGGAAGTTATTACCTCCAGGTATTGCCCAATATGGGCAACGGTTTTGGGCCGGGAATTTCGTTGTAGGGCAAAGCATGCTGCCACTCAGCTGTCGCGTGTATTGCAGGCGCTACCATTGCAGCTGCATCTGCTGCAGCAAAATGTGGACAAGTTTTTGCTGCTGTTGCCGTCGCTGTCGAGTTATCGCGTGCATTTAAACAACTTTCATTTTTTGATGGCAACAAAAATTGGGTCGTCGTTAAATTCTTGGCAGCACTGGCAACTGTTGCAGGTGACCGCATTAAATTCAAGGTTACAGTACGCATTTTGTTTTATTTTCGTTTTAAACACTTTATTAAATGTTTACAATTTTTTAAGTATTTTTTAATTTTTAACACTTTTCTGTTAAAATATGTTTTATTGCTGCGCTAATTTCACTTTAATTGCTGCACACACAAATTTTGTATTTCTTGGCAATAAACTTTAAACATTAAAAAAAAAGAAATTGCACAAATGCGCAACTGTTGCTGGCTGACGGTTGCTTTAATTTTCTTTATATTATTTTTTCTTATATTTTATATTATTTTCTTCTTTATTTAATTTTTGTAGTTTATATTATTTTCTTCTTTATTTTAAATTTTCTTTTTGTAATAAATGGCCGCTTTTTTTCTGGCTGAACCGCACGCCACGAATGTTTCTCATCTACTGAGTTTAAAAACTATGAACCAACTAAAGTGCGTGGCAGCTTGTGTTGAGACAGTTATGATTAGTTTAAAAAAATACAAATTCCATAATTTTATGCTTTACCTGCTGCATATTTTAAGTTTTGACTCTTTTACTTCTGGCTCTTTTAACCTGCAGCTCTTTGAACTTGTAGCTCTTTTACTTTGTAGCTGGTTTAAATTGTGCGACTTCTTTAGTTTTTCTCTCTTTTTCAACTTATTGCTAGTCTCTCAGTTTGGTTGCTCATTGCTCAATTTTAATACTGCTCTTTTGATTATTGTCTGCGGAAACTCTGCTCTCGAGAGAAACCCGCACCCAGTAGGAAATTTTTTATAAACATTCATATTTTGAACTTTGGGCAGGCAGTTAAAATATTTAGCTGCCATCTACCTTTAAATTCCATATATCTGCCTTTAAAATCCATAAATCTGCCTCTGTATTACTTCGCCTATCTTTAATCTGCTGTCTGTCGTTTTGTTCTAGGACAGACAACAGTCATGTTTTGCTAAAATCTTCGCCTTTGTCTGTCGGAAACGTCCCTAAAATCTACTGATTTCCAGATTGTTGCCTTTGCTTGCCTGTTGTCTGCCTATTACCTGCAGTATATTTTGTCTGGGTATATTATTTAATAGCGAATCAATTGATGATAAATCATATCAAATGTGCATTTTTAAAAATGTTGTGAAATCAAATTCTAGTTTGAAGTGCTTTAAAAATTACTAAAATTTATTTTTATTTAATTTTTTTTTTTTATTTTAGTTAATCATCAATTATCATAACGTATATAAAATATATTTTGATTTGGGCATCTTACTGAAATCGAAAATCGGATTTTGTGAGGCTATATCCTGACCAAAACGCAAATATTTTTGTTTTTCATGCTATAACTCTTTATTTGCGCAAGATAAAATTGTGCTGCAAAGGCATTAATTCTTTATTTTTAAAGCACCTATCGGTTGGCATCATTATTTAAAGGAAATTTTCCAAATATTAATTTGCCTTTTGTTATGTGCCAGAAAAATGTTTGACAAAATATTTTTAAATAATGATGCCAATATGTGCTTTAAAAACAAATAATTAATGCCCTTACATCACTATTTTATCTTGCACCAATAAAGAGTTATAGCAAAAAAACGAAGAAATTTGAAAAATTGAAAATTTTGTCATGCCAAAAGGGTGAATCTTTTCGTTATTTTGCTATAACTCTTTAATTGTACAAGATAAAATAGTGATGTAAAGGCATTTATTGTTTGTTTTTAAAGCACCTATCGATTGGCATCATTATTCACTTGCTTTAAATTCGGCAATTTGAATTCATTTAAAAATCAACTTTTTGAAATTGAAATTACCTATATTGTAATCATGGTGCATTTAACAAGGTTAGGAAAGTATAAAATCTGTTCTCATTTTTCAATTTTGAATTTTTTGTCATTCGTTTCCGGTTGATAAATATGGTGATTAAAATTTGGAAAAACAATTACAAAACGAATATGTAATAAAATACACGGGAGGAATGTCCAAACATATTTAAAAAAAAATTATAATAGACATCAACTTTTAGTTTGAATTTGTTTCATGAAATTATCAGAAATTATTTTCTACGTTCACATAGAAAGCTCTAACTTTTAAATGCTTAAATGTCACTAGATGATTTAAATGGCGAAGAGAAGGAAATAGATGTAGCTATAATTTGAGATATCTTTGATTAAAATCGAGACTGGCCTGTGATAAGTGTCCAAATTAGTATATTTTAAAATTAAAAAATATATATGAAATGAATTATTACCAAATTATGGGGCCTATTATGATTAGCGAAGCGAATGTACTTGGCGAAGCGAACGCTTTGGCGAAGCGAACGCAATTTGGCGAATGAACTGGCGAATGTACTAATTTTTATAGTTTTAAAAGTGAGCAACACTTACAACATTGACGGATAGAATTACCATTTCAGAGTTGAAAAAAATAGTATCATGTTGCGTACTTTTAGTACTGCCTTTTTTTTAGAACAGATACTATTTTATCTTAATATCTATTTTTTTTATTTTTAAAAAACCATTTAATATTATTTATGGTTTAAAAAACGTTAACTCGATTCAGAACAATAATACTTTTTCGGTTTTTTGTTATTTTTTATCTATAAAAGATTAAAAAGTATCCAAATAAACTTCGGAACAATTCAAATTAGTTAAAATGTACAGTAAAATATGTTTTTAAATGTTAATATTGGAATTATTTTTACATAAAAATAAATACTTTTTATTAAAAAAAGTAGTTTTTTTATTTGGAGCAATACTTCTTTTATTTTAATTTAAAGAAACCCTAGAGTTTCAAAACAGCTGATGTGAATATACTATAATAAAAATGTTCCAAAAAAACGATGGGCCCAACGCAATCAAAGAAGAGCGTGTTAAACAGAAGCCAATGCGGTGTGCAGAAAGCTGGAGCGACGACGAGGAGGAAGACTACAATAAGTTACAGTGATGGTGGTCTGTTCTCCGAAGCATTCATCTGTGGCACAAATAACTTCGTGCGATGAACCAAGCTGCATCCCCAGCAGCTGTCGGAGCAGTTCCAGACATTTCTTTTATTAGTGTTAAGTTTAAAATCAAAATAAAAAGTGTGAAAAAAATTGTTTTTTTTACGTTTATTAGTTAGGTAACAAAAAACTCAAAATAATAGACATCCTTCTATAAAAACTAAAGGATAAGATAAATTGAAAATCAGAAAAAGCCTAATAAAAATTAAAAATCATAAGAAAAACTGATAAACAATAGATAAAGATACGTTCGCCGATTCGTCACATGAACTGTTGATTCGCTTGATTTTGACACTTGAAGCGAATGAAAATCGGTTGAGTGTTGCATGTTTTTTACGTTCGCTTAACTTTTCCCGTTTTTTGGCGAATGAAGTCTGGCGAATGTAACCGTAATAGCTTTTTGGACGTTCGCTTCGCCAAAACCATTCGCTTCGCTAATCATAATAGGGCCCTATGTCTATTTTTTCATAAAAGCTCGTCATATTCTCTATAAAACATCATTTTACGTATAGTCCTACTGTTACTATGTAATGTATAAAAAAATCAATGAATGTGACTAACTTGAAATAGTTTGGTTTGGCTCAAACGCGAGACGTCAGATCAACTTCAAATTAATACTGTACACGTAATATTAGGTGCCACTGTTACCAAAGAAGATAAATCCCCTTTGAGTGTGAACTTCAGTTTTTTTATAATAAAATGTGTTTTTTTGACTCCGAAAGATATTGATAACGCAGTAAACTTGTACTTGCCATTAAAGTTTTGTTTATTTATATATTTTGTTGTAAGTTTTATGTAGTAAGGGGTTCACTTATTATGTCGTGTTGATTTTCATTTTATTTTTCCATTTAATTCGCATTTTTATGCCAATAATTTTAGACTAAGTCTCGTGGGGTAAAGTGGATACTGCGAAAATACAATTTATGGGGCCTATTATGATTAGCGAAGCGAATGTACTTGGCGAAGCGAACGCTTTGGCGAAGCGAACGCAATTTGGCGAATGAACTGGCGAATGTACTAATTTTTATGGTTTTAAAAGTGAGCATCACTTACAACATTGACGGATAGAATTACGATTTCAGAGTTGAAAAAAATAGTATCATGTTGCGTACTTT
Source organism: Dryomyza anilis (assembly GCA_951804985.1). NCBI lineage: Eukaryota > Metazoa > Arthropoda > Insecta > Diptera > Dryomyzidae > Dryomyza > Dryomyza anilis. The sequence continues at coordinate 20,008,568 of OX638133.1, read as the reverse complement.
TAGTACTGCCTTTTTTTTTAGAACAGATACTATTTTATCTTAATATCTATTTATTTATTATTAAAAAACCATTTCATATTATTTATGGTTTAAAAAACATTAACTCGATTCAGAACAATAATACTTTTTCGGTTTTTTGTTATTTTTTGTCTATAAAAGATTAAAAAGTATCCAAATAAACTTCGGAACAATTCAAATTAGTTAAAATGTACAGTAAAATATTTTTTTAAATGTTAATATTGGAATAATTTTTACATAAAAATAAATACTTTTTATTAAAAAAAGTAGTTTTTTTATTTGGAGCAATACTTCTTTTATTTTAATTTAAAGAAACCCTAGAGTTTCAAAACAGCTGCTGTGAATTGTCTTGTTTAGAAAAATAATAAAAATGTTCCAAAAAAACGAAATCAAAGAAGAGCGTGTTAAACAGAAGCCAATGCGGTGTGCAGAAAGCTGGAGCGACGACGAGGAGGAAGACTACAATAAGTTACAGTGATGGTGGTCTGTCCTCCGAAGCATTCATCTGTGGCATAAATAACTTCGCGCGATGAACCAAGCTGCATCCCCAGCAGCAGTCGGAGCAGTTTATTTAAAATCAAAATAAAAAGTGTGAAAAAATTGTTTTTTTTTACGTTTATTAGTTAGGTCACAAAAAACTCAAAATTATAGACATCCTTCTATAAAAACTAAAGGATAAGATAAATTGAAAATCAGAAAAAGCCTAATAAACAAAAGCACAAAAGAAAAAAAAATTAAAAATCAAAAGAAAAACTGAAAAACAATAGATAAAGATACGTTCGCCGATTCGTCACATGAACTGTTGATTCGCTTGATTTTGACACTTGAAGCGAATGAAAATCGGTTGAGTGTTGCATGTTTTTTTACGTTCGCTTAACTTTTCCCGTTTTTTGGAGAATGAAGTCTGGCGAATGTAACCGTAATAGCTTTTTGGACGTTCGCTTCGCCAAAACCATTCGCTTCGCTAATCATAATAGGGCCCTATGAAACTTTTTGTTCTATGAGTTTTATAAAATATTCCGTTTTTACAATATAAGAAGACTTGTCAATCAGTTGACCATGATTTAAGAAGTTATTGCAAAAAATAGATAATATGTGATAATATGAATAATGGTCAAACAATTTCGCGGGACCGGAATAAAACATCTCGGATAGTTTTATCTTGGAATATATAATTCAATTAAATTGAAAGATATCATCAAAAATGTGCATTCGCGTGAAAAGTGTGTATTATTGACTTTACCCAACCTATTTTCAGAAGCAGGTTTGAGATTGTGTCGCAATTGCATTTGTTTCGTAGAAACTACATTTTGTAAATCTTTACAGCTTATGGAACATTTTTAGCTAATGAATCAAACTATCCAACTGTATTATAATTATTGTCCTATGTCACTGATATGGTGGTCAAAATTAGCATTGAAAAAAAAGTGTCGACTTAGCCCCGGTCTCCCCTACTCGGTAACGGGTTCATCAAGGGTCTAATATTTTGCAAAAATTAGAAAACTACTGGGTACAGTCACAAACAAAGTTTGTAAAATTGTTCTACCATGCTCTACTCCGTAAATATGAACTCAGGTATGCCCATGTCCCCACAAAAATTCAAAAATATATAAAATCATAAAAACTCCAAAGCGTCAGATCACTATTCGGACCTATAATTGATCTGGCTGATAATGGCAAACCACCGAGAGTAAACACTGCCCATGAAAAAGCGCTCAGCCGCCGTTAGGATTTTTCATTAAATTGTAGGTCCTACCACTTTAAGTACAAATATAACACTGTGCGTGCGCTCAAATTGCGAGAGAGCTCGATCTCTGGACTGGTAGCGCCAAACTATTATTATTACCTATTATTATTTGGATACAACGAAGGTCATCAATTTTGTTACAACGTCCATTTATCGAGAAGATGTGGTGCTCCTTTTTATATTTTTCACAGACACTTCTTTGGAAAAAAAACAGTTTTTTGTCTTTATAGGCTACTTTTCTTTGTACTATCTGCTAAAAATGGCAATTTTTGTATTCATGTTTTATATTTTCTTATTTTTTCGAGTCATAGAATGACCCCCTGATTTATTGACATGAATAAACCAAAGACCCTATATAATTCAGTTATATATTAGATATGAATTAAAACACATTCGCCTTGAAGTATAAATAAGAATGTACATTTATTTTTCTTTTGTATTTCATTACGTTTCTTCTTCTTCTCTCATATTTGTTAGCAAATGAAGAATAATTTACACAAAAAGTTAACATTAATTTGCAATATTTTAATTAAATATTTATTATAGTTGTAATATTTAAAAATTTAATATTTAAAAATTTAAATGCTGTGTGTGTGTTCTTCGTTTCTGTATAGTTTAAATATTAGTTATTTATATAGAGTAGAGCTTAAGTGTTATAGCAATGTTTCAACAAAAACCGAAATAGTTTTTATTTTTTTTTAAACGACGACACTTGTTTAAAATGTTTAAATACGCGTTGCTTAAAAACTAAAAATTAAAATTAAATTTCACTAAATAAGACAAATTTTGATTTAATTTATAAACATTTTATTGTTGCTAACACAATGAATGCATATATAACGTTATACTTTAGCTTTACAAATACTATATATATAATTAATATTTAATTTATTTAAACACTTTTTAAATTTAAATATATTTTTTTTAATTTACTTATTACATAGATTTACTTATTTTATATTTAAAAAAAAGAAATGCATTTACAATTTGTTTAGGTTTAATTTTTGTGATTTTTTTTCTTTTGTTCATTTTGTTTTGCAATATTTGTGAGGGTTTAAGTAGTTTTCGTAGACAATTAATTAATAGTTAAATACATTAAGTATGCTTAGTATCAATTAAATGCAAGGTTTTTGTGAGACAAATATGTCAAATAAACAAAAATTATTTCGATTTTAAAAACTGTTAAAATTTGATGCATTACAGTGTGAAATAAAATTAAAAATTAAATATTCAAAAACTCAAAAACGTTTGGCAAAAACATGGCACATGCAATATGTCTATTTAAATTTAAAAAAAAAACAGTTTTTAGCTTATAAAGTAGCAAATTACTATATTGGAATAGATTACTTTTCGTTTGTAGCAGCAAATAAAATGCTAAATTTATAAAAAATCAATTTAAATTTTGATTTTGAAAATTCAACAATTTTGCTGAGTTCGTTTTGAGGCGCAATAAATGCTTTTTTGTTGTAGCGATTTTTTTGTATTTATTTTGTTTAGTTACAGCTTTTTATAATAGACATTTTAAAGTAAACTTTAACATTTAAATTTACTTTACTTGATAAGTTTAACAAAATTTAGACTTAAATAAAAAAGTTGACTTTAAGCTGTCTATGTTATGGCGCACACATTTTGAATGATACAAATACTTTAAAGAAATGAAATATAAAATTGTAAAATTATAAAACTTAATTATGAAATTTTAAAGACTGGCGCATATTGCAATTTAAAGTCAATTTTAAAATTAAATAGCCGGACCAATAAACGATATAAAGTCGACTTTAAAGATAGTAGCAGATTTATGACGAATTTATAAAAAAAATTCCAATTAAAAATGTGCGAACTAAAAATTATACATAATAAGGCTGACTGTTGCAAAATAATCAGACGCATATTCGAGCATATTTATTTTAATTTTACATTAAATTTTAATAATTTTTCACTTTAAGATCACTTAAAGACATCTTTATGTATATCATTAGGATATCTTTCAGACAAAACTAAAGTGTCGTTCATTTGTATTACAAAAAGACAAAATTTTCATAATATTTTGGACCACTTTCAGATATCAAAAATATTTAAACGATAACTTAAAGACTTCTTTTATACAAAATGTGTGTACTTGACGATTTTAATGGAATTTGCTGCAAAAATGTTTTAAAGTTCATTCATTGTTTAGATTAAGTGCGTTTTTTTATTCAAAATCAACTTCAAGATAACTTAAAGCCATCTTTTGTATACCATTTAGATATCTTTCAGACTAAGCAAAACTATCGATGTGTTACGTTTATAATAAACATAATTTTCTGTAACATTTCGGATCACTTTCGGATATCGATAGCATTTAATAGATAACTTAAAGACTTCTTTTAGACATGACCAAATATTTTAAGATTTAAATGATATTTGCTGCTAAAATGGTGTAAAATTCGTTTATTATAAATAAAAAAAATCAACTTTATGATGAATTAAAGATATTTTTATATATTCCATTAAGATGTCTTTCAGACAAATCAAAAAGGTTGTTCATTTGTATTACGAAAAAGACATCTTTATGTATATCATTAGGATATCTTTCAGACAAAACTAAAATGTCGTTCATTTGTATTACTAAAAGACAACATTTCCACAACATTTTGGACCAGTTACAGATATCAAAAACATTTAAACGTTAACTTAAAGACATCTTTTGGACATAATTTGTCTACGTGGGCATTTACATTGTCAAATATTTGCAAGTTGCACCTAAAATGTTGTAAAGTTCGTTTATTGTTTAGATTAAGTTCGTTTTTATTCAAAATCAACTTCTAGATAACTTAAAGACATCTTTTGTATACAATTTAGATATCTTTCAGACAAAGCAAAAAGATCGATGCGTTAAGTTTATAATAAACACAATTTCTATGTAACAATTCGAATCACATTCCGATATCGATAGCATTTAATAGATAACTTAAAGACATTTTTTTTAGACTTGGCCAAATATTTGAAGATTTAAATACTTGCAGCTAAAATGGTGTAAAGTTCGTGTATTTTTTGGATTAATTTCATTTTTTTTATTATAAATTCAAAATTCAACTTTAAGATAACTTAAAGACATCTTTATGTATATCATTAAAATATCTTTCAGACAAAGCAAAAAGGTTGATCATTTGTATTACGAAAAAGTCAACATTTCCGTGACATTTTGGATCACTTTCAGATATCAAAAATGATAACTTAAAGACATCTTTTAGACAAAATTAGTCTACTTGGGCAAATATTTGACGATTTAAATGATATTTGAAGCTAACATGGTGTACAGTTCGTTTATTATTTGGATTAATTTCGTTTTTTTTATTATAAATTCAAAATTCAACTTTAAGATAACTTAAAGACATCTTTTGTATACCATTTAGATATCTTTCAGACAAAGAAAAAAGTTCGATCAATAAAGAACATTTTCCGTAACATTTCGAATCACATTCGGATATCGATAGCATATAAAAGTTAACTTTAAGACATCTTTTGGACATCATTTGTCTATTTGTGCAAATTTTAATGATTTAAATGATATTTGCAGCTAAAATGCTGTAAAGTTCATTTATTGTTGGCGTACAGTTTATTTTAATTTAAAATTCAAATTGGTTTTTATAAATTTGAGTTATTTTTCAAACTTAAATGAGTTTGTTAAAACTTAAAGTTGCTTTTTAAAACTTAAAGTTGATTTTAAAAAGTTCAAGTTCTATTTTAAAATACAATTTGGTTTTAAAAAAGTTTAATTAAGTTTGAAAAATGTAAATTTCGTTAGTTTTATTCAAGTTTCGTTTGGTTTTTCCCAAGTTTCGTTTGATTTTCCACAAGTTTCGTTTGGTTTTCCACAAGTTTCGTTTGTTTATTCAAGTTTCGTTTCATTTTTTGTTTGTTATTTATATCGTAAGAGTTCGTCGTTTGTTTAATTGATTAAAATTCATTAGATATAGAGTAAATATTTAAATATGAATTAATTCAAATATAGCTTAAATGCTTAAGTTTACAAAAATGCATAGACAGAGTCACAATATATTTAAATTATTTTAGTTTAGTTTTTTTTCTTTTAATTTCTTAAGTATTAACGATAATGTTTGCGTTGAACTATTTACAAATGGGGGAGCGTATGCAATGAATTTATTATGTATTTTATGTTTTGCTATTTTTTGTATGCATTTAAAACTATATTTTCAAAAAAAGAAAAATATGAATAATATAAAATATTTTTTGTTGGACGTTTAGCTTACAAAGTAAAACACTGCATGATTTTCGTAAAATTACATGACACACAAAATTAACTAAAAAAAATACCAATTCACATAATGCATATAGTATAAAGGTAAAAATTAAATACCCTAAATGAAAAAGTTTTAAATAAAAATATTTTCACAAAATTATTTCTTATAAATAAAAAAAAAAACAAAAATGAAATCAAAATGTTGCTTCAAATTGACAACAGCAACATGTTTTTTTGTAGCATATCAAATATTTTCCTTTGTAATATTTTTTTTTGTTGTATTATTTTTTTTTTTAACCAAAAATAATAAGCATTAAAATTTCGTGCGTAATACATCATTATCGCTCGTTGTTCTTGTTGTCCTTCGGCTGCTGCTATTTGCTATCTGTTGTTTTTCTTGTTGTTGCTGTTGCTGTTGCCGTCCTTTTCGTCTTCTTTTATCTGCCATTTCCACTTTTTGCTAGTGTTAACATTCAAATTCATTCGCCGTTATCGCGCTCAGATCCTTCATGAGTCCCTCCAAATTGGCCATCTCCTGATTCAGCTCCTCCGTTGAGGTGCTCGGCGCCAGTCTTTGTATCTCGTCGGTGGAGTGCGCTACCGAGGGGCCGCCCTGCAGACGATTCGTGGGCGTGGCTACGGAGAAGGCAGGCTTCTTGTAGGGCGATTGGTTTTGCGGACGTATGGTGACGGCAGGAGCTGTTTTGTTGTGTAGGGTGAAAGAGCAAAACAAATGCATTAAGAATTTTATTTTTTTTAGATTATAAAATTATATAGTTGTTTTTTATTTTAAAAATTTATAAATTTGATTTTTAAATTAAAGTTTTAATTCGTAAAGAGAATTAAATGTTTTAAATTGACTAATTTAATTTTTTTTTTGTTTTTTAGTGAACTTTGATATTTTTTAAGTAAATTTTAAAGATTTTTTTGAAGATTTAAACATTTCATTTTTTAGTGCAAATTATAATTTTTGTCATCATTTGAAATTTTAGTGAACCTTTTAATTTTTAATGAACATTTTTGTTTTTAGTGAACATTTGAATTTTTAGTGAACATTAGAAATTTTTATCAAAAATTTAAATTTTTAGTGAACATTTAAATTTTTAGTAAACATTTGAGTTTTTATTGAACATTTGAATTGTTATTTGGAATTTAGTGAACAATTTCATTAGATATTTTATTAAAAATTTAAATTTTTAGTGAATTTTTTAATTTTAGTGAACATTTAAATATTTAGTGAACACTAGACTTTTTTTGTACAAATTTGTAGTTTTAGTGAACATTTGAGTTTTTAGTGAACATTTGAGATTTTATCAAAAATTCAAATTTTAGTGAACATTTTAATTTTAGTGAAGATTTGAATTTTTAGTGAACATTTTAATTTTCAGTGAACATTTTAATTGTTAGTAAACATTTGAGTTTATAGTGAACATTGAAATTTTTGGGAAAAATTTGAATATTAAGTGAACATTTTTATTTTTAATGAACATTTTAATTTTAGTGAACACTAGAGCAGTGAAAAACATTTTAATTTTTATAGAATATTTTAATTTTTAGTGAACATTTGAGTATTAAGTGAACATTTGAGATTTTACCAAAAATTAAAGTTATGAGTGAAAATTTTATTTTTAGTGAACATTTTAAATTTAAGTGAACATTTTAATTTTTACTGAAAATTTTAATTGTTAGTAAACATTTGAGCTTATAGTGAACATTTGAATATTTAGTGAACATTTGATTATTTAGTTAATATTTGATTTTTTAATGAACATTTTTATTTTTAATGATCATTTTAATTTTAGTGAACACTAGAGTTTTTAGTGACCATTTTAATTGTTAGTCATGTTTTAGGGAACCTTCGAATTTTTAGTGACCATTTGAGTTTTTAGTAAACATTTGAATTTTTAGTTAAAATTTGGAATTTAGTAAACATTTTCATTAGAGATTTTATCAAAAATTTAAATTTTTTGTGAACTTTTTAATTTTATTGAACATTTTAATTTTAGTGAACATTTAAAGTTTTTAGTGAACTTTTGAATTTTAAGTGATTTGAGTTTTAACAATTTTTAATTTTTTTTTTACTGTACAATTTTAAATAAATTTGAAAAAAAGAAATATATTAAAAAAATAAAACTTACTGTGTTTGCCTGATCCAGGTATTGGCGGCGGCCCAGGCACACTAAAGCTCTTTAGCGGATGTCCTCGTTTGTTGCTCTCAATGGTAGAGACGCCGCCATTAGCGGTGGGTCCGGCGCCAACTCCCGCTGCGCATGCGCCATTCGGATAGCCGGGATTACTGAAAGAAAGAGATTAAAGAAAGAAAGAGATTAATAATAATATTGATCAAAAATTCAAAATTGACAAAATAAAAATCATGCAATCATTTATCAATCTTTAGTAGAAAATATTTGTTTAAAAATTGTAAATTTCAATCCATATACATTTTATTTTATTTTTTGTTTGTTTTAAAATACCAGAACTTATATTAATCATAGTTATTATAATTAAAATTCCCAACTAGACAAATAATGTCTGAAACATGTCTTTAAGTTATCGTTTGAATGTTTTCGATATCCGAAAGTTGTACGAAATGTTACAAAAAAGATGTACTTTTGTAATACTTTTGTAATTGATCGAAAGATAACTTTTTGCTTTGTCTAAATGAGGTCTTAATGGTATACATAAAGATGTCTTAAAGCTATTATCCAAAAGTTGTCTTTTCTGCAACTGAAAAGCTACCGAATTAAGTCATATAAAAGTGTACGAAAAGTGGTACATTTACCAAATTTCTATAACTAACCCTAGATCCTAAATGCGTCGTCCGCTTGCGTCGTTTAACTGTCAAACTTGGCACATTTTCAATGATTTTTGCATAGAATCTAATGATATGGAATTTTTCAATTTTCACAGTGCGCTTCGAAGTGAAGTTGGCTGCAGAATCGGTATGAGCTGAATTATGAAAAAAACGCATTCATTTACGGTGTAGGGTAATATTTTGGATAGTTATAACCCACCCTTGGGTACATATCGTCACTGTCATGCCAAAGGGGCGAATGTGCATTTTTAAAAATGTTTGGAAATCAAATTTAAAAGTTTGAAGTGCTTTAAAAATTAGTAAAAATAACTTTTTTAATTTTTTTTTTCGTTATTTTGGCGCATTCATCAATTATTATAATGTATATAAAATATCTTTGAATTTGGATAACTTTCTGAATTATAAATACGGATTTTGTGAGGCTTATATCCTGATCGAAACGAAAATATTTTCGTTTTTTTGCTATAAATTAGTGCAAGATAAAATAGTGGTGTAAAGGCATGAATTGTTTGCTTTTAAAGCACCTATCTATTTGTATCATTATTTAAAAGTAATTTTTCAAATATTAATTTGCCATTTGTTATTTGCTGAAAAATATTTTACAAAATATATTTATATAATGATGCCAATCGATATGTGCTTTAAAAACAAATAATTAATGCCTTTGCATCACTATTTTATCTTATACCAAAAAGTAGTTATAGCAAAAAAACGAAAATATTGAAAAATTGAAAAAAAAATTTTGGTCATGCCAAAAGGGCGAATCTTTTCGTTTTTTTTGCTATAACTCTTTATTAGTGCAAGATAAAATTGTGATGTAAAGGCATTAATTGTTTATTTTCAAAGCACCTATCGATTGGCATCATTATTTTAAAATAATTTTCTGAACATTTTTCTTGCAAATAATAAAAATTCAAAAAAATATTTTAAAACAATGATGAAGATCGATAGGTGCTTTAAAAACAAACAATTAATCCCTTTACACCACTATATTATCTTATAACAATAAAAAGTTATGGCAAAATAACGAAAAGATTCGCCCTTTTGGCATGACATTTTCAATTTTTCGAATTCGCACTTTTGGTTTTGTCTTTTGTAGCTAGAAATATCCAACAAAACCACACACGATTTTGGCACAGTATACTTGAGGAAAAACTACATTAAAAAATGTAAAAAAAAAACGCAAATGCCGAAAATTACACATTCGCCCCTTTGATAGTGACGATATGATTTAAATGGTTAAAATGTCAACAGAACTTAGAGGATTAATATATTATAGAAACATTTTCCTGAACTCACTAAAAACAATACATTTTATATATTCCCGCCAAAACTGTTTTAAAGCATTAGCAATTCCTATAAATCTGAAATGTTATCGTGCTTAATTCAAAAATTTACTTTCGTTCCAAATGCAAATATTTGACAAAGTATTGAATTGAAGCCATTTTACAGAGCATAGAAATTTTAATACGCATTCGATCAAACGTTCGATTAAAACCTCGTATGTCATTTGAGAAGTACAAATATTTTTTAAATTCCAAATAAAAAAGTATTTTCCTTACAAAATTCTTTTCTGAAATAATTCTAATTTAACAAATTTAGTTAAAAATGCATTTTGTAAAAACCAGCACAGATTTAAGTAGTCGAGACTTTTGCTGCAATAAATTGAAACAATTTTTAATTTATTCACAAAATATTTGAATCAAAATTTTACACATAACACTAAAGCGTTTGGTTTTCGAATAAAAACTAAACAAATTAAACAACAAACTACACAAATTTTAGGAATTATGTTTCTTGCTATCGTGTGCGCCACTGGAATGCGTCGAGTGGAATGAGTGCGTTGAATGGCTGGAGGATGATACGGAACAGCCGCCACCGCAGCCACCACTGCCACTGCGCACCGGATGCTGTGGCGCCTCGTCCAAGGTGCCCTCACAGCGATGATCCATGGGCAGAAAACAGGAGAACGGATTATCCGGTTGCCCATTCGGATCCGTATGATGACGACGACGTTTATTGCGGCGCGCCGTCAACAGCGAACGACGACGGCGTCCACGTAAACGTTTCAGTTTGCGCTGCTCCAGCGCAATATTGCGATAGGGTTGCTTTTGCTCGTCCGACATGGCCTTCCACATGCGACCGGCCGTTTTACTCAGACGTATTGTTTCGCGTGGCGATATAGATGAGCACTGCGACAGCGGTTCACCACCCTCTGCTTTCATGCGCACCTCTGCCAGAAAATTAAAAAAGGGATTGCCCGAGGCAGTCATCTTGGTGTTGCGTATGATCTCGCGATGCAATGTGCTGGGACTGAAGGTGACGCGTGTCTTGCGACGTGACGGACGTACGAGCGTCGTGAAGAGATCGCAGATTTTGTCCCAGACCACTGACATATTCGAGTTTTTCCGATTTTATTGATTGTGTTGGTTGGTTGGTTTTATTGATGCTGTTTGCGGTCGACGACGATAATGATGATGATGATGTTGATTATGTAGATTATTTCACCAAAAATGTTTGTACAAAAAATGTTTACAACAATTACAACGGACAGTTATGACGCAAACAGTTTATTTTGATTTTTTGCTGCTTGTGTGGCAATTACACTAAAATTTCGCTGATTACTTTGGACAAAACAAAAAAAAAGAAGAAATACAAATTTTCGAAACGAATAAAATTTTGAGCTGTCATTTTTTTCAAAAAATACTAAGCAGTTGTTTGTGAGACACAAAACATGAAAAGTGGCAAAGTGTTTTGAAAAAGTTTTGGGGGATTTTTTGGTGAAATTTGCTAAGGCGCAAATTTTGCTTCAATCAAGATGAATAACTTAAAAATATATAGCTTTTTTAAACATCTAATCAAAAACTGCTGTTCCAATATTTGATTTTTTATACAAAAATGTTCAACGTTCCATCGAAATTGTATTCAAATGATTGAGGTACAAAAAATGAGCTTTTTAATAGAGGATTTCAATTGAAATCCAACCTAAATTCAATGCATGGGGAAATTCGGAATATGCTTGATAATATTTTGGATTTATTAGAATTAATGATACTTTAAAATATACAGCTGGATTCAAAAAAAAAAAAATATTAGAATTACTCGGCAAACATTTTTTTAGTTTATATTATTCGTCCAATGTCATCCGTTAGAAGGGTCAAAGTTGACATGTTAATTTTTGCTAATGTATGGGATTATGGGTATTTTATTTTCTCAAAAATTAAAAATTGTGTTAGAACTCAAAGAATCCAATAGTGAATTTAGAAAAATCTTAAAAGGCTGTATCTCCTAAACGAAGCGTTTTAGAGGGGTCAAAGTTGGCATGTTCATTTTTGATAATGTATGGGATTATGGGAATATTTTTCAAAAATTCAAAATTGTGTTAGAACTCAAAGAAACCAATAGTGAATTTAGAAAAATCTTAAAATGCTGTATCTCCTAAACGGAGCGTTTTAGAGGTGTCGAAGTTGTCATGTTCATTTTTGCTAATGTATGGGATTATGGTGATTTTTTTTTTCTAAAATTCAAAATTGTGTTAGAACTCAAAGAAACCAATAGTGAATTTATAAAAATCTTAAAAGGCTGTATCTCCTAAACGAAGCGTTTTAGAGGGCTGAAAGTTGGCATGTTCATTTTTGCTATTGAATGGGATTATGGGGATTTTTTCAAAAATTCAAAATTATGTTAGAACTCAAAGAAACCAATAGTGAATTTAGAAAAATCTTAAAACGGCTCTTTTTTTGTAAAAGTGTTTAAACTTTCAAAAAACATTACAATGTGTTACAAAACGATCCTGATAAAATTTTATTAAATTAAATAAGTTTTGCTGTTTCATAACAAAAAAAGAAAAAAAAGCAAACAATTTTTACAATCCTGAAATAATTTACATTTTTAACTGAAATTAAATGGAGCAAATTCCAAATGAAAATGGATTTTTTCAATTGAAGTATGTCTTTTGAAATTAACAAATAAATAATTGACATTTTTCTTTGTAATTGGACAAATCATAATTCATTAGAGCCTTTCTCAATTTGAAATGGAAAATAACCAAATTTCATATAGATTTTTTTAAATATCATATTGAATTTTTAAAAATTCAATCTGAAAACTATGAATATTAGTTAGAAATAATGAATAATAAATTATAAGTTTTTTTGTATTAAAATTTTGAAGTTTTAAACATTTTACAATCAAAATTTACAGTCTTTAAACGATCTGCACCATTAAAAACTGGCCAGCAAACAGTTTGAGTCTTTTAAGACTCCTAAATTTATCATATTTTTGAGTCATATATGAGCTCTTAAAAGAGCCCAAAAAGGCTACCAACTTCTGGGTAGAACGCACGATTTTATGAGCCCAAAAACCCTCATATTTATGAGACTTTTAATACTCCTAAAACATTCATATTTGAGCAGAAAAAGAGTCTAAAAGGCTCCCGACTTCTGGGTAGAATGCATGTGTTTATGAGCCCAAAAACACTCATATTTATGAACCTTTTTTTTACTCCAAAAACACTCATATATGAGCACTTAAAAGAGCCCAAAAAAGCTCCCGACCCCTGGGTAGAGGGCACGATTTTATGAGTCCAAAAAACGAGACTATTATTCCTCCTAAAACAATCATATTTTAGTACAAAAAGAGCTCAAAAAGGCTTCTGTAACTTTGGTTAAGGACACGCTTTTAGGAGTCCTAAAATCCTCATATTTATGATAATTTTAAATATTTTTTTTGAGACTTTCAGAAACCACAATTATTCATTGTTGAAAGGTTTCGTCTTCTTTTAAAATGTGGGTGCTCTTAAAGTGTTCATGAATGAGACTCTTTTATGAGTCAAATTTTGGAGCATTCCTAAAACATTCTAAAATATAGAACTTTAATGAGTCTATTTATTGAGCGCTCAGAAACAATTTCATATTTGATGCTCATTTCTGAGGGCTCCTAAAAAACTCCTAAAAATAAGACTCTTTTATAAGTAATATATTTGAGAAAATAGTTTTAAATGAGATATTTCTATGAGGTCTCATAAAACATTCAAAAATTTTAAATAAATTTCAATGTTTAAAAAGTCAAGTAACATGAAATCTAAATTATGACGTCAAATTTTCGTTTCTTCGTTTGTTTCGAAATAAAGAAAATGGCTGTTAATTGAAAAATCTCAATTTTATTATGAATTTTTTGAATTTCATTTCGAATGCGAACTATTTCAATAGGAATTGGGTTATACTAAACGGGTTATACTACGGTTATTTTTTTTTTGTACAAAAATTACTTTTTTTATGTGTGTTGGTCGTAGTCACTATGAAAGCAACAGCGATTAAATTTCTTCAATTGCTAACACAGTACAATAAATATTAAACTTTATTATTATCCATCTTACGATTTATTAACGGTTTTATAGAAATTCGGGGACATTGATATCGAACCAGTTTTGCTATACCACGTTTGGAGTTGTAGTAATTTCTTCTCAAACAAAACTATCGCTTCAAATTAGTTAATTTAAGAGAAAAATGGTTTTTAAAATACATACATGTCGAATCTGGAGTCAAAAAGTCTCCATATTCGAGATCATAAACTCCAAATTACCAACAAATTCAGTTTTTAAATAGAAAAAGTATTTAAATTGCGATGCTGTAATTTTTATAACATATAAAAATACGTTTCTAACAATGTATAGCATTTAAGTACAAATTAATTATATGTGCGTTTAAATTTACTACGTTTGTAACAAAATTAAACATGAATATATTTGAAAATAAAAATTCAAATTTGCTAAAATCACTTTAAAAGCATTTTTTTTAAATTTACTACTTTTAAGTTATACTTAACTGTAAGAAAAATAAATATTTAAATATTAATACTTGCGTTATAAAAAGAAAAGTGATTTTCCTTTAGATATCACATATATTTATGCCTACAAAATTTGAGGGTACTACTTTTGATTGCATTGTTATTATACATATTAAATTTTATAATTTTTAAAATTGTTCAAAACCAAATTTCTTACGATTTTAAACTTTTCAGTAAAACTGAAATACATATGTATTAAATTTGAATACGTTTGTAATAAAATTAAATAGAAAAGTAAAAGTAATTTTCCTTTAGATGTCACATACTTCAATTGATCATTTTTAAACCTATTCAAAAACACATTTCTTAACATTTAAAACTTTTCAGTCAAATTTAAATACATATGTATTAAATTTGAATACGTTTGTATTAAAATTAAATAGGATTTAAAATTCAAAATTTAAATTACCTGAAATCATTTTAAAAACATTTTTGTTAAATTTACTACTACTCACACTGTAAGCAAAAAAATATAATTTATATTTTACTACTAGCGTAATAAAAGGGAAAGTAATTTTCCTTTAGATATCACATAATTTATGTCTATAAAATTTAATGGTACTGATTTTGATTGATTGTTGTAAATTTTAAATTAAAAAAATAAAATTTTAAATAATATTTACTACAATATATCAATTTTAAACATATTCAAAAAAATATGTTCAACGATTTAATTGTTTTATTAAATTTTAAATACATATGCACTATATTTTAATACGTTTGTAATAAAATATGCTAATATTTTAACTTCTCATCAAATTTGGATCGAATTTCATAGGAATATTAATGGAATTGGATCAAAAACTGGAACAAAATTCAATACTAAAGCTTATTTTCCATACAAAAATTGGGCAATCACACGATTGATATTAAAATTATTTGAAAATTGATTCAAAAGTTGACTGTTTATTCAATCGTGTGATTCGAGCTTAATTCTCAAAATGCATTTCAAACATTTTTCGTTGATTTTTATATTTCTAAATTATACTTTGATTGCAAGCAAATTATTTCTTATTTAAATAATAAAATGAAAAGTGATTTTATTTATCGTTTATATCGTCGAATGAATTTAAGCAGGAAAGAACTACTACTCCTGGCAAAATCATCTGTAATTTTGTGCAGAAATGCTGCCATTCTATTTTTCAGTAGATATTCTTTTTAAATTAACAACTTTTATTATATAAATTATTTTCGTCTTAATTATAAATATAATAATCGTATATTTCACTCACCAGAAATTGCCCTCATAGCCATACGGATGCTCCGGCGTCTGTGCCAGCGAATTGTTTTGTGGCTGTGACAAACTCTGCTGTGAGAGGCCAGTGTCCACATTAACATGTGCTCTATTCGAGATGTTATACTGGGTACGTGGATATTGTGGGCGCTCCATGGTCGAATTCATCGAAGTAGCTGTATGAAAAGAGCAATAAGTAATCAGTGTAAGTAAATCAAAAGAACCACCTTTTCAAAGCAAATACTCACTCATATAACCGGGCACATAGGAGCGCTTGTCCAACGAGTTGGTAACATGCGAGGGCACCGGTGTCTCGACATCATATTCATGCACCACCGAACGTGGTAGTGTCAAAGCGCCACTGCTGGAGGCACCATCGCTGCAAACTGCAAAAGTTGTGAATAATTTTGTAAAATTCAAACAAAAGCCTAAAACTCGGCAATGCAAAAAATACCTGGTGTTACAGTGTGCACCGCATTCTTGTCAATGCCCTTCAGCTCCATCTGATCATGGTGGATCCATAGATCGGGTGGTTTGGGTACGCCGACGACATTCTTTTGGTAGCTGCAAATTTGAAGTGTTTTGTTAATTGAATTTTTCAAAAATATTAAAAGAAATATTAAAAAAAGACGGCGCAGCAGTAAAGACTATTTTTGTATAATGTAAAATAATTCGCTGATTTCGAATTTTAAATTTAAAAAAATGTTTACAAATAGGTTTATGAGATATCGAGCATTGAACTTTTTATCGAGCTTTCAAAAGGTGGTCTCAAATAATGGTGAATATCTCGCGATTCGTAGAACCCATGAAATGGAGTGTTATCAAATAAAAGGTAATTACACAGCTTATAAATATTTCTTACGATATTTTTAAATTAATTCATTGGTTTAGGAAAACTCGATACTAGAACTCGAAAAAAAAAAATGAACTTTTTATCAAGCTTTAAAAAGGTAGTCTCAAATAATGATGAATAACTCGCGATTCATATAACCCATGAAATCGAGTGTTATATCAAATGAAAGGTAATTACACAGCCAATAAATATTTCTTACAACATAGTTAAATTAATTTATTGGTTTAGGAAAACTCGATAGTAAAACTCGAAAAAAAAATTTAACTTTTTATCGAGCTTTCAAAAAAGTAATCTCAATTAATATTGAATATCTCGCGATTCATATAACCCATGGAATCGAGTGTTATATCAAATGAAAGGTAACTACACACTCAATAAATATGTCGTACAACATTTTTAAATTTATTCATTGGTTTAGAAAAACTCGATAGTAGAACTCTAACAAAAAATTTAAATCTTAAATCTACAATGCATTTAAAAAATTTAGTAAAATAAAAAATCTTATGCATAGTTTATAATATTTCAAAATTAGGCTGCACTTTTTCCAAGAAAATCAGATATTAACGAAAAAGATATATGGTTTTATACGGAAAATGATAATAGTGTTGTTTACTCACCTCTTCTTCGTGTGCTCCGGCGACGACTGCGGCTTCTTGCGACACATTATCACAATGACCGCCACCACAATGAACAGCAACACCGCCGTACCCGCAATCACCATATACAAGATCATCTCATTATTAATGCCCTTCGCAATTGTATTGGGCTGTTGCATAATGACAGTGGCGCCAGTGGTGTGCGCCACCAATGCGCTAAAGGGCGCCGTGGTACCTTTGCCCGTGCGTGCCTGCACCTTGAAATAGTATGTGGTGTGTGGCTTTAAATTGGGCAAAAGCATCATAGTCTCCTCGCCGACAAATGCCTCAATAGACCAGTCACGATCACGCTTCGTTGTGTCTGTCGTGTAGTAAATATTGTAGCCGTTAATCTGACCGATGCTATGTTTGGGCGGCAGCCATTGCAAAATGACATTCTGCGGATTTTGTTCGTCAATGCGTACGGTCAATTCACGCGGTGGTGTGATGGGTACATTTTGATGTGTACTATTGAGCACAGACATGGACCAGGCCGATTCACGGCGACCCTTTACCACTTTGACAGCAAATTCGTATTGTGTATTGGGGCGCAGATCATTGATCATGCAGTTGAGATCACTGGTATTGTGATAGCGATAACGACTCGAGCTGGCGATGGTGTAACGCACCTGGTAGTGACGTGTATCCATGACATGTTGATTTTTGCTGAGTGTTGTGTCAATCCAATATACGACAATCGAGGAGCTGGACATGGTGATGGCGCGTAAGCCAACCGGTACCTCGAGTGGCACGGGAATGTCGAGTGGTTCTTCGTCGCGTGTTTTAATGTTGTCGTAAATGGGGGGACCATCGCCTGAGAAAGGTAAAAAATTATTTAAAAATAATATATTAAATTTTTTTCGTATTTTTAATATATTTTTTAATATAACAAAAGAACAAAAAATATATATTGCGCAATGTTTAATATGTTTTTGGTTAATTTTAAATATTTTTATGATAAAATTAAATATGTTTCTATTGGATTTTACTACGTTTGTGGTAAAAAGATTACTTTATATTAAAATCAATTAGAAATGCTTGTTGTTTAATATATATTTAACTCATTTTTATTTTTAGTTTTATATTTTATTAAAGATTTATTTATTATTACGCTATATCTTTAAAACATCTACTACAAACGTAGTAAAATCTAACAAAATCCTTTTTAATTTAAAAAAACGTAGTAAAACATAAAAATGTTAAATTAAATAACTCACCCTTCACATTTCTTGCTCTCAGCGACACCACATACTCCGTATTGGGCTCCAGATTCTTCAGCATATAGACGCGCTCCGTCTCCTTCAGCTCCATGGTGTTCTCATCCGGTATGCCACGTCCCCAGCCCAAAACATAGCTGCGAATTTTTATCTCATGCTGTTGCGGCGGTCCCCAGTGCAACGCAATACTCTCCGCACCCGGATGTATGCCAATCCAGATCGGTTTTCCCGGCACCTGTGTCTCGTCGAGATCATTTTCGAGCGTCATAACGCGGTACCATTCGGTGAAAGGTCCCGTACCATTAACTGTCATTGCGGCTATTTTCACCTGATACTCAGAATGACGATCCAAACCGTTCAATTCGAAATAACGTATATTCGCGGGGGTGCTCTTCACCTGTGGCGCATCTTTAAGCTTGCGATAACGTATTTTATAACCAGTTATTTGACCATTTTGTTCCTCCTCCGATGGTGGCTCCCAGTGCACGGTTAACGAGGTGGAACTTGTCACCTCGAGTGTTACATTGTTTGGTGGTTCAGCGGGTGTGGAGGAGAAGGTTTTCACTTTAAATTCAGTGGAGGGATCACCCATGCCATTTTTGTTGAATGGCACTACAGTTATGGTGTAGTCGGTGTACGGGCGTAGCTCCTCGAGCACAGCATCGAGACTGGTGCTGTCGTGATACATTTCGGCGCCGCTATCATTCTTTTTTTTTTTTGGTTGGTTGGAAATGTTAGAAAATTTAATAATTTATTTAAATTTCTATTGAAATTTTGTAATTACCTCTGCGTAGTAGATGCGATATTTAAGTATCTCTCCATTGGTTACCGTGGGTTCATCCCATTTTACGTAGATCTCTTTGTGATTACGCGCATAGCCGACAACATTGCGTGGCGGACCGGCGATGTTTTCCTCCGGCTGTGTGCTGACTTCGAGAATCTGTGGGTATAAAATAAAATATTATTAAAAAAAAGAAAATTCCACAGACAAAATTTTTGACAGAGTCGAGGCAGTTCAGAAACATTTTCTCGACATATTTCAAACAGACAAAGACGGAGTTTTTATCAAAAGCTGACTGTTTTCTGCCCATTCCCAAAATATGGCGTGAATCTGCCATTAACATGCCATCATATTTTACAACCTGCTATACACTTCGCAAGATATTCAATTTAGCTGTTCGTTTGCCCGAAATATTCCTGAAAAATACCAGAAATTTTGCTTCGGGCCCCCAGACAAAATTTTTGGCAGGATCGAGGTAGTTCAGAAACATTTTCTCGACATATTTCAAACAGACAAAGGCGAAGTTTGTATCAGAAGCTGTCTGTTTTCTGCCCGTTCCTGATTTTTTTTTCTAAAAACTTCGAAAAGATCTAAAATTTCGAAAACAATTTTCGACGTTTACAGTTTTCTGGAAAACAAATTGTTTAAGGGTCTGATTTTTTTTTTCTAAAAAGTGGCTGAAATTGGTCTAAAATTTCGATAGAAATTTGCTTAAATATTTTTCGAAATAGAAAATTTTAGAGTATGCAGTCAAAATCAGCAGCAGCACATAATATATAGAATTGATGTATGTAATTTCCATGGAAACATTATTTTTCTCGTTTTGTTGAGTTGTGTTATGGTTCTCAACATTTTTATTCAAAAGAGTTATAAACAGTGTTTTTAATTTTTTTCTCTTATATATTTTTTAAATATTAATTATATTTGAAATCATCATCAAATAAGGCAAGGAACGAAGCTAAAATACGTTTTTTTTTTGTGCAGCGTAAGGCGGTCAAGTGATCATCAAACTCGACGGCAGGCCCATTTTACGTGATGAAGTTTTAAAGTTTCGATGAAATCAATGATTATGTCCAGCTGTTCCTCGTCGTAAGTCTGCATCATGTGTTGCTGCTTGGAGATCGTTTCGCATCGCGACAGGACATGCATTTGTATTCCGTGCCATATTTATTACGCCGTTTCTGCTGTTGCCCAAAACATTGCCACCGGCATTCTTTACACTTCTACCGATGGCGTTACAATTCCAGATAATGATGACTCCTTTGTTATTGCTGTAGTCTATCACAGGCTGTGTGGCTGCTTTCTGTCGTTCCCGATTATGTTTAGACGGTCTCGATTGCATTTGCACTAGTGATGCGTGACAGTTATTTCTTATCATTTCGGATCATTAAAATAACAATATCGATTTTTTTTTATTATTTTTTTATTTTAAATTAACAAAAACGCGACGACTTAAATTTATTTGACAAATTGTTTCGACACAAAAATAAACATTATATTCAAGTGTTTTCAGATTATTCGAACATACAATTTTTTCAGAATTGAAATGTTGAATTTACCCAACAAACATTTTGAGTGTTTCTTTGACTTTTAAATGCGTCATATTTTCGAGTGTTTCTCATTATATATATATCGTCGTTCTAGAACGAAAAGTCACCAAATACATTTTTATGAAAAACTTAAATTTCGAGTTTGTTGATTAATATTATAAAAAGTAATTGATGCATTTTTAAAGTTAAAATATCAATTGATAGATTTACATTTTCTTAACATGTGGTAAAAAAAATTGAAATCATCGGTTAAAAATTGACAGATCTATAAAAATGTTTGTAAATGAATATTTGGCATTTTGAAAATGTATTTGGTGACTTTTCGTTCTACAACGACGATATGAAAACATAAAAGAACTCAAAAAGGCTCGTAAGAGATACATGTTACCGATTTTGGAGGTAGGGCACTGAAAACCAAACGTACGACGAACGTTCTCCGGGAGATTTATGATTTAGCTTTGGATTTTTTTTTATATAATTGCACAGATGATATAATTTATAATTTTTTTATTATTTCTGCATAATTCGTGTATGCTAATTTTAACTGCATATTCAGTTTTTTCGTACGACGAAAATAGCTTTCGAAATTTCGGATACGTCCGTTTAGCTACTTTATAGAATATCAAATTTTCAAACTTTACAAAAGTAGTTTTTCAAAAAACTTAAACAAAAAAACTTCTAATTGTCAAGTGCAATTTTAATATTAAAAGGAGTGCCAATATTTGCAATAGTTTTCAAAATATTGGTATCTAAACTTTAGAAAATTTGTTTTTTTTAGAATACTTTTTAAAGTTTTTTTATATTTAAAATTTAAAGACAAAAAATTAAAATAATCTCTGGATATCAAGAACATAATTATGAAATACTATAAAAATTACTAACTTTCTACTATCATGGGATATATCCTATAAAATTTAATGTCGAACTTAAATTTCAAATTGTATTTTTTTGAAAATTTTTATATTGAATTTTATGTCAAAAAACTGATATAATTTTTAAATTTAAATTATTTATGTTTATATGACATAAATTCAGAAATGGTTTTTAATATTTTTACATACCTCCGATGATTCACCGACGCCAAAGTTGGTGTTGGCAACAACGCGAAACTGATAGGTTTTTCCGGGCAGCAGCGACTGAATGTTGACCTGCTGGTCATCGTGCGATTTTGTAACTATTTTTTGTTCGCTATTTAAAAAGTAAATCAATGGTTAAAAATGTAAAACTTTGTAATTAAAAAAAAAGATTAAAACAAAAAAAAAAAATTTAAAACAAAAAAAAAAATTTAAAACAAAAAAAATATTTAAAACAAAATTACAAAAAAAAAAAATTAAAAAAAAAGAATTAAAAAAAAAAACAAAAAAAAATTAAAAAAAAAATGTAAACAAAAACAAAAAATTGTAATAAATGTTTAAAAAAAAAAGAAAAACAAAATTTTAAATTTTAAAAAAATTAAAAAAAAAAGGTAAAAACAAAAAAAAAAAATTGTAATAAATGTTTAAAAAAAAAGAAAAACAAAATTTTTAAATCGTATAATAAATTGTAGAAAAACAAAATACATAATAAATAAAAAATATAAAACTAAAAAAATAAAAATAAAGAAATATGTAAAAAATAAAAACTGCAAAAATTTTGTATCCTTTCAGTGTCACATGATTTATTTATGATGACATCGCGCGACTTTTGTTCCTCATAAAAAACAGTCACAAATTAAGCGCTCCTATACAATAATTTTGTGCTATTGCCAAGACAATATTTCATTCAATTTCCAAAAAAAAATTCGCGTTTTTAATTTAGCATTTTCTATGCGTTAATAAAAAGAAACAAGAAAAATAAAACCAAATTTATCAAATTTCCCTTTTGTTTGCAGAATGTCTGGATTTGTCGATGTCATTTACAATTTCTGTATGGTTTTGAATGTACGACGGAGTATATTGAGGCATAAAATACCAACAATAAAAATCTTTATTGCCAAAAACAGAAGAAAAACCATAAAAAAATGCCTCGCGGCCATGTAAAACAACAGACCAGCAAGACAGACAGACAGACAAACACAAAAGCAAAGGATTTCTCACAATGGCATCCATACAAAAGCTGGTACTTTGGCGCCTGTGGTGCTTTGCAAGGATTCAATGGATTATTAACGAATTCAATTGGCAAAGTTTTGGGCATTATTACAATGAAAAAGTAGAGGTGAGTGAGTCATGTATTTAAATATGTTAAAGGATTTTATATTTAAAATTAAAATTTGATAATTTGAATTTTTATTTTTTAAAGATTGTATTTTATGTATTTTAAAATTAAAAAAAAATAATATTTTACTTTTAAATTATTTTATTTAATTCTTATGAAAAATAAATTAATATGAGAAAAGTGTTTTTATTAATTTAAATTTAAAAAAGCTTTTTTATGAGACATTTATTTATAAACCTTCAAAAATAAGAAATACACTCTATATTTTAATTGAAACCTTTTGAACATAAAGCTTTCTTAGTATTTTTTCATTTTTGAAAAAAAGAGAAATATATGTTTATGAAAAAAGCTTTTAATTTTTTAATTTCAGATTTTAAATTATTTTTTTATATTTTTTAACATATGACATACAAAAAAACAAAAAATTCTATAGACATTTTTCAAGTTTAATACAAAAAGCTTTCCAATAAATAAAATTAAAATAAAAACTATAATTTTTTTTTACTGAGAATTATTAAAGCTTTTTATCAACTTAAAAAAAGCTTATCTAAAAAGTTTAGACAAAAATAATAATTGAAATAATAGCTCTTCCAATGAATCTTTTACAAACTTCGAGTAAAAAAGCTTTTAACAACAATAAAAAAACAAAAAAGCTTTTCTTAAAAAGCTTGTGAAAAAAATGGTAATTAAATATAAAATCTCAATAAACAGAATAGTTTTTCTTAAAAAGAACAAATAATATCAAAAACTGTTACAGCTTAATAACTGAGTTTAGAAATGTATAGTAAAAATGCTTTAAAAAAAATTAAAAAAAAAACTTTTAAGCTTTCATTAAATCTTTTAGAAAGCTTTCGTAAAAAAAGCTTTGAATAGAAAATAATAAAAAAATCTTTTAATAAAAAATAATTAAAAAAGCTTGTGAAAAATGATAATAAAATATAATAGCTTAACGGAAAAGTTTTGCCAAAAAAAAAACTTTTATGTTCTTACAAACAAACTTAAACAGCTTAAAATTAAGCTTTAAATGTTTTTTAATGCATTACAATAAAAAACAAAAAGCTTTTATACGAATATTTTTTATATAAAGTTCTAGGTGAAGAGAGAGCTTTTTGAATTTTCAACTTAAAAATAAATAGATGACTAAAAGCTTTAGTGAACCGATTTTCAAGAATATCTTTTAACAAATAAATAAAAAATAATAATAAATAATCTAATATAGATCTAAAATAGATCATTCATCATTAAACAAGAAAAAGCTGTTTTTTTTTTACTTTTTAAAATTTTTAACAATAACACTTTTTAAAAGTATATAAAAAATGTGTTGAAAAAGAGCTTTTACAAAAAAAAAGATTTACACAAAAGTTTAAATGAAAAGTTTGTTAAAAGTTTTTTTTTTAAGTAAAAGATTTTTGTTAAAAGTAAAAGCTTTTTGTTAAATTTTTTTTTTTTTAAGTAAAAGCTTTTTGTTAAAAGACAAAGCTTTTTGTTAAAAGTAAAAGCTTTTTTTAAAAGTAAAAGCTTTTTTTAAAGTAAAAGCTTTATATTAAAAGTAAAAGATTTTTGTTAAAAGTAAAAGTAAAAAAATTAATTATAGAAATCTGACAAAGCTTTATTAAAAAAAAAATGTATTATACAAAAATACTTTTAAATTATCGATTTTTTCGAATAAATTGATTTGAATAAAACTTTAAAATAGTTAATATCAATTAAAAAATAAAGCTTCACTCACCGTTCGCTGTTGTTCATCTTGTAGTACACCGTGTACGACACCACATCGACAGGATTCTTCACGGGCTCCATCCAGCTGAGTGTCACAAAACGCGGCTTCACAATCTGCGCCACCAAATCACGCGGTGGACCCGGTAAACGTGTCAACAGTGCGCCACCCAGTATGGTCGGTGTGCCGACCCCATGACTGCCATCGCCATGGTCACCTCCGCCGCCGCCATTGCCATCTAAATCTGAGGATGAGTAGGGGGATGAAGAAGATTGTTGTGATGCATTGCCAGAGGAGGATGTGGAAAATTTATTCTTTTTATTTTTCCATGAATTTAAAATTTTATTTGGATCATCGCCACTTTTGTAGGCGGTAATAAATTCCTGATTCGTCGAGGGGTCTTCGTCGTAGTCGTCCTCCTCCTCATCATCGTCATCGTCGTCACCACCAGCTTTTGGCTGATTAAAGTCGTGTTTTTGTGTTGGCAGTTCGAGTGAAATGTCTGTGTCGTCCTCGTCATCGGTCATTGCAACCAACTGCGAATCGTAATTATGATCGTTAAGCGGTTTTTCGTTATTGAATTTTTTGCCCTTTTGCGAGAGCAAACTGTCGAGCACACTTTTGGAGAGAATGCGTGTCGTCTCCGAAGAGTCGCCGCCGCCAGAGTTGCCGGCTTTTGTGCGCACTTCGCCAGAGTTGCCAAAGTATTTGCGACGACGCGGCGGTTTGTCTGAGGTTTGTAGGGATTTGGTCGTTTGCGATTGATGTTTACGTTTGTGGGATTTGGGTTTGCCTTTGGGGAAAGGAGGTTGTGTATGGGATGAAGATGGCAGCACGTGGCAGTATTGAATGAGTGGTGAGAGAGATATAGCAAGAGAGAGTTTGTGGAGGACAGGAATAAATTGGGAAAAAAGAAAGAAAAAAGAAAAGAAAAAACAAAAAATAATATTGAAATAAAAGTGTAAATTAAATTGTAAATAAATTATGACAATAATAAAATAAATATAAAAAATTCATTAATTAGATTTTGGTTATAAAGAAATTAATTTAATACATTTCATTGTAAAACTATAAAAGCTTTCATTGGAAATAAGGAAATCTAAAAATCTAAAAAGAATTTATAAAACTAAGCTTTTTTAAATTAACTGGCTTCTGGGAAACTTAAAATTTTAAAGCTTTTATTAAATTAGAGACACTAAAAATATAATATAAAGTTTATTAAAAAAAAATGTAAAAACTAAAAAAATTAAATATATTAAAAAAATATATTTAATTAAAAATTTAATACATTTCATTGTAAAAAAAATTAAAGCTCACATCGAAAATAAAAATTTATTTAACTAATACTGCAAAAATAAACTGATATTTAAATTAATGTAAAAATAAAAATTTACATTAATAAAGCTTTAATTACAAATCAAGCTTTTAAAAATAAACCGACTTTTAAATTGGTGAAAATAAAAAATTGATTAAATAAATATTTCATTACAAAACAATGTAAAAAAATTAAAAATAAAATATACTAAAAAAGCTTTTTTCGAAATTATATAAAAGCACTAAAAAATAAATCCACTAAAAATAAATATTAAAGCTTTTTTAAAATATTTGTCTCAAATAACAACAAAACGTAAGATTTCTAAATGTTTGAAACTTTGAAAGCCACTAAGAATAACAAGTGACAGAGCTTTTATATATATTGAATGCTATCATTTTAAAAAAAGCTATCAAAATAAAAAGCTTCTAAAAATTTTATATATTTAAAATGCTTCAAGTACGATAAGAATGTGAAAGTACTTAGAATATAAATTAACACAGAGAGCTTTAAATACATAACATTCGAAAAGCTTTAAAAAAATATTTTGAAAAAGCTTTTTTCAAAGATATAATTTTTGTATAAATGAAGATCTAAAAATGTAAGCTTTTTCAACTGTAAGAAAAAAATTAAAGCTTTTTGATCCTAAATAAAAATATATATTACAAAAATATCAAATAAATAAAAAATGTAAACAACAAAACATTGAAAGCTTTTTTCAAAAATATAATTTTTGTATTTATCATCTTTATAAAAATAAAGCTTTTTCAACTATAAGAAATTTAAAGCTTTTGATCCTAAATAAGACTAAAAGAAAAAGTATATGATAATAATATAAAATGAATGAAAACTCTTTGAAAACATTGAAAGCTTTTGAAACTAAGCATAAACTAAGCTTTTGAAACTAAGCATAGACAAAAATATAAATAAATAAAAAAATTTTAAACAACGAAACATTGAAAGCTTTTTAAAAAATTTAAATTTTCCAGAAATCAAGATGATAAAATACAATAAAAAATAAAGCTTTTTCAACTATAAGAAATTTAAAGCTTTTGATCCTATATAAGACTAAAAGAAATTCTATATGTTAAAATATCAAATAAATGAAAACTTTTTAAACAACAAAATATTTAAAGCTTTTCAAACTAAGCATAAATAAAAAATAAAGTTTTTTCAACTATAAGAAATTTAAAGCTTTTGATCCTAAATAAGACTAAAAGAAATTCTATATGTTAAAATATCAAATAAATGAAAACTTTTTTAAACAACAAAACATTGTTGAAACAAGAACAAACAAAAAATTACTTAAAAGCTTTATAAATTAATCTAACATTATTAAATATAATATAATAATTTTTATTATAATAAATTTCTGTAGAAATAAAGCTTAAAATATTGAAAAAGTTTAAATAATGAAAGCTTTCATCAGTACAATATAATGCTCTCTTAGAATATAAAACAGAAGAGAGATATTATTTTGAAAGCTTCATTGCAGAAAAGGAAATTTCTAAATAAATGTTCCCAACAATTATTTTTGTAAGAAAAACAGGTTTGTATTGAATTACATACAAAGCTTTTTTGTCTCCCAACTATGATTTGAGGGAATATTTATTAGAATTGCCCCATTGCAAAATCCATTCTCAGAATTCAAATTTTACTGTAAAACAAGATGATACAAATATCTAATAAATTAAAATAATTTTGTTATGAATTAAAATTACTTTAAAAAATTAGCATTATTAAAAAAAAACACAAATTAATATTTTAGACATTAACATAAAACAAAGGCTCAACGGGAGGACATATTTTACATTGGCTATGCGGGGCTATGTTTGAACTGTTCAATTTTCTAGGGTCTAATTAATAAATTCCAAATCTTGGGTAATTTAAGCTTTTCTGTTTGTTTTTTTGTTTAATACAACACCAAAATGTTAGTAGCTGCTACAATGCTGAGCGTCTCATATGGGGTTTAAATACAAAAGTCACACTCACCTGGTTGTATAATGCGCAAACGTGCCGCCGCCTGTACACTGCCTGCCGGATTCAGGCCGACGCACTGAAACATGCCAGCGTCTGACTGCAGCAGACCCAGGATACGTAAATTATGTCCTGCCACCAGTTGCATATAATCGTTGGGCGTAATGACATCGCCATTCTTGAGCCATTGTATGATGGGTTTCGGTTTACCGCGTATCGAACACTCGAGTTTGAGTTCATCCTTTTCGGGCGCCGCTTTATCCTTGGGACTTTGAATGAACTTGGGGGGTACCTGGACCTGTACCGTG
The DNA here is from genome assembly GCA_951804985.1 of Dryomyza anilis. Lineage (NCBI taxonomy): Eukaryota > Metazoa > Arthropoda > Insecta > Diptera > Dryomyzidae > Dryomyza > Dryomyza anilis. Next base: position 19,980,121 of record OX638133.1, on the reverse strand, counting down.
GCTTGAGCGTCGAGCGAGTCAACGGTGTTGCTGGCGCGACACTGATAGTTGCCCGAATCGATGTCCTCGGCGGAGGAGATTTGCAGCGAGCCGGTGCCGATGATGGAGAAGCGCGAATCAAGATCACTAAACAATATATATATATAAATATTTAATAATTTTTGAAAATGAGAAAATTGTTTATAAGTATCTAATTTAATTTAAACAATAATATTTTTGGAAATTCCGTAAAATTATAAAAAATTTTAAAACATTCACAAATTTTAATTAATTAAATACTTTTTAATACCTAAAATTTCCGAAAGTCTTCAATATCTCTATAATTTTTTAAAAATGTTCTTATTATATTTAAAATTTGTACAAATTTAAAAAAGTATGAAACACTAAATTAGAAAAATTGTTTTTTTTCTTCTTTAAAAAATGTTATATAAAAAAAATCTCTAAAATTTTTCAAAATCTCTAAAATTATTCAAAATCTCTAAAATTATATAAATCTCTAAAATTTTTCAAAATCTCTAAAATTATATAAATCTCCAAAATTGTTCAAAATCTCTAAAATTATATAAATCTCCAAAATTGTTCAAAATCTCTAAAATTTTAAAAAATTGTAAAATCTTTATAATTTTACCAAAATCTCTAATTTGCTTTTTTTAAATCCAATAAATGTTATCAAATCTACAATTTTCTTTTTTAAATCTCTAAAATTTTTTAAAACTTTTCAAAATCTCTAAAAATTTTCAAAATCTCTCAAAACTAATTTATTTAAAATTTTATAAATTTATTTGAAATTTGAAATAAATTAGAAAAAATGTTTTTTTTTTCTTTAAAAAATTCACTATTCAAAAAAAAAACTCTAAAATTTTTTAAAATCTTTAAAAAAATTTCAAAATCTCTAAAATTGTTCAAAATCTCTAAAATTATATAAATCTTATTTAAATTAGAAAAAAAGTTTTTTTTTTTTAATTTACTATAAAAAAAAATCAATAACATTTTTCCAAATCTCAAAAATTTTTCAAAAACTTTATAATTTTACCAAAACTTTAAATTGATTTTTTTTAATTCAAATCTTTATTTTTTTTTTGATTTTCAAAATCTCTAAAATTTTTCAAAATCTCGCATAATTAATTTATTTAAAATTTGAACAAATTTAAAAAAGTATAAAACACTAAATTAGAAAATAGTTTTTCTTTTTTCTTTAAAAAATTCACTATTAAAAAAAAATCTCTAAAATTTTTCAAAAACTCTAAAAAAAATTTAAACTCTCTAAAATTAGTCAAAATCTCTAAAAATTTCAAAATCTCTAAAATTATATAAATCAATTTCCAAAACTTGGAAATTGATCCAAATAGTTTGAAGTTTGAAATACTCTTTAAAAAACCTACCTCAAGTCGAGTTCTTCACCATTGCGCAGCCACTTGATCTGCGGTTTCGGCACGCCATTCGCCACACAGTCCAATGTCACAATGTCGCCCTCGCGCACCGTCTGCGGCGAGGGTCCCACCAGAAAAGAGGGCGCCACCACCGAACTCTCAACGCCCAGCTCCGCCGGCGTCTTTTTAATGTTCAGATGTGTTTTGCTGCTGAGACGCGATACACTGCTCGACGTGACATTGCACTGATAGACGCCACGATCGGCTGCGCCAACCTCATCAATTTCCAGCGCACCATTCGGCAGCACAACCATGCGTAGCTTGTCCAGCGTCAGTGGGGCATCATCCTTTATCCATTGTGTCTCGTGTTTGATGCCCGCCTGCACCTGACCGATCATGCAACGAAAATAGGCCGTCTGACCGGGCAACAGATAGGTTTCAATAAAATCCTGATTCAAATCGGGCAGACGTGCAATGGACACGATGGCCGAACGACTGACAATTGTGCCAATGCCATCAACACTCAGCAGACACTGATAGGAACCCGTCAGTCCGCGATTTTCTTCGACGGAACTAATATAGAGTGATCCATTTTTGAGTTGTGTGCGAAAAGTATCGCCGACAATGCCTAGATCTTGGCCATCCGGTCCACGCCAACGTATATTGGGTGATATTTTGGTAATTTTGCCGGCGGCGCCATTGTATTGTTGCGCGGTGCCGGCGCATTGCAGCAGCACAGAGTTGCCCTCGGGCACGACGACGTCACGTGGTTCAATTGTGAAGGAGAGTGCTGCAAAAGAGTGAGAGAGAAAAATGTTTTAAATTAATTGATCCAAAAAGTACTGAAAATATTTAGTTGGATTTGTGGCTTTTACAGTAGTTTGTAGTAATAACAAAACTGTTTGTTATAGTTACATATATAAATATGTTATATATGGAAACGACCATTTGTAGAAAATGTTTTGATGATAGTAGCAGTTCATTAGTTCAGTAGTTCATTAACTAATATTTAACAAGACAATCAAGTTTAGTATTGTTTACAATTGTAGCAAATATTTTTGTTATTTTAACAAACTTTGTTTTTATATTTAAGAAATCAATCAATTAACAATCAAACAAAATATATAAAATTTATATAAATTTTCATTTTAGTGTTGTTTAATAATGTAAAAACATTTATAATAAAAATGTTTGCTATATTAACAAACTTTATTTTTATATTTAACAAAAATATTAATTAAAATTACAAACAAAATCCATTAAATTTATATACATTATTCATTTTAGTATTCGTTACAAATTTGGTCATATTTATTACAAACGAATATTGTCATTTCATCAAACTTTATTCAAAACAATCAATTAAATTGAAACCAATTTTCATTAAATTTTATTGTATTTTTATTTTAGTGTTAAATACAAATAGTACTATTTATTACAAATTATTTTGTTATTTTAACAAACTTTATTTTTATATTTAACAAAACAATTAATTAAAATAGCAAACAAAATCCATTACATTTATATACATTTTCCATTTTCATATTACAAACAAATATTGTTATTTTAACAAAATTTTTTTTTATATTTAACAAAACAATCAATTAAAATAAAATTGTATTTGATTGGATTTTTATTTAAGCATTGATTACAAATCTATTACTATGTATTACAAATTATTTTGTTATTTTAACAAACTTTATAAATAAATTTAACAAAACAATGAACCATGACCAAATAGCACAAAATCCATCAATTCTTTTTTGTGTAAAAGAATCTCTACAATACCATTAACATTTTCCACTTTCATATCCAAACAACCATGACCCTCTTCATTGTTTGATCATTTTTGTTGCACACACATGTTCAGCACAATTGACACTGCCGGCAATCTGTCAATTGGTTGACACACATGAATAATTGATAGACACGAACTGAGTGAAATTCCACGCGGGCAAATATTTGACAGCCGAAGGACGACGAGCAGTGCTTTTAGGCGCAAAAACATATGACACATTTTTTTCTTAAATTGCTTTAGTAATTCAAAATATATATTGAAAAAAATGTTAAAAAAGAGGCGAGGGTTGTAAAAAAATTAGCAACACATTCAGACCCTTCTCAAAGAAAAAAAAAATCTAAATTGCATTTCTAAGAGCTCAACAATGTATTGAAAATGGCACAAACATGGCATGAAAATGGCACAGAGGGCGCTCTTCAAAAGAAAGTCCTTGCTACAATTTGACAAATGCGTGTTCAAGTTGCTGTGGGCCAGCAGCTCACTGCGAGGAGGCACTGCAATGGGTACTCGGTAGGAATTCGAGACTTAAAGCTTGCACAAAGAATGCATTGCGCCCCACATTTTGCTGCTAAATTTGGCTAATGTAGGCCTTCGGCTGGCAACAAATTTAAACGAACAAACGACGTTGTGTCTGCTCTTTGTTCGGCTCCGTGTTACTCTACTCTGCATGACTCTTTAATTAGTCAAGGTTGCAATTAGAGTACAAAGTGTTGAATATTTTAAGGATGGAGGTAACCTTTAAAAGGTGAAGCTAACATTTCAATACTAAACTAATTATACACAAAAGAGTGAAATGAAGAAGTGAATAAATTCATTAATAAATAAATTCATTACTGAAAAAATTCCTTAATGAAAAATAAATTCATTAATGAATAAATTCATTAAAGAAATTCATTAATGAATAAATTCATTAAAGAAATTCATTAATGAATAAATTCAATAATGAATAGATTCATTATTTTAATTAACGAATAAAAAGTCATTAATGAATAAATTCATTAATGAATAAATTTATTTATGTAGAATTTCATAAATTAATAAATTCATTAATGAATAAAAATTCATTAATGAATAAAAATTCATTAATGAATAAATTCATTATTGAATAAAAATTTATTAATGAATAAATCCATCAATAAATAAAAAGTCATTCATGTAATGAATAAATTCATTGATGAATAAATGCATAAATGAATAATTTCATTAATGAATAAACTCATTAATGTATAAACTCATTAATGAATAATTTCATTAATGAATACATTCATTAATCAATTAAATCATTAATGAATAAACTCATTAATGAATTATATCATTAATGAATAAATTCATAGATGAATAAATTCATAAATGAATAAATTCATAAATAAATAAATGAATAAATTCATAAATGAATAAATTCATAAATGAATGAATTCATAAATAAATAAATTCATAAATGAATATATTCATTAATGTAAAATGTCATAAATTAATAAATTCATTAATGAATAAAAATTCATTAATGAATAAATCCATCAATAAATAAAAAGTCAATAATGTAATGAATAAATTCATTGATGAATAAATGCATAAATGAATAATTTCATTAATGAATAAACTAATTAATGAATAATTTCATTAATGAATAAATTCATTAATGAATTATATCATTAATGAATAAACTCATTAATGAATTATATCATTAATGAATAAACTCATTAATGAATAAATTCTTTAATAAAAATAGCTCTTATAACAAAAAAAAAATCCACTGTTCACTTATGAATGACTATTTTGACAGCTACATAGAGAGCAAATTTCCAACAGTTCTGAATCCCAATTTAACAAAACAAATGAACTTAATTGATGCGCATAACATCGAGTGTCAGGACTGCTAAATTTTCACTATTCAGTTAGTTCATTTCAACGTAGCAAACATGAATCAAAATCCTTTTAAACGCGCGTAGGCAGCAGGTGAGTGCAACCAGAACCAGTGTTGCCAACAGAAGCAGCAACGGCAGCACCACCAATAAATGTTTGAAGATTAATCAAAGCAACTTGAACGCATGAGCTAATGCGACGTCAGGGAATCAAATGCAATGTAATGTCTGTCTGTTTGATTATATAGTACATATGTCTGTCTATCGCATGCGCTCAAAAGCCACTTAACTAACAACAGCAGCAGCAGTAGCAACAGCAACATATAGATGTTGTTGTTGCTACATATATGTTGCTGTTTCCATCAGACGAGGACCGGAAACACCTTGAGCCTGAAACAAGTTCAATGCAATCGAATGGCAGTCGTAACAACCGAAACAGACGAGGCTAAGGCGTTAAGACTGCGATGTAGCTGCACATTAAGCGAACCAACGATTAATAAGCGCTATGAGCCAAACATGCGCTGGTGTCAGAAATTGATGCAGTGCAACAACACATTTCGACAGCTTAGTGTAAGGCATACCACATACTAAAGATGGACGCAAAGCGGCTCTAATGAAGCTTTACTGCAGCCACTTTCGGTGTAATGGTTACACAAGCAGAAATTGAGTGTTTGTTAAGTTCAAGTTGAGCTTATACAGCGAGATTATGTTTTAAAGAGCAGATGCAATTTAAAATCGAGAGTAAGTTTCAAGAAATTATAGAGATTTTTGAAATTTTCAGAGAAACATTTAATAAAGATTTGTTTTTGATCTCGAAAATGTGCAGCATATTTTTCAAACTCGTCTCAAAACTCTTCAAATTATTTTCAACGTCTCGTCTCGACGTATAACGTAACGAGATCTCGTTCGCATTACATATCGACAACGTATCGAGTTTGTGTTTGTTTCTAATCTCACATTGAATTACGACAGTTAACGAATTATTTTTCCATCTTCGTAGAGAAACATTTTAAAAGTATTTTATACTGAAATTAAGAATGCGAATATCTCTTGGTCGATCTACTAATTTTCTAGATCGACCACATATATTCGAGATCGACCACTCGTCTCAACTACCGAAGACAATCTCGTTCCTAATATCGTATTTGTATTACGAGAGTTAAGCGATTTTGTTATCCTCAAGGAAAAGATTTCAAAAATATCTTAACTGAAATTAAGGATTCGATCTCGTAAATAGAAAACACGCCCTTCAAACTCTTCTCGTTCCTAATCTCGCATTGACTTACGATGGATATTAATCTCCTAATCTCGCATTGAAAATTAGAGATTTACTATCATTATAGAGAAACATTACAAAAGATTTATGTCCGAGATTAAGAATGTGTACCAGTGATATTTTAGAAATCTCGTTATTGACTTTAGAAATATCGTTCTTGATTTTAGAAATATATTTCTCGTTCCCACTCTCGCATTGAAACCAATGATATTTTGGAAATCTCGTTTTTGATTTTAGGATATCGTTTCTGACTTTAGAATTACTATTCTTAAATTTAGAAGTCTCTTTCTTGATTTTAGAAATCTCGTTATTGACTTTAGAAATCTCGTTCCCACTCTCGCATGTAAACCAATGATATTTGGAAATCTCGTTCTTGATTTAATAAATATCGTTTCTGACTTTAGAATTATTGTTCATAAATTTAGAAATCTCTTTCTTGATTTTAGAAATCTCGTTATTGACTTCAGAAACTACGTTCTTTACTTGAGAAATCTCTTTTTTGATTTCGTTCTTGATTTTAGAAATTTCGTTCTTGATATTTGCAACTCTTCCTTGAAAATTGCCTCGACAATTGAAGACAATCTCGTTCCTAAGCTCGCAGCATGTCAGCCCGGTATATTTTAGAAATCTCGTTCGTTTATATTTCTCGTTCCCACTCTCGCATTGAAACCAATGATATTTTGGAAATATCGTTCCTGACTTTAGAAATATCGTTTCTGACTTTAGAATTACTATTCTTAAATTTAGAAGTCTTTTTCTTGATTTTAGAAATCTCGTTATTGAAATCTCGTTATTGACTTTAGAAACCAGTGATATTTTGGAAATCTTGTTCTTGATTTAAGAATTACCGTTTCTGACTTTAGAATTATTGTTCTTCAATTTAGAAATCTCTATCTTGATTTTAGAAATTTCGTTATTGACTTTAGAAAATACGTTCTTTACTTTAGAAATCTCTTTCTTGATTTTGTTCTTGATTTTAGAAAATTTTGATATTTTCAACTAATTTCTTGAAACTCGCCTCGACAGTTGAAAACAATCTCGTTGCTAAGCTCGCATGTAAGACCGGTATATTTTAGAAATCTTGTTCTTAACTTTAGAAATATCGTTATTAACTAGAACTCTCACTCTTGATTTTAGAAATCATGTTCTTGACAAATAATCCCAAATCGTTTCAAGTGCGATATCGAGATTATATTTTAAATTCACATAGCGATTCGAGATAATGGAATAATATCGATTGAATTCACGATAATCAAACTTTAAGTCATACCCAGTATGCCATTCGTTTCGATATCGTTAAGAGATCAATGCGAGTAGATGGAGAAATCACTCGATATCGGATCCGTTCTCGTAACGATATCGAACGTTAAATTGGACCTACATGGTAGGTAGATATCGAAACGTTTTGTCGTAGTTGAAAAATGATCAAAGTTCGAGATTGCTGCGAAAAATATTGCGATATCGATTTGATAAATGCTTAATTATCGACAATTGAAGACAATCGTATCTTATCAAATTATTTGAATGCACGAACATTTTTAAAAATTAGAATCGAGAAAGCAACGAGATCGAACTTTTTTATCGAATTAATTCGAGGTAGATATAAGAAAATTTTTAATTGATTTCAAGGTTATATAAAATTAAATTTATATAGGTTTCATTCAAAGCATTTATTAGGGATACAAATAGTTCAATCACAAATAATATTTAGAATTCTAGGAGTTACTATTTGCTTTAAATTCGTATAGTCCATAGTTTTTATATTTTATTTTAACTTCCTCATGAAATATAAGTAAGAAGATCATGTATTATAATTAATTTTGTAGACACCGATTATGGTTAATAAAGAGGCATAAATTATGTATATTTTAGAATAATTAATTCGCGCATTTTTCACAGTGCAACACGAAGTCCTTATGTAGTGCTGCTATTTGAATAAAATGTTGACGCTGTAAATTGGCTTAAATCGCAAAAAAAAGAGTTAAATAAAACTCTTTTGATATCAAGTAACCACTAATAAAATCGGTGGTGCAGAAAAATGTTGCTGCAACAGCTATTGAACCCGGATAACCTTTTGGCAAAAGTTTAAACGAACTTTTATGCCCCTCTCGTTCCCCTCCCCCCCTAACGAAGGATGTCGAAAAGTACCTCAAGGGTCTGCCGGCGCTCTGCGGTGTTGTGGCGCAATAATGAAGCAGCAAACATTTTAAATCGCCTGTAAAAACAATTAACTAATAAATTTTTGAAAAACTTTGCAGACTTTAGTTGAACAAAAAAAAGGCTACTTCAGAGCTTTTGTTTTAAGCTATTAAACGTTGCTCTCACATTGAAAAAGGAGCTAAAAAACAAGAGCTTTAGTTAACAAAAAAAAAAACAAAAAATGGGGTGAGTTGTGAAAGACCAAAATTGTTTAAGACTTAGGTGGGCACTGGAATGGGTTGGCAGAATTTCATATGAGGCGGGATTATAGAAAGATAAGAGCTGAAAAATCAAAAAGAACAAAGAAAGAGTTTGGATGATGAGAGTAAGTTTGAAATTGAATTTTTAGTTTTTGTATTTTATAGAAATTCAATCAAATTTTAGCTATGGCAAAAGTTTGCAACACAAGAATAAATATTCTTCATTATTTTAGGACAAGATGTAGTTGAGATAGAACTTAATTAAATGCTGCATATAGAATAAAACACTTTGAAAAAATACTATTAAATCAATAGTTTTTTAACTATTAAATCAATAGGATAAATAGTCAATAGGATAAATTATTACTTTAATGGGTAAAATACCATTAAATACTAAAAAATACTATAAAATTGTTTTTGTGTTTATATGAAATGATTTATTTTTTTGTATACTATTGAATCATTAACTTTCCTTAGGATAAATTAGTCAATAGGATAAATTATTATTTTAATGGGTAAAATACCATTAAATACTACAAATTACTATTAAATTGTTTTTGTTTTATATGGATTGATTTATTTTTTGTATACTATTGAATCAATAACTGTCCTTAGGATAAATTAGTCAATAGGATAAATTATTATTTTAATGGGTAAAATACCATTAAATACTACGAAATACTATTAAACTGTTTTTATGTTTATATGAAAATATTTATTTTTATATACTATTGAATCAATAACTGTCCTATTGACCCATTTAAACAGGTTTTTTTCTGAGTGTATATGAAGAATTATAGAATTGTAATTTGATGCGTCAACACCACACACAGTTTTAGGACAGTTTTCTGGACAACACCCAGATAAATGAAAGTATACGTGGCGGTTATTAAATATTGTGGAATTTTTAGAGACATATTCCTGGAATATTTTGAGGAGAAACGAGAAAATAAACATAATTTGATACAAACTTGGCTTTTAACAACGCTTTTAACAAACTTCTACTTAAAATCTAACTAAATTGACTTGACTCGGCCAAAAATTCGGTCTAGGGAACCAACTCATCGCTCAACCAAATTATTCGGTTCTCTAAATTGTTAAGTCGGTTCTTACAACCGAGACTTAAATGGTTATAGTTAAGACTTGAACCAATTAGTAAAAGTTTTCGAAGAATTTGATGTATTTACATGATATAATTTCAAGTGTCAAATGAATTTGGCAGTTTCATCAACCAATTTGTTTGGTTAAAACCGAATGAAGTTAGTTGCTACAACTAATTTTTTACAACTAATTTTTGTTGTGTATGTGATTAGCAGTAGTTTTTTCAAATTTAAATATAACTTTAAGCATTAAAAAAATAAGAAGAAACACAAAAACTATCTTTAAAAGCATCGTGGCTAAAAAGTGCAATTAAAAAGTCGCCTTAAAGTTAGCTTAACGCTATCTTTGAAAGAAAAACAAAGTAACATTTTAATAATATAAACAATTAAACAAAAAAAGAATAATATAGAAACTGCAGAAATGAAGCGGATGTTGAACTCATATATGTTAAAATAAAAACCCTAAAAAAACGTTTGAAATAAAAACTTTTTTGCAGTGTTAAGTTTACAAAGTTTAAGCTACTATAAGTAAAAAACCCTTTTAAAGGTCAAATAACACAACGAGTTTAGGTTTTAATGCAGCACTAACGTTTTATGTGAGTTTTAATGCAACTTTTGCAAATGTAAAGAGATTTCCTAACGGTAGCTAACATATTTTGTGAGGTTATAAAAGCCAAAAACATAAATAGAAAATGCATAATTACTTTGAGAGCTACAATTAAAAGGGTATTTTTACGTATGAACAGTCAGAATTTCATGAACGAATGAATGAACAATTGAAGAAAAGACGTCTGCAGTTTTGTATGGTCAGGCAAAGGAACAAAAGGTAAAGCTGAAGTTAAAAAATAAATGTATTTATGAATTATGGTATTTACATGTATTTAAAATTTAAAAAGTTTTGCAATTAAAAAAAAAAGTTATTGGCAAAATTGTTAAAGAAAGAATTTAAAGCAGAAAGTTGCAAGGAATTTTTAAAAAGTGTTAATTTGCAAAGCATTACTTTAAAGAGCAATTACTAAAGAGCAATATTGTGAGTTCAGGGAGAAAAAACTGTTTTTAAATTTGAAGATATACAAAGCACAGAGTATTAGTGAAATTATTTAAAAATAAAACTTTTAAGAAAGTAAGGAAAGTATTAATTTTCAATGCATTAGTCTAAAGAGTAATTTCCAAAGAGCAATTTCGCGAATTCTGGAGAAAGAATAATTTAGTAACAAAAAAAATATTTTCAATGCACTAAGGAGCAATTCTGCGAATTCAGGGAAAAATTATTTATAAATGGGGAGATGGATTTAGCAAAAATAATTGAAAATAAAAAGTTTTGCAATACCATAATTCACTTCTTAAATATGCTTGTAAACCAAAATTTTCAATGCATTACTCTGAAGAGTAATTGACATAGAAAATCGTGCAAATTTAGGGTAAATTTGAAATTTTACAATACGAACAATTATAAGCAAATTATATAAGAAGGCTTTAAAAGCCAGAAAGTCACAAGAGAGAAGAATTCTAAAGAGCATTAATTTTTAATGATTATTCTAAAATTTATTTTCAAAGAGCAAAGAGCACACAGAGCGAATTCAGGGAAAATTGTATTTTAAATTTGAAATTTTTGAAGTACAAAGATTAACGGAAGGAAAATTCTTAAAATAATTAATATTCAATGCAAATTCTGCGAATTTAGGGAAAATTTGAAATTAAAAAATTATTTACAATACGAAAAATTATATCAAATTATATAAGAAAGCTTTTAAAGCCAGAAAGTTGCAAGAAAGAAGATTTCTAAAGAGCATTAATTTTCAATGATTATTCTAAAATTAATTTTGAAAGAGCAAAAGACACAAAGAGCGAATTCAGGGAAAAATCGGATTTTGGATTTTAAATTTTTAAAGAACAAAGTTTAACGGAAGTAAAATTCATAATATAATGAATATTCAATGCATTAGTGTATAGAAAAATTACTGAAGAGCAATTAAAAAAGAATTGAAAATAAAAAGTCTTGCAATATCAAAATTCACTTCTTAAAAATAGCTTGAAAACCAAAATTTTCAATGCATGACTCTGAAGAGCAATTGACATAGAAAATTCTGCGAATTTAGGGAAAATTTGAAATTTAAAAAATTTACAATACGAAAAATTATAAGCAAATTATATAAGAAGGCCAGAAAGTCGCAAGAAAGGAATTCTAAAGAGCATTAATATTCAATGATTATTTTTAAATTCATTTTGAAAGAGCAAAAGGCACAAAAAGCGAATTCAGGGAAAAATCGGATTTTAAATTTTTAAAGAACGAAGTTTAACGGAAGGAAAATTCATAAAATAATGAATATTCAATGCATTACTCTATAGAGAAATTACTAAAGAGCAGTTCTGCGCATATATTTGTAATTTTTTAAATTTTGCACAATGCATAAAGGTTTTTATAAATATTTTAATATATGTTTATTAATGTAAAAAGAGTTTGCAATACATATAGCAATTATTTAAGAAAGGTTTTAAAGACAAATTTGGATGTAAAGAAAATTATAATAAGACACAATGTGTAATGCATTGCTCTCAAGAGTAATTCTACGAATTTAGGCAAAAGTTATATTTATTAATTAGAAAATGCGAAAAAAACTCATGGGAAATAATTTAAGAAAGTCATTAAAGATTAATGTTGCTAGTAAGAAAATGTCTTTATTCAAAGAATTTTTGATGCACTACACTACAGAACAATGTACAAAAAAGAGCAATTCATCGAAACAAATATTTTTATGAATTTGGAATAAAATATATTTGCAAGATTTTGACAAATTATTTAATAAAGGCAAAAAAGACAAAAAAGTAAATAAAACATGTTAAATAAGTAATTTTTAATGCTCTTAAGAGAAATTACCAAAAAGCAATTCTGAAAAATATGTCTGTAAATGAATTTGAAATTATTTAAGAAGGGCCTTTGAATTTTAAAGTAAGAAAAAATGATTTTCAATGCATTATTCTAAAGAGTTACCAAAAAGTAATAAAATCCCAATTTGCTCTATACGATAATTAAATAAAATACTTTATCGTGTATATATTTTCTTGTTATTAAAAAAAAGTGCAAACCATACCAAAGAATATATTATTAACATTATTTTATTTTATGCGACGAATGGGACACGGATCATAAAAATCTTTTTACTTTTACTACGCTGCCAAAGCAGACAAAACTATTAAAAAAAATTTGAAAATTGAAAAAATGAATTTGATGACTTTAGGAAGTTGCAGCAGCAGCGTAAAGAAAACGAAAAAAACTATGAATAAAACACAAAGAGCTAAAAATTAAATTTGTAAAATTCTTAAACTAAAAGAACAACTTGAAAGAAAGAAAGACAAACCAAAGTAGAAAATGGTTGCGCTGGCTGCTTGCTGCCTTAGTAGAGATAAAAATTGTGGTAATAAAATAAAAATGAATTTTCTAAAGCTGGTACAAAGTAGAAACAATGTGTTGCATTGTAGGTGGGACGTAGTAAGTAAATGTGAGGCACAGAAAGAAGAAAATGATTTGAAGTTAAGAAAGCGTGGCGCCACTTAAAATGTCAATGAACTGGTGGTTGATCGTAAAATCCATTGAGTAGGGTTGTTGCTGCAAAATGTTTCAATATGTGGTACAATGTAGTGTAGGGGTAACAATAAAATGCATTGTAAAACGATCGGCTATATAATAAAAATCATGTGAGTTAAATTTAAGTTGTACTCAGGCGACTATGAAATGCAGAATTTCTTGTTTTTTGTTGGAGGAAGTTTAATGTTATCACAAAAACTTTGCATAAAATTATATTTTGCAAAAAAAAACTTTTAATTAATTTTTAAATAAAAATGTTCAATTAATTTATAATTTCTAAACATTTTAAAGGTGTTCTTTATAAAGCAAGTTAATTTTAATTTAAGCATAATCTTGCCCATTTTTACTAAAAAAACAACATTGTCTTAAACTCAATTTAAATACCAAATTTGAGCAATATTGCTCTAACCGTTTAGCTGTTATAGCAATTTAAAATAAAAATGCACAAAAGCACCCTCTACATGTCAAAAGTGACAAACAGCACTAAATATACCGTTAAGCATGACACATACAGTGTTGCCATATGTGACAGAACAGCGCTGAACTCATCCCCACAGAAAAACACAATTAATCAACTCAATAGTGAGCGGAGTAGGAGGAGTTTGTTTGTGAAATTGAACTTCGACTTTGTGCAAGTTGACTTCAACGCACATCACATCGATGCCATGCAATTTCATTTCATTGAATTTAACTTGAATCGAATTGAGAAATAAATGGCAGCATGATGTCAACAATCAATTGTAAAACGGCTGATGATGATGGTGGTTGGTGGTCCGTACTCAATCAGTAACATTGATTTCCAAGCATAATATTTACCTTGGGATAATGAAAAATTTGTTAAATCAGCAGTTTTAATGAAACTGTTTTTCAAATACTGTTGGCGCCATTGATTGAGAGCTATCGCGCATAGAAAATCAAATGATAATGCACTCGGAAAATAAATTTCAAATACTATTAAATTAAAAGTACATAAAATAACTATAATTTAATAGTATTTCGCATTTTCAATAGTATTTTGTAGAGTTATTCAATGGTATTTTCCTATGAAAGAAATGATTTTATACTATGAACTAAATTTAATAGCTAAAAAACTATTAAATGTATGGTATTCCTTTTTTTTTAATAATAAATAAAATTAACAATAATTTAATAGTAATTATCATTTTCAATTCTCAGTTTTAATAGTACTATTCAATGGTATTTCGCCATTAAAAGAATAATTTTATACAATTGATTAAATTAAATAGGTAAAAAACTACTAATTGTATGGTATTCTTTGTTTTAATAACAAATAAAATGAACAATAATTTAATAGTAAATCTCATTTTAAATTCTCATTTTTAATAGTAGTATTCACTATTAAAAGAATAATTTTATACAATTGACTAACTTTAATAGGTAAAAAAACTATTAATTGTATGGTATTCTTTTCTTTCATAATAAATAAAATGTACAATAATTTAATAGTATTTCTCAGTTTCAATTATTATTTTTAATAGTAGATTTCAATGGCATTTCCCTATTAAAAGCATAATTTTATTTAATTGACTAAATTCAATGGGTAAAAAACTATTAATTGTATGGTATTCCTTTTTTTTAATAATAAATAAAATGAACACTAATTTTATAGTATTTCTCATATTCAATTCTCAATTTCAATAGTAGTATTCACTGTAGCCGCGGTAGCTTAGTGGTTAGTGCGTTGGACTGCGAGTCGAAAGGTCCCCGGTTCAAGTCTGGACTGGGGCTAACAACATCTTTTCATAGAAACATTTTTCTATACCGCGCTACCTCTCGTCAGTAAATGGCAAACCTACGAGAGTAAACCCATTGCCTATGAAAAGCTCTCACCCGCCGTTCGGATTAGGCAATAAACTGTAGGTCCCACCACTTTGAGTACAAATATAACACGCACAGCTCAAAATGGTGAGAGAGCTCGGCCGAAGTTCTGTACAGGACTGTTGCGCCAAACTATTATTATTATTATTATTCACTGGCATTTCCCTATTAAAAGAATAATTTATACAATTGCTAAATTTAATGGTTAAAAAAAACTATTAATTGTATGGTATTTTTTTCCGAAGGTACAAGGTATGCTATTTAATGGTATGCGATTCTATCGTATGTTATTTTATGATATGCGATAGCTAAGAATGTAAAAGATGACATGACAAACAAGCAAATGCCAATCAAATCAGTTGCATCCAATTGTGATAGGTAATGAGTGAGTCAAATGATGTTGTTTGGTTTGTCGAATGAATCCTTTGTTTGCACACGGATGTGACACTGATTGGGAAATATGAGCTGCGAGTGTGCTCTGAATAGCACGATATTTTGTGTTGGGCTACTACGCGATAATGTAATTACAGACTCGAGTGTAGGCGAAGGTATTAATTCAAAGAGTAGCATGTATTATTACAAAAAGAACAGAAAATGCACAACCAAAACCACACAAATATGATCCACGAAATTTTTTAATAAAAGGCTTTTTATGCTGGTTAGTTTTATGGTATGAAAAGGTTTCTTTTCATGTTTTTTTTTCCCATTTATTTTTGTATAAGGTTTCTTCTGGAAGGTGTAAAAAGGATTTAAGGTTTTTTCTTGTTATAAGAATAGAAATATGATATAGTTTTAGCTTCCTTCACTTATAAGTTGTCAGACATAATAAGATTATTATATTAAATGGCACAAGACTTTTTAAGGTGAATTTATAAATGATGCTATTTTTAGTGTATAATTTTTAATATACACAGAAAAAATATAAGTGTAAATATGACAAAAAAAAATTATCAATACAATTAATTTTTAATTATTTCATCGCCGATACGACATTTAATTGTATTGATTAAATATTTAATTATATTAATTATTTAAGTAATTGCACAAAAAATAAAGGCAATTAGCACACTCGATAAAAATTTTTGTTTTTATTTATTTTTTATTTATCTTATATGTATTTCAATTTTATTTATTTAATTAATTTTATTTACTATTTTTATTTTACTTATGTACTTGTTTGAAGTTTGAAACACGTTCACGTCACCAGTAGAATTATATATAATATAAGGAAAATGTTAAACACAAATAAGAGCGAAGAAAGAATATCAAAGGAAAAACGACTCGACGAACCAAATAACCAAAGCACGCGTTGCGATGAAGCAATGTAAAATAAGTTCGGTAGTGGCTGTAATGGCTGTAAAACTGTGTAGTGATGCTACATATTAGCATATACACCAACCCAGAAAGGATTTGATTTATTCTATTAAATAATTCGTTTATCCAATTAATTATATGAATGGCATTAATTATTTTGTATCAATTAATCTGAGTTGCTATATTTACGTTCAATATTTTTTTCTGTGTATGTATAATTTATTTTTAGATACTATGTTCGTTTTCATAAAAAGTTTTCGCATTTTATTGAGGAATATTATAAAAAATATTTGACGAATTTAAAAAATTTGGAATACATTTGAAAGATTTAAATGTTAGCGTTAATTGATATCAATATTAGTCTCAGTTATTGTAGAATATATAAAGATTTTTGAACACCAATCAAGGAAAATTCTAGTTTGGAGAAAGTAGTTTGACATGATCATGGTCAGATTGTTTTGATCCTCAAAATTTGAGCCCGTTTCAACACAATTTCTAAATAATTTCAAGTAAATTATAATTTTTTTTATTATCTAAATTTGAAATTACGACTAGCTTAAACGTGGGGTAAAGCAAAAATTGCTACATCGAATTTTCCTAAAAATAATCCACACTTTTGTCTAGATTTTAACGAAAAATATCTTCATATTTAAAATTGATTGGTCATCAAATCGTGCTTCATTGTATTGAAGAACAAAACACAATAATACTCACTATAAAACATCAGTGTTATGAATGCATCATCAATTTGATGAATGATTTAAAAAGTTCTCTACAAACTGACAAAGTGTATGCAGAAACTAATTTTCATCACATAAATGAACAAATACATAAGACATATACAAAATATGTACATCATATTGATGAATTTTTTACATCAAACCAAATTTGAATCAGAAATTTAATTTGTTTTCATTATTTTTCAACAATATTTAGAATATTCAATTGGTTAAGTTTTAGTAATGAAAAAAGATGTTTTAAACGAACATTTTTTTCGATCAATATTTTTTTTCAAAATAAAAAAAAAAACGAAAAGTTACCACATAAATTAAAAATATTTTCAAATTAGAAAAACTTGTTTGTGTGGAAATTATTTATACAAACCGTGAAATCTAAAATAATCTCAAAATAGACAAAACATTAGAATTGAACAAAAAAAAAAGAAAACCTTGAAGAAAATCATTAAACTTCATCACGATGACCGTGGTTTGGGCAATAAATCATGATAAAAATCGCATTTTTAATGATTTTGCTAAAAACAACGTCATAATGCGCGCCCGACGGAAAACAAATGGCGAAAAATCCTCTCTAAAAACTTCGACAACAACAGTAGGTGTTCGAAATCAGGCACACGCCATGCCATGCCAGGCCACGGACGGAATCAACAGCGCCAACACGTGAAATCTTTCAACAATTTTATTATAAAAAAATAAAAAATAATATTTAACAAACAGACAAAACTAATAATATCGAGGCGAAAAACTTTGACAGAAAAACATTGCAGAGCAATAAATCATGCATGGCGCACGATTGGAAAAATTCATAAAAAATAAAATGAAACAAAAAAATTTAGCAAAAATATTCAGCGGGTCCAAAAACATTAAATGCGAATTTTTAATTTTAATTAAATGCAAAATTAAACTAATAAATGCGACAAAATATAGAAAAAGTGTATAATGAAATTCAAAGAGTTGCATTTTTATATTTTTTTTTGTATATTTATGGGAACCTCATGTTAAAGACTGGCGGCATTTATAAAACTTCAATACAAAAACTTGCCTGCAACATATAAATATTTGATTTAATAATAAATCAAAACCAACTGACAGCGAGACAGACAGGGAGACAGACAGACAACAGTTCGAATGTGTGCAATGAAAAATTATTTTGAACAGCGAAAAATTAAAATTATATTAGCGATTGTCGCAAATGTGTCAGACAATTAGTTGAACATGCACAATAATAATCAAAATGTAATAAATTTTAATAATTTATTAAATATGGTTTTGAAATTTAAACATTAAGTAAGGTTAGTGACATTTTAATAGTAGGTGTAATGATTACACTAGTCAACAAAACGAGTAACAAAATGTTTGGCATTGACGTTCCATGCATCAATTTTATATACACGGATAGAAAAGATTTGTTTGAATATCGTCGTAGTAGAACGAAAAGTCAGCAAATACTTTTTTTATGAAAAACTTAAATTTTGAGTTTGTTGATTAATATTATAAAAAGTAATTGATGCATTTTTAAAATTGAAATATCAATTAATAGATTCACATTTTTTTTATCATGTGATAAAAAAATTGAGATCATCGATTAATAATTGACAGATATATAAAGATTTTTGTAAATGAATACTTGGAATTACGAAAATGTATTTGTAGACATATCGTTCTACAACGACGATATGTTTGAATGTAATTAAAAAGTAATACGAAATTACCATACATGAAGTGTAATTAAATATAAACGAAATTGAATTTATTTTTGTTCAGATTGTAATTACTATGTGTAAACATTATTATATTGTCCAGCAGAATCTGTCAAATTTACCATAAATATGCTACAATACAAACATAATTTTAATTGCATTTGAATAAACTATTTCCTGGCAAACAAAAGATTCTATTCAAATTTAAATAAGTGTATGTTTGCAACGCTCGTTTTCATTCGGTAAGTTATCAACAGACGAAGTTGAGCAGCAATTTCTACCTACGTCTCTTTTGCCATCGTTTGAACATATTGATGTTTAGAAACAAACAAAAAATGAGTTAATTCCGAGAAAGTACTGGGAATCAACTGGTCTATCATTATAAATTAGAAAAAAATGTGGTGATCGATAACGAAATTTTGAAAAAATCAAGGACAAAGTAAAAATTTGTAATTTTGTAAATTTCAACTTTACGTACCTTTTAAAAAAGGAAGAAATCGTGGTGTTTGAAAATGTGATATACCATTGGAAGGGTAATTTAATTTTTTAAAACATTGGAGTTAAATATTGATATTTTTTTAGCAACAGATTATACTTTATATTAAATTTGCTTGACTAGGTTATGTCAGTAATATACATCTTTTAAACATCCTGTACCTTAAAAAGGGTGCAAAATTAGATATTTATTTATTTTACATTTTCTTATTTTTTGGAGTCATAGAATGAACCCCTGAATTATTGACTCCGATGAACCAAACACCCTGTATAATAACTGTGCATGTTTACAGAATTTTAATTAAAAATTATAAAAAAAAAAATATTTTATTTTTATTTTATTTTCAGTATTTCAGTCCAAAAATATTAAGATATGTTTTTGTGCAAACATACTACTTTTTGTACTTAAACAACTGATATGTTTTTCTGGAAACATATTTATAGTAAGGTCGTTCCAAAGAATGCGTTTAAATACATTTATTTTATTATTATTTTATTATTAGTAATTATTATGTTTCTATTAGAACATTTATTTTGAACATATTTATGTTTCTCTTCAAATATTGATTTTGTTTGGTTGTAGTAATTACTATGTTTCTATTAGAACATTCACCATTTTAAGGGGAAACATCAAAATGTTTCCGTGATATCATGGAAAGCAGAGCTCATTACAACACTGATCAAGTCTCAACCCTGTTTACAAATGATTTAACAGGCAATTATATAGTATGTTTAAATAAAATTTCATACTTCAAAATGTTTTCGTGATTTCCAAACATAATTTTTGTTAATGCCTGCAAAATTATGTTTGTGAGAGCCCTTTTTTTTGCATACTATTTTTTGTACCTAAAAAAATATGTTTCCAGCGCAACATATCAGTTGCTCTGGAAACATATTTATATTAAGGTTGTTTCAAATCATGCTTTATTTTGAACATATTTTTGTTTCGGTTCAAATATTTATTTTGTTTGGATGTAATAATTATTATGTTTCTATTAGAACATACACCATTTTAAGGGGGAACATCAAAATGTTTTATGAAATCATAATGTAAAGCAGAGCTCATTACAACGCTTATCAAGTCTCAATCCTGTTTACAAATGATTTAGCAGACAATTTAATATATAAATTAAATAAAATTAATTATATAAAATTCCTAACATCAAAATGTTTCCGTGATTTCCAAACATAATTTTTGTTAATGCCTGCAAAATTATGTCTGGGAGAGCCCTTTTTTTTGCAGCGTCTAATAAAGAACCTTACACAACAAGTTTTCCAAAAAACTTTAAACGCAACAAATACTAATACGCTGATCTGTTTTAAAGATATTTGAATCTAAACTCGTAAATTTTGGATTTTTATTATACTTTTTTTGAATGATTTTTTTATGCCCTATCAACACAGCGTCCGTCAAAAACTGTTTAACTTTATAATAGTTCAAAATACTTGTATATTTTAATGACAATCAGAAAAAACATTCTAATGGTAACAATTTTGTACCTTATAACAACAATTTTGATTGATCATTTCGTACACAACAACTCTACATATTTGCTTTAAGAATGCTTACGATGTTTATATATTAAATGTAATTACTGTTGATTCAATAGTTCAATATTATACAGATATAATTATATTTAGTACATCTCATGTTCTGCAAAATTTTATAAAATAATTTCCCAAAAAAAATATGCTCTTGTTGCCATAAATAAATATTTAGCTGATTGCATGACCGCAATCGGCAACACCTGTGCTCGCGTGTTTTATTCGCACTAATGATGTACATTATTTGCTATAATTCAATTTCGCATTTTCCCACACACATTTTCATTTAATTCGGTTTATTTTTTGAACAAAATAACATTTTCAAATTGTAGCTGCACGTGAACAGATCACATTAAAATGCCAAAAAGCAAACGTAATTAATTCAAACACCACAAACAAAATTCAACTAAACTAAAATGAAACAAAAAAAAAATATTACACATGGCCTATTGCAATTTAGTTAGTTGCACTTCTAAATTAATTGCAATAAATGTCAAAATTTTGCAATTAAACTGACAAACAACATGACAAGCGACGCATGGGAACAGATAACAAAATTTTAGTTGCACTCTGGTACTCGGCATAAATTCGAGGTGACAGCAGAAGAGGAGGAGATTGAATGAATGAATAAATGAATGAATGGGCGAAGGAGGTTTACCAAAATTGTTGCCAATTGGTGCTTGCTGCTGGATGTTTTTGCAGGCTCCCATGGCCCTGGAGAGTAAAATTAACATTTGCAAATGCGACCGACAATGATTATCAAATTTGCGGCTTGTAATGAGGTGGCGACTGTCGTGTTTTTTGGCGGTCATTTGGTGTGATGGTGGTGCTGATGATGATTATGGTGATTATGCTGTTTTTGGACATGATGTAATTATCACAAGTTGGTTGGTTGGCATAGCAAATAGTAATGGAAAAAAGACGGAAAATGTATTATTTTTTATATTTAAATAAATATAAAAAATAATTCATTTTTAATTTTAGCTTTTTCGATAAAAAAACAATAAAATTTTAATTATGAAACTCCACACACCTAAATTCACCACACCCAAACTCACCACACCCAAACTCACCACACCCAAACTCACCATGCCAAAATTCACCACACTAAAATACCCACACGGAGAGCTATGTTCTCATAAATCATGCATTATACACATAAATTTTGCAAAAATTAATCATCAGCCAAGAATAAGTAATCATAATATGTGATTATAGTAAAAATCAATTATAATAATTAATTGCATAAAATAATGCGTATGTTTACACAGGTTTTCTGTATAATATATTCATAAATCATGAGTAATTGGTATAGTTTCTGGAATACAGTTTATTGCCGAATCCGAACGGCGGGTGAGAGCTTTTCATAGGCAATGTTTTTACTCTCGGAGGTTTGCCATTTACTGCCGAGAGGTAGCGCGATATAGAAAAACGTTTCTATGAAAAGATGTTGTTAGCTCCAGTCCAGGCTTGAACCGGGGACCGTGCGGCTCGCAGTCCAACGCACTAACCACTGAGCTACCGCGGCTACATTTTTTTTTTAATAAACTACATAATTCATATATGTGCTATTCCACACAAAATCCACCAAAAGAAGTCAAATTTGAGATTTTACCTTTTCGATTTCAATAAAATATGGGCAACTGATAAAGATCTGTACTGACCAATTTTGATTTATTTTTTCGTCCACTTCTTCTAGAGATACAGTGGCTCAAAGTTACAAAAAATGGTCCAAAAATCTTTTGTATGGTTGTTCATATTTAAATATCTAGAAATGCTAGAAACTCCGCTGATGGCTCGTTTTAAAGCTAATAGAACAAGCTTTTATACCAATTAAGATGTAACTTCTAAACTTGAACATGTGGTCCGTAGTAATTATCCTTGCACTTTAAAATTGATGTCCTTAAAAAGGAACCTTTTTAAAATTCTGAAAAAAATTGATCAATGCATATCTCGATACCCTTTATCAGTTGCCCAAATTTCATTGAAATCGAAGAAGGTCAGTTCCAACCGCTGGTCGATTTGGTGTGGAATGTCCCATATATAATTCATAAATAAGAAAATTATAAAAAAATATGTTAAATGAACGTCTTATTCATAAATCATCAGTAAACAATTTTCTCCGTGCACTACGGTGCAAAGAAATTAACATATGAAAAGTATTGCTCAAATGATATGGTAAAAATTGTCTCGAGAAAGAATTGTCTCTGCAAAAATGTACTCAGGGAATAATTCTACGGGGAAAAAAGAATTCTACGTGGAAGAATTTTACGGGAAAGAATTCTACGGGAATGAATTTTACGGGAAGAATTGTGTTTGAGAAAAGTCGTTTTGGGATAGAATAATTTTTATTTGATTATAAACTTAAGGGATTTTTTACGCAAAAAGTTTACTTTGGCCGGTACACAGAAAAAAAAATTCGATGTAAATATAGCAA
Organism: Dryomyza anilis; assembly: GCA_951804985.1. Classification (NCBI taxonomy): domain Eukaryota; kingdom Metazoa; phylum Arthropoda; class Insecta; order Diptera; family Dryomyzidae; genus Dryomyza; species Dryomyza anilis. The sequence goes on along the minus strand of OX638133.1, from coordinate 19,956,663 downwards.
CCGATATTAATTGCATTCATTAATCAATCCAGCAATTAAATTCACTAATTTTATGAAAACATTTGCTATTCTTCGTCATATAAGCAATTGCATCCGCTAATATGAATATTTGTACGTTAATGCAGCAAATAATTTAGTCGGCGCAGTTTTAGCAAATATAATTGCTGAAACTGCGTCGATTTATTAATTAGCTGCATTGACGTACAAATATTCATATTAGCGAACGCAATTGCTTATGTAATGAAGCAAAGGGAATTCTGATTTAACGAAGAATAGCATTTTTGCATTAAATTATTGAATTTCATTGCTGGATTCATTAATGAATGCAATTAATATCGGTTGTTATATTTACGTCGATTATTTTTTTCTGTGTATACAGTAAAATTTACACGTGGAGCTAATTATAACACTTAGTGTAGTATTTCAATACCAGTTAGCATAGATATATAGGTAAACTAAATTCTATGTTTCATTGATCTAGCTCTGCTAGTTTTCCTGTAATCGTGACTTCACCAGACAGATGGACAAAAGAACATCGCTAAATCTATTCAGGAGGTTTTTTGCTGATCAACAATATATATTTTCCATACTGGACACGCTTTCTTGTAGGTGTTACAAACGCATGACCAAACTGAATATATCCGCACACTTTTAGTATAAGCTATACAATTGAAATGCCTTAAAATATGCTACAGTTTTGAATCAATCTCCTTTTGAGTGTTTATAAAATGAAATCTACAAATTTACAATAGTTCTGTACAGAAAAATATGCTATAATATTTGTTTAAAAATTTAATAATATTTTTCTGATACTTTTTCACAATGCCAAATATTCATTTACAAAAATCTTTATAAATCTGTTAATTTTTAATCGATGGTCTCCATTTTTTTTACTACATGATAAGAAAATGTAAATCTATTAATTGATTTTTAACTTTAAAAATGCATCATTTACTTTTTATAATATTAATCAACAAACTCAAAATTTAAGTTTTTCAGAAAAAAGTATTTGCTGACAAACACGAAAGTTATGTTTTTCATAAAAATGTATTTGGTGACTTTTCGTTCTACAACAACAATTAACCTTTAAACAACATAATGCCTTAAACTACAAAAAGCTTTCTTAAAATTTATTTCTATTGCATATCACTTTATTAAAAGCTTTTTAGATTATGACTTAAAACGCAAAATTCCCAAAAGTATGCAAGTATTGTTGTCATATTTTTTTTTTGATTCAATACAGACCTAAAACTATGCTTTTAATTTTAGTTATTTATTTGAATTATGTTATGAAGTATGCAACACATTTATGTTTTTATTTGAATATATGAAAAAAAGCACATTTTACTATATTAAGCCTAAAAATATACTATAAATTTTCATATACAAGAGTATAAAATAATTCTAGCTTCAAAATGCAATATGAATTTTTGGGAAAATACTCTTAATAAATATCAAATCTGAATATAATATATTTTATAATATTTCTAAATCTTTGTTAAATAATGCGTTTAAATATATTGAAGTTAAAAGATTTTCGGCTAACATTTAATATTTGCTTTCAATGCATTCTTTAGTTTATGCTCAAAAATATGCTACAAGTTTTTCTTTTGTTTAGAGCATCCACAAAAATATGCAATACTTAATATTATTAGTTCTTTTAAATTTGTTTGGCGCATGCCTAAAAGTATGCCTTAAGTTTGTATAAAATATATTTAAAGTATTCCCTAAAGTATGCCACACACTTAGTTATTTTATTTTTATTCCCTCTAACTTTCGCCTAGTAGTAAATTTAAAACAGAGCAGCCGCAGCAAAAGTGCACGCGAAAAGTTGTAATTTCCCTGGACGATGTTTATTGAAGCGATTTACGTAAGACGTGCAACAACGTAGTCGTATCTGAAGTGACTTTCAGGTGCTGCTAACAGTTAAAAGTATGCAAAGCTGTTTGGCAAGCGATGCAATTGAAAAAGTTACAAACTTGAAATTAATTTTAGTTTGTGCTCTTAAAAGATTTTGCCAACTTTTTATATAGTTTAACAAATAAATATCATTAAACTATTATTTAATAAAAAAAAGGGCTAAAAGTAGGCAATATAATTAAAAGATGCCTAAAATTAGGCAACGAATTTCTACAATTGCGCTATTAATTACAATTAATTATTAGTTACAAGCTTGAAATTAATTTTTATATAGTTTAAGCAATAAATATCATTAAACTATTTATATTATTTAATAAAAAAAGGGCTAAAAGTAGGTAATATAATTAAAAGATGCCAAAAAGTAGGCAACGAATTTCTACAATTGCGCTATTAATTGCTAAAACATGTGTTTTTCATTATTTATATTTGAATGACTAATAAAAAATCATGTAAAATTAACAATAATTTTGTAAACAACAATCTGTATCGTTAATTAAATTATTTATTATTGTGCAGCAGTTTAATTAAATTACATTTAATAGCATTTTTAATGAGCTTCTTGCCAATTTACACAGAATTTGTGCTGTTGCATTTTTAATATTTTGCTGCACCCTTTTTTTTTTGCTATTTTCTTAGCTGTAAACGTCATAAAAAATCTCATTAACCACTACTTAATTAAATGTCAACTTTACTACCTTGAAATATGTGTGTTTTTCACCTGTGATTTTAGGGTATTTATTGACATATGCACCCTCCCGGTTTATTTACCACATACAAATTGTATTGATAAATATCAGCTGCATGTTGAAATATTTTCAATTTGTTTTAATTAGTTGAAGGTGCCGCAGCCAGGGCTCAAATAGAATTACAGCAGTAGTGCTGAAAATTCAATTTTCAAATAAACAATTCGTATATAAAATCTTTAGAAACAATGCTTTCATGCTATAAAATAACTGCCTTACCAAATATTTTTACCATACCAAAACCTCAATTTTGCACAACCCAACATGCAACGGAAACACATATCAACTTCCGCTGAAAGTTACAGCATGCATAAAAACAAAAACTACTATTTGACTACTATTTGACAGAAGTGGTTAAATATTGAGGGTCCCCACAAAAGCAGTGGATAGACCATTTTTTGGTTTGTTTTTCATTTTGCATTTTTTTCAATTGTGTGCCATGTTTAACGCTTGAAAAGATGCTGTAATCGACATTAAAAATCAATAAAAATGTTTTCTTATGCATGAAAAATGTATTTCCTAATTGTATCCTAATTGCAGGCATTACATATATCTTTGGAGCTTTATGCAAATAAAAGTATTGTTGCATTGTAAAACATTATTATAATAACAGCCAAACATATTTTTGTTTTCGTTCAAACATATTTATGTTCAGTATGAATAATTTTTGGCGTTATTGCAAACATATATATGTTTGAATGTGAAAAACATTTTATTTACATGTAAACACATTGATCTTTACATTTCATATTAATTAAGAAAGGAAAATTTAGTGCTAATAATTTTTTTACACAATATTAATTGTTTTCATTTTTTTTATATCACATTTTTTTATTTATATTATATAACTATAAACTAAAATTATTTTTATTTTTTTTATTAATACATAATTGACAAATTCGAAGAATTAATTTAGAGATTTGATTTTTTTATACTTGCATTAAAATCATATTTCCCATTTTAACAGTCCAGCCTTAAATCGTTACTACACAGAAAGAAATATTCGACGTAAATATAAGCAATCGATATTAATTGCGTTCATTAATCAATCCAGCAATTAAATTCACTAATTTAATGAAAACATTAGCTATTCTTCATTTTATAAGCAATTGTGTTCGTTAATATGAATATTTGTACGTCAATGCAGCAAATAATTTAGTCGCTACAGTTTTAGCAAATATAATTGCTGAAACTACGCCTAGTTAATTTGCTGAATTGACGTACAAATATTCATATTAGAAAACGGAATTGCTGATTTAACGAAGAATAGGAAATGTTTTCATTAAATTATTGAATTTCATTGCTGGATTGATTAATGAATGCAATTAATATCGGTTGCTATATTTACGTCAATTATTTTTTCTGTCTATACGAAAGAGAAAATAGCTAGAGATAGATAAAAAAAAAAATAATTATAGAATTGTGTACACTACATAGAGCTCCACTGTAGGGAGATTTAGAGGTAGATTTTTTCTGTATCTGCAGCTAATTTCTCTATCGTTTAAACTCGCCTTTAGTATAATTTTCAGGTGAATCTTATTTTCAAACACCGAGTCGAAATTTGTTAATGTTATTCTCCTTTAACATTTTTGATGAGAATACGAAAGGCGTACCTATCAAAGGTTAACTGACATAAATCTGATCCAGAATGGCTAAGGTATGTGCAATTTCAAAACTACGTCGTACCATCCGATCCACTCTTAACGAAGAAACCTGACTTTAACCTGAATTTAAAATAACATGAACTAACACTTATGAAAATCTTGATTTTTGTACTGACAACAAATCAAGGAATCATCAAATCAAAGGAGTATCAGAACAATTTAAATATTCCCCGATTGATAATAGTAAGAACAGGAAACCTGATCAGGCAACTTGATCAGGATAGTAATTTCAAATAGCGTCACGTTTTGAATCACGCAGTTTTGTGGCTACCTTAAAATCATGTAATCGGAATCATACAAATGACTGATGTAAAATGCATATTCTTCTAATTTGAGTCTAATTTGTATCTTTGTTTTTAAAATATATTCGGAAATATAAATATCAAAAATTTACCCACAATTGTAGTAGATTTTTACTCTATTTGAGTAGAATGATCATGTCCTTGTCTTGTAAACTAAAAATATTTTGTATGTACCTCAAAAAAAATAAAATGTACATCATATTGATGAATTCCGTTCTTTAAACCATGATTCATTGTATTGAAGAACCATTCATAATATTAATAACTAACGACATCAATGTTATGAACGCGATCATAAATATGATGAACGCTTGGTTACTGTCGAAAAAGTTTTCATCAATATGATGTATTGTATGTGAAGAATACGTTTCATCATATTAATGAACCAAAATATAAAATACAACATATATGTTCTTCATATTGAAGAACGCTAAATTTCTATCAAAATATTTTTTTTCGTTCATTTTTTGACGTACTTCTCAGTTCTCAAGTAGTTCTTGTGTGTTATTTCTTATATAATGCTTGCTCGACATGCTGTTTTATAAAAAATATATTTTTGAAAAAAAAAATATATTTTTGAAAAAAAAAATATATTTTTGAAAAAAAAAATATTTTTGAAAAAAAAAATATTTTTGAAAAAAATATATATTTTTAAAAAAATATATATTTTTGAAAAAAAAATTATTTTTCGAACAAAATTTTTTTCAAAAAAAATTTTTTTTTGAAGAATTTTTTTTTTCAAAAAATTTTTTTTTTGGAAATGATTGTTTTTTTCGAAAAATTCATCAATATGGCAATTCAAATTCATTGTATTGAATATTTCATTCTTCACTCTGATGTTCGACAGTAAGAATAATTTCATATATATAATGAATGTATTCATCAATAAGTCATTTAATACAATGAATCTTGTAGTTTATGAATAAATTCATCATATTGATGAATTTTTTTTCTGTGTCTAGATAGGTTGGGAATTATCGCAAGCAAACCCTGTCATTTTGGTATCATTAAAGATTATCGAAAAATATATCGTTTCGATATCGTTAAAATGTCGATAGGTTTCCTCTACGTATATTAAGAAGACATTAAGAAGACATAAACTATTTAATAATAATTTTTTTAATAAAAATAAGAAAATATTTAACTGCTTGTCACAATTCTACATATTTAGAAATTTCCCATTATAAACAAACTATACGCGCTCGAATTCTTTTAATGTTAAAAATATATAATAGTTTTAAAATATTGATTTAAAAATTCTTAGTAATTTCTACAAATTAAGCTTTTTTCCTACTTTAAACGAATATTGTGCGTCCGACAAGCAACCTTTTAAAGTTTGAAATTTATAGTAGAGTATAAAGTATATATATTATATAAGTAAATAATAAATTTATTCATTTCTAATTTACAAATTTTTAAAAATATATTTTCATCTTAAATTGGAAATTTATTTATATTGCTCGGACATACTGCAAAATACACAAAGTGGTTTGGTACGACGCAGTCATGCAAAAATTTATGTGCTGCTGATTGCAAAATTTATTTCTAGTTGATGACTTTTATTGATATAGATTATGCTATACGCATTGTTGGAAAGGTCAAAAAGGACAAAATGTTTATGGCTTTGAAGTTCTATGTAAATTTATTAAAAATATACGAGGAAATCAATGGGAAATAAATGGGAAAATACATAGTAATGTTATTGGTTTCAAAAGCAAGAATTTCATTCCAATAAACACGGAGGGAAAAACTTCTAAAATCCAGAAGGAATCAAGAAATTATGCATAGTGATATATTCTGGATTTTAAGAAACAGATCTTCTTAATTAAGAAAAAAGAAACTAAGAGCAATTATTCTTGATATGCACAGATTATGTTCTTAGGTATCAAAAACAAAACAACACCAAATGTATGAACACGTGTTACTTTTGCGGAGAATATAGCACACAATTTGGCGTTTGGTTTTTAATAGTCAATGAATTAACTTATCAAAATTCAGGATAATAAATCTTGTTTACTTTTTTGATTACTAAGTAATTTGCTTTCTTAATATTCAGATGAAAAATTTTAGAATTTTAGTAGCATTTTATTGATATTAGTCAAGTTTGTCATTCGTGCTGAATTCGTCTCCAGTTTTCGGATGGAAATATATCCGAGAGCCCTTGGCAAAATTTTTGTCAGGATCGATGAAGTTTATAAACATTATTTCGACATATTTCAAATAGACAAATACACAAAACACAGACAGTTTGTGTCTTTGTCTTTTTTTTTGTCCATTAACAAAATATGCCGTAAATCTGCCATTAAAATTTTACAACCTGCTATATACTTTCCAGAATATTACATTTTTCGGTGTGTTTGCCAGAACACAGCAGGAAATAATTCTGAAAATGCCAGAAATGTTGACTCGAGAATTTTACAGAACTTTACAGAATTTAACCAGCCACGAGATATGTATGGACGTAATTATTATATGGTTATTTTTATGAATGAATGAAACATCAATATTATGTATTGTTTTTTTAGTATTATGAATTATTGAAATAACAGATTTTTAAATTGATTCAGTTCTATTGAACCAATTTATCTATAAAGTGAATTATTTTTGATCAGTGTACATCAACTATCGCATAAAAATTACAAATTAAGCAGTGTCTCTGTCTCGAAATAATTGTCTGTCTAATATTTACTGTCATTTTAAAACAACACAAAATATAACAATAATACAAATATAACTTTGATTTATTTGTGCAAAGTCTGAGGAGAACAACAAATTAAGAGCAAAATATAAATTCAATTTAATTTATTTTACTTTACTTGGTAAATAAAGCAATAATGTTCTTTATTCTTAATTTGGTTGTTTTTGTGCTTAACAAAAGTTGCAAATTCCGTTCGCCAGGACAGTAGCGCCATCTGTGAGAAGTATATTTGTTTTTTCTGAACAACATTTTGTCACTTTTGCGCATTTAAATGAAAATTTTACACATGAAGATGCTGCCAAATGCTAGCAATTCAATTTTAGAATAATTGCTGCAACAGTGCAGGATAGAATAATGAAATATGTTAAGAGCTTAAAGCTCTTGCATACTTCGTAAAATTTATGTTTAGTGGCTATTGTATATTTGAATAGAGAAAACTCATATTAATTAAAAAAAATAAAGCTTTATTATATTTTTTATATTTTTAATTTGTTTTAATTTAGTTACAAAGCTCAAAGCTTAACAAGTTTTCACTACTCTTAAAGCTAAAAAAATTAAATTAAATTAAAAATTAAAACAAAGGAGGTTTTTTAAAAGCTCAAAAAGATTTGAAACTTGTAAAACATTTAAGCAGAAATAAAATTGTATAATTACTAAAAACTTCTCAAATCATTAAAGCTTTTTGTGTAGTATAATGTAATATAAATAAAGTTTACAAATTAAATAATAATTAAAAAAAGCTCGATCTTATAAAAATTTGAAATAAAACATAAAAATAACATTTTTTTAATATTAATTAACACAAAAAAAAACTCAAAGTTTTAAAAACTTTTTTTCCAGTATATTATAATATACAGAAAGTTTATAAATAAATAAAATTCAAAAGTTCGATGCTAACAAAGTTTAGAAAATCATTAATTAAAGTATACATTATACCTTCAAACCTTTAAGACAGAAAACCCATTTTTTCTTAAATATAAAAAACGAAAAAAAAGCTCAATGTACTGAAAGCTTTCTAGAGCTTTTTATATAAAAAAATGTACTATAAAAAAAAGCTTACAAATTATTGAAAATTGTTAAAAATAAAACTTGAAAGCTTTTAAACAGAAATAACTTACTTAAAATATGTTAATAACATCCATTTTTAATGATCATTATTTAAAAAGCTTATTTAAGCTTTTAACATGTTTTTCTATAGCAATATGTATGTGGAAAAAAAATAAATGCTTGAAGCTCACAAAATTTTGAAAACTGTTAAAAACTGAAAAAAAAACTTCAAAACTGAAAACTCGATGAAACGAAAGACATCAACGAAAAAAGCTCAATTAAAAGCTCAAAGCTTACAAAGTTTTGTAAACTGTTAAAAACTAAAAAAAAAAACATCAAAACTGAAAACTCGTTTAAACGAAAGATATCACCGAAAAAATCTCATAGTTTAAAAAGCTTTTAACATATTTTTAAATAAAAAAGATTTCTAATAAAATATAAAATAAAGCTTAAAGTTTTAAAGCTCTAATCGAAAAGAGAGCTTTTAAAGAGAAATTATTCAAAGAGTTTTTTAGAGTATTTTTTTATTTATACAAAAAGTTATATTAAAATATAACAAATACAACTGAAAAGCTTTTAACAATTGCAATGCCGTTTTTATTTTTCGCCATCACCGTGTCGCTGCAGACATTTCCATATTAAATTAAATCACAAAAAAGTGCATAAACTTAAGAGCTGTCTATACTGCTGGTGATATAAAAAAATTTGCACAAGAATAACGTAAAAGCTGCATGGGGGATTACGTAAAGCTGCGCAAGGGATGAATTGCAGGAAAACTTTAAATGGCGACGAAGCACTCGTAAATCTACAACTCATACATTTAGCACATTTTGGCGTGTCATTTGAAGGCAAACGTTGACGGATTTGCAATTTACTAAATGCAGCAAAAAGTAGGAGTAGCAGAAAATGAAGAAGAATTTTTACAAAAATAAAAAAAAAAGTAAAAAATTCCGGAAGAATGCTAGACAATCATGCGGTAGGTAGTAGGCATAGACAGCACATTGCAAAGTGTTTCTGATTTTTTCTTTAATAAAAATTTCAACGTAGAGGAAAAAAAAACTTTAAAAGCTCGTAAATTTTAAACGCTATAAAAGCTACTCTTCTCTTAAACATGCAGCTTTTAAAGCTTTGACAAAGTAGGCAGAGATGTAGAGGATACAACAAAATTAAAGTTGCGACGCCAACGATTTCCTCTCGAGCAGGATGCGGCTGCCAACACATCCGGTATTTGCTGTGTGTGTGTGTCGGAAAAGATGGCGTCGTCGTCGCCAGCACTAATGCACAATATGGCTGCCGGTCGGCCTGCTGTGTATGTTTTTAATAGGGTGCAGTTAAAATGAGGGGGGGAGGTCTCTAATGAGCTTGGGGGTGTTGAAAATATGTAAAATGTGGCGTAGACACAGACACTGACGCTGAACAAACAAAATTAATTTGTTTATCTGTCTCTGAATGTGTGTCCGTCCGTTTGTCTGTCTGTCTGTTAGTTTAGCTATTTAATGCAACGCGTATTTTAGTAAAATTTATTTTAATGACAAAACAACGACTAGTAACGTCTCTTAGTGTAGACAGTGTTGTCATCCAAAAAAGATGCTTTTTAAGGCGTCTGTCTTTCGTCTGTATTTTCAGGTAAATATTATTTTAAGCTGCAATTAAGCGTGTTTTTGTAGCAAATATTTTCGTGTAGTCGAGGCTTTTATGCTAAAGCACATAAACTTGACAGACTAATGAAAATTAGGAGGTGTTTTGTAAATTTAGAAATAATTGAAATTTTAGGTGGTGGAAGTGTCTTGTATTGCAATTTGCAGCGTGGTTTGTCAATATTTTAGAAATTTCTATAAAAAAAACTAGTACTAGTAACGACGATGGAAAAACAGATAGGTCACGTGAAATATTTTTAAGTGTAATGGGTGTTTTTAAGAGTTGTGTTATAGTCAGTTTAAGCCGCATTCCGACACAGGGAATTACGAAAAAATTATCTTTATAATTATGTTAAAGATTTAAAAAAAGATTTCAAAATCTCATTTTATGAAACTGAATTAAATAAATGTTACAATCCCTCGCATTGTTGGGACTTACTATATTTAATCTAAATCAAACTTAAACTGGTAACTTTTTGGCACAAAGAAAATAAGAGGTCAATATGATACTCAATTAAAAAAATGATATTTTACAAAATAGACATAGCCTGAGACAAAATTTTTTAATCAAGTTAGGTTTGAAAAACATGTCGGAATATGTAGTATGTAACTTTTGCAAAATTGGTTTGATATTCAGCGAAAAAATGGGCGATGAACGAAAAGTGCGTGAGGAAATTATAAAAAAATTTCTTAAATAATCCTCACTTTACATATAAAAGGATTGCAAAAATTGTAAAAGCTCACCGGAACACTGTATCAAAAGTACTTCAAAAGTTCAAGGCGGACCTTAGCTATGATAGGAAGCCAGGAACAGGCAAAAAGAAAGGTTCTGGTGACCGAAACAAAGCGAAGACGGTGGTTACCGTGCTGAAGAAAAACCCAAAAGCGTGCTAAAAAGCTTCAAAACAATTTTGTGAAAAAGTTGCATTATGGATGACGAAATATACGTTCTTTCCGACTTTTCTCAGCTTCCTGGCCAAGAATTTTATGTTGCCGATGCTAGAGGAAATGTCCCGGATAAATTTAAGACCCAAAGAAGAGCAAAGTTTCCAAGAAAATTTCTCGTGTGGCAAGCAATATGTAGTTGTGGCAAACGAAGCAAAATTTTCGTGATCACTGGGACAATTAACACGGAAATGTATTTGAAGGAGTGCTTACAGAAGAGATTTCTACCATTTTTAAGACAACATGAAGTGTCTACCTTTTTTTGGCCTGATCTTGCTTCGTGTCACTACAGTAAAGCTGTCTTGGATTGGTACCAGAAAAATAATATAGTGTTTGTCCCTAGAGAAGCGAACCCACCGAATTGCCCAGAGCTCCGGCCAATCGAGAGATATTGGGCACTGGTAAAAAGGGAATTGAAGACCACCAAACGGGTATCTAAGGACGTTGTAAATTTTCGGCGTCAATGGTGTGCTGCAAGCCAAAGGATCGAGGAAGAGACTGTGAAGGCCCTAATGATAGGAGTTGCAGAAAAAGTTAATAATTTTATCATTGATTAATTATTTTTTTTTTATTATTACTATGAATAAAATTTACTTTAATAAAATGTTAACTTTTTGAAAATTAACAAAGTGGTTACTGAGATATTTTTATTTTTCGATGCACACATTTCTAATGACGCACTCCTTAAGTAGAATATTTTGGGAAGTGTATAGTGAATTTTTATGTGCAGATTCACGCCTTTGTCTGTTTGAAATATGTTCAAAAAAATGTGTCAAAACTACATCGACCCTGCCAAAAATTTTGTCTGGGGCTGTCGAGAAAATGATTCTGAACTGCCTTGAGCCTGCGATAATCTTCCAGTGGAACATTAATCTGACGAAATTATGACTTTATTCTTCCCGAAATCTGTTTTTATTCTTTCATTGGTAGATATAACTGCCACTTTTTTGCTACTATTCTGTCAAAAATATGTTTTTTTTTCTACGTGCGACTGATATATATATATTTCTACCTACCCAATATATTCCACAATTTATCTGAAAGTAGCAGAAAAGAGGAAGCTTTTGATACAAAAACTGTCTCTACATGCTTAAAATATTACTGAATTATATCTCTGTACTTCCTCGAATCTGCCGCGTTTTCTGTCTATTTTCTTCCACTAGCCTGCCTTAATATTTTGTCCCAGGGACCCTAGTAGAAATTTTGGTAGGGCCATGCTCATGAACTGATCATGTCATTATTTGAGATGATCGGGATATGACGAGGCCCACGATGTCCTTGTAACGCAGTGTCCTGATCATGTACTCACCTCAGGCAATGATCATGTACTGATCGGGTAATTCCCCATAACAATATTTATCTGACCATTGCCTTGTTAAAATATGAGCATATGAAAGCACTACAAATATCCGATGAAATAAAATATCATACCTCATTGAAACCTGATCATTGCCCGATGAAAATTTCTTTATGAGGCACAACTAATGTAGCTTTGATCGGAACCATTGGCTGTTTAGATAATGTAAACCCTGCTATGGTGAGCATGATAAGGGCATGACAAGGCAATGATCATATTTGCTCTAATAGGGGTTACCTGACGAAACCCCGATCATTTCCCGATGGCGCATCGGGCAAATTTCCACTAGGAGAGGTGTTCTTTTTTGTCTATATACTAAACATAAAATTTGTCCAATTACTAAAATTTTAGTATTGCGTTTTTCTTTAAATTTTGTTTTTCTGCTTTTTACGTTTATGTGTTTTTTGTTTTTGGCTTTGTTTTGTTTTATTTTCATACAACTTTTACTCAACTTTTTGCTTTTATTGCTTTTTTTGCTATATTGATTTTGTGTTTTTCATATTTTCGCATTTGTGTTTCGATTTGTCTTTACTTTTATTTCAGTTTTTGTGTTTTAGCATTTTCTTTTTTTTTTTTGCTTTTGATTTAGTTTTTTTTGTTAGTGTTTTTCTTTAGATTTTGTATTTTTTTAGATTTTTGTATTTTAATTTTTGGTATATTTTTTGTGTGTTTTTCTTATTTTGTTTTTGCTTTTAATTTCGTGTTTTTTTCTATTTTGAATTACTTTTGATTTTGTGTTTTTCATTATATCGCAGTTGCGTCTGTCTTGTAATTGTGTTTTGATTTGCTTTTATTTTTATGTTTGAGCATTTCCTTTCTTATTTGCTTTTGATTTGGTTTTTTTAGTAGTGTTTTTGGATTTTTGTATTTTTATTTCTGTTTATGTTTTTGTGTTTGTTTCCATTTTTGCTATAGGTTTTTTGCATTTTTTTGTTTTTCCTTTTATATCTGCGTTTTTGATTTTCTTCTGATATTTTCCCATTTGTGTTAGTCTTCTATATGTGTTTTGATTTCCTTTTATTTTTGTGTTAGTCTTCTATATGTGTGTTTGATTTGCTTTTATTTTTGGGTTTGTGCATTTTCTTTTTTTTTACATGGTTTTGAATTGGTTTATTGGCTAGTGTGTTTTTCATTATATTTTGTTTTTGTTTTAGATTATATTATATTTCTGTGTTTGTCTTTGTTTATATTTTTAGATTTTCAGTTTTTGTCTTTGATTTTGTGTTTCATTTATGTCATTTATTTTGTGTGTTATGTGTTTTTAGATATTGATTTTTTGTTTATGATTTTGATTTTGTGTTTTCCCTATATTGATTTTATTTATGAATTTGTGAGTTTGCTTTTGATTTTGTATGTTTGTATCTGATATTTAATTTGTATATGTGCATACTTTTGTATGTTTGTTATTTTCCATTTATCTTTTTTTGTATTTGTATTTGTTTTGCATTTCTTTTTTGTGTTTGTGTTTGTTTTTGTGTTTCTTTTGTGATTCAATTATATAAATTATTCAATTATAAAATCCATAATAGACAACTTGTGTGAATCATATCAAAAATTGTAAAGAAAAATTGTAAAGAGATAGAAATTCGAGAAAAATATTATTCAGTTCAACATGATTCACTATCGACATAATTGCTGCAAACATATTAAACAACGATCACAATTATAAAATCATTTTTCGCACAGCTCAAAACACAAGAATATTAAAAAGTCTTAAAATTTGTACTACAATTCCGATTATCATTGTATTTATCATAAAATTATACTTAAAATAAGTTTTATAAAATGAATAATGATAATTTAGACTACAGACTGCCGTCGAAAGCAAAGTGAATATGAAGAGAAAATCACATCACAGACGAATGACTTTATTGAAGAACATTTATTTGAATGCTGATGCATTAATTAATTTAAATGACTGCTGTGAATCTGAATATTTGCGCAAAATTACTGCATAAACGCAGTAATTGCAAAGGCATGGAAATAAATTAATTTTAATTGGGGTAAAAATATAAATAAAATGTGAAAGGGAATAAAAAAAAGGAAAAGAACAAAATAAAGAAATCGGAGAAAGAATTTTAAAACGAAATTAAATTAGAGTAAAAAAGAGTTCTAAAAAGAAAATAATTGCAATTAAGTGAATATTTATACCAGGCTATTTAAGGAACTGGAAAATATAAACAGTTTTATTAACAACTTACCGTATTAAGAAACAGCAACAAATTAGCTATTTCAAAGAATGCTTTTATTGAACTATTAAATACTTTCATTGCAGACAATTTTCCCAGCCAATAGGCAGGAAATGTTGCTCTGCATTTGAGAAATAAAATAAATACTTGATGAATATTTATGAACTGCCAATAGATTTGAATATTTGCAGTGTTTTTCTCTTTTCTTTTTTGCACGACACTTTCCAACGGTACATTAACGGTTTTTGTGGAGCAAATAGAGTGGAAAAAAAAGTGGAGTAACATAAAAAATTTAAATTATGACAGTTCGCGAAAGATGTGGTGCAAAAGATGGGTGGAAATTGTGCAGAGTGGGAAATTTTTACAACTACTGTTTGTGTTCAGCAGAGAAAAACACGTTAGAAACGCGTTGTAAACCGCGTAAATATGAGATGAAAATTAATGATATGCAAAGTGAGACAGGGGCACAGACAGACAGATATGAGGACAACTATGAGGACAGACATATTAGACGGACACATAAATAAGCAGATGAATGCGTCGATTGATGGATGCATAGCGCTAAATGTATTGGATTCAGCTAATGGTGGTAAATGCGGTAAAAATACAAACGCATTGTAAAGTGAAACTAATAAATGGGTTCATAAATAAATAATACACAGTTGGTTGACATAAGTTATAATAAATATTTGTTTCTAGTAAGTTTAACAAGTTGTGAAAAAGTGACATGAAATAAAATAAATAAAAAAATAAAAAAATTTTAAACATTTTAGAAAAGTGTTTTTTTCTTAAATATTAATAAAAAAAAATACGAAAAAATGCATTAAAAATTAAATACATTGGATATATAAAAATAATTGAATAGGATTTAATAGTATTTTGCAATATTTACATATCGTCGTTGTAGATCGAAAAGTCCCCAACTACATTTTCAAAATCTCAATTGTTCATTTACAAAAATCTTTATATATCTTTCAATTTTTAATCGGTATGCTCAATATTTGTACCAATTGATAAGAAAATTTGAATCTATCAATTGGTATTTCAACTTTAAAAATGTAACAATTACTTTTTGTAATAATTACCAACAAAGTTGAAATTTAAGATTTTCATAAAAATGTATTTGTTGATTTTTAGTTCTACAACGACGATATTAAAATAGTATTTTATTCTATTAACTAATTTTAATAGCAAAAAAACTATGAATTTTATATTAAGGGTATTCATTTCACTTCGTATATACTTCGAACATGCGTATGTCATGAAAATTATAAGCTTTATAGTGTAAAATTTTTACGAAATACACATTTTTACGAAATACGCATACGATACGAAGTGAAATGAATACTCTTATTATTTTATTCCATATTGTATGGATCTTAGCACAATTCCAAAAATAAAAAAAAAATATATCAGAAAATATAAATATTATGACTTTCTCATTTTTTTCTATTACGTAGACATTTTGTGAAAATAAGCATTTTAAACTTTTATAATTTTTAAACATTTTTACGGACACTGTGTTGATATGGCATATTTTAAAATTACACGGAGGGAAATAAAATTCTAAAACTCGAGAAGAATTCTGTGAGAAAGAAAAATAGTAGAATTAATACTAATATCAAACTAATATTAATAAAATACTACTAAAATTCAAGAATTTGTCATCTGAATATTAAGAAAGCAAATTACTTAGTTGTCAAAAAAGTAAACAAACTTTATTCTACTGGATTTTCAGAAGTTAATTTATTGTTTATTAAAAACCAAAAAGAACACGCAAAATTGTTGCTGTATTCTTCGCAAAAGGAACACGTGTTCATGGATCTGCTGTTGTTTTTATCGGTCTTTCTTTCTCTGTAATATTGTTGCGATGTCGCCATCTGTTTGTTAGTGTGCATTTCTGTCTATTGAAAGTAACTAAGCCAAATTCTTCTAGATAATAAGACAATTTGTTCTAAGGTATCAAAAAAGTAACTAAGTACAATTTTAATTGAATTCAAGAATAATTCTACTTAGTTACTTTTTTTTGATACCTAAGAAATTAATAACTGAATTCAAGACTAATTCTACTTACTTACTTTGTTGATACCTAAGAAATTAATAACTGAATTCAAGAATAATTTTACTTAGTTACTTTTTTTGACAACTAAGTAAATCATTTTTTTGAAATAAGGATTTTTCGGTTTAGCTGTATATCACTCCGTATACTTCTTGCTTTCTTGTGGATTTTAGAACTTTTTCCCTCCGTGTAAAAACCGATAATAAAGAGTTAGTAATTTTGATCGTTAGTTTGAACTATGCACTACATAATCATAAATTATTTTCTTATTTATCATTAGATCTGAAATGCTAAAAAAATCAACCAAAAATAGTATAAAAAAAATCAAAAATGTTCAAGTTTAAATTCAAATATCATAAAAACATATAGATATTTTAGTATTTATTCGAATATTGTATTAGTCTTGTCAATTGATAGAAATTGCATTTACAGTTTTTTGAAAAACTAGTTGTGTAAGGCACTCTATTTTTTTATTCTTAAAAGTGACTGAAAAGGACCTAACATTTTCGTTTAAAATCGGAACCCATGAATTATATAGAATTCATGTCCCTAGTAGAAATTTGCCCTATTAGGGTGTACATTTTAATGTCCAGATCATGATCGTCATGTAACTGATCGTGTTATGACAAAGAAAAAATGTAATTTGTACTAGGGGTATGGGATGTCCATTGGAAATTTTTCTCATTTGGTTTAGTAATGTTATTAATATGAGTGATTAAACGCAATTCATCGCATACGATTCATCAAATTAAAGAATATTTGTTCATTTATTCATCAAATTAATGAAAACTTCATAACATTGATGATTAATAATTAATATTATGAATTGTTTTGCAATACAAGCACGAAATTCTTTCATAAGATGAACATTATTTTATTTTCTATTATAAATTAATTTAATTTGAAACAATCATTGAGATTCACATAAACAAATAAGAGACAGTAATCCCAGACAAAAAATATGCAAGGAAACTGATATTATAGTAGTAGTTTTGAGAAAAACTCACAGGAATATGGTAGGAAATACACATTGCAAGCCGGTATTTTGAATTTTTGAAAATAAGCAGGCTCCCTATAGCAGCATTTACTAAGGAAACTGCTATGTTCAAGTCTACCCCTAGCAGGCAAAAGAATTTTTCTGTAAGTTTTGGTTTTGAAGTTTTGAAAGGTATCTTTATATCTACATCAGGAGGTCACCAGCGGCTGGCTCTTTTTGCCATTTTCGCCCAACAACATAATCTTCTTGTTGTACAAAACGTGTTTTGTTATTGCTTACTTCGATAAAAATAACAAGGTGACTCAATAACAATATGAAGCAGCAGACATATGCGTAACCAACAACACATCATCGACACGATTGATTTTTTGCGAAAATACAACAAACAAAATTTGTCGGTGTTGCTGTACAACAAGAAGTTTTGGTTGAGGGCGGGATGTATGGTTACCCATGATCTAAATCATATGTTTATGATGCCTGCCATTTCCCCACCAATTTTATTTTCATGCTATAGCAGAGAACTAGCAGCTTTGGTCCACATTCCCACCTTTGCGTGTTTCGAAATATTTTCCTGCTTAAAATTTTGTCTGGGGAATATCAGGAATTTATTCATTAATATGAATAACTTTTCACCTATGTAAGAACATACATCAGAATGATGAATTTTGTATTTTTCCATATTTTTTTTTTTAAATGTGGTCTGAATTATTAATTGGAAGTAGTTTGAAGAATAGATGAAAAATTAGAAAATTATAATTTCTATATAGTAATTAGAAATACTATAAAGTAATTGAATAATACTTATACTATATACTTATACTAAAAGGACTCTAAAATGAAACTAGGTTAATGTAAGCTTAAAAATATAAAGAATTCATAAAAAATGCCATAAATTTCAAAAAATAAAGCAAGCTTAAAACCTAATAATACCAATGTTAATTTCTTCAAAGATTCTATGTGGACAATGAGAAAATACAAAACTTTAGAATATTTTATACTAAAGTAAAAAAAAAACATTGTAATTTCATAGATTTTCTGCTTAATACCCAAAGAAAATTCAAGAGAAACAAAAAATAAAATAAATTCTTTACCATTGTTTCGTTTATGCTTAAATAAAAAAACCATTTGATCCCGTGAACGAAAACATTACCATAAATAAAATGGACAGAACGAGTAAGGAACGAGTGAAAAAATAAAAAAAAATATATTTGGTATTTTTACAGACTAATTAAGAAGCTGCCAAATGTAAGCTGCTGAAAGCAACACCATAAAGGAACAAACTACGGCAATGTAGCTACTAGAACAGACTAAGCCAAACAGTCAGCCAACAAATTAAATCCAATAGAATAAAAATAGGAAACCAAAAAACACAAAAAAAAAGTATTCAAAAAGGAGCAACAAAAAAAGAATACAACAAAGTAATTGAATTCATTATTAATCAACACAAACGCGAACCAACTAAAGGAAAGGTTTTTGCCAAGTGAATAGATGGATAGCTGGATGGATGGATGATGACTACTGGAAGGTTGTTGGTTGGTCGGTTGATTGTGTGGAGCCGATGGATGCCAACGGATGGCAAAACATTGTAAGTGCCTCCTAGGTACACGCAAGAAAAATAGTTATAGAAGTCAATAGGACGGACACTTGTTGATTTAATAGTATTTAAAATTTAATTTAATAGTATTCGGTATTGAATTTCTTTTAAAAATATCTTTTAGATTCATTATTTAATTTAATAGTATTTAAAATTTAATTTAATAGTGTTAAATATTAAATGTAATAGTATTGTATTTAATTAAAGAGTATTAAGTATTAATAGTATTCAGTATTTCATTTAATAGTTAATGAATAGGTTTTGATATTGAAAATAATATTAGTAAATATTGAATGTAATAACATTCAATAAGTAATTTAATAGTATTAGGTATATAGTATAGGTATATTAGGTAATAGTATATAGTATAATAGTATATAGAATAATAATATACATTTGTGACACCTTTATTATTTCATGTAATAGTATTAATTATTCAATGTAATAGTATTTATTACCTAATTTTATAATATAAAATATTTAATTTAATAATATTCAGTAATAATATTTAGTATTTAATTTAATGGTATTCAGTATTTAATTTAATAGTATCGAATATTTAATTAATTGTATTTATTGCTTAGTTACTTAGTTTTTAATGTAATAATATTGTGTATTTAATTTAATAGTATTCATTATTCAGTATTTAATTTAATAGTATTAATTATTTAATTAATACTATTTATTATTTAGGTAAATTTTAATAGTAATAATATTCTGTATTTAATTTAATAGTATACATTATTAAATTTAATAGTATTCATTACTATTATACTATCATACTATTGAATTGTATTTGGTATTAAATACAATTTAATAATATTAATAGTATTCAGAATTTAATACTATTCATTGTTTAATTTAATAGTATTAAATATATAAATAAACAGTATTTGTCATTGAATTTAATATTATCAAATTGTCATAATTTAATAGTACGCAATATGTAATATAATATTATTATATATTTCATTTAATAGTATTAAGTAAATAATTCAATAGTATTTAATATTGAACTAAATAGTATTTAATATTCAATTTAATACACACATATTTATATTTAAAGATTTATTTATTATATTGCATACTTTTATAGAATTATTTTAATAGTACTATGGAAATAATAGCAAAATCTATTGAAATAATAGCAAACACTATTGAAACAATAGTAATACCTATTGAAATAACTACAAAATACTATTAAATTTATGGTATATTTTTCGAGTGTAAGGATATGCGCAAAAAATGTGGCAACAACAAAACAACAAATTGTTTATCCAGATAGTTGTCTAGTTTTTCATAAATATTTATAAGTTAACTGGTTGTTGGGAGGGTTTTTTAGAGATAGTTTGTTGGGAAGGTTGGTTATTTGGCTGGATGGTGGCTTAGATGGTTGGTTCGTCTGTTCGTTCGTTCGTTGCCTGAATAACTCAGCGGAGACTGTGGCTAACAAGGAGTCAGTTCGTCGTCGTTAGTTGCATCTCGTTGCAACTAAAAATAATAAAACTACACAAAACTCTACAAAATTCCACTGCAAAGTCAAAAGAAGGGCAAACGAAGGATGCGTGTTTTTTTTTTGAAAAAAAAACACTTTTTATTTAAAATTCATTTCAAGTGCGATGTCTTGTTGGATATCGCCGCGTATTTACATTAATTTGCACTTTTTACACAGCTGCACAGATAGTGAGATTTTTCTAGGTTTTATTGTGTTTTTAATTAGAAATGTCAAGCGAATGTTTTTGCAATTATTTGTTAATTGCAAATGAACGTTGAAAAAAAAATACAAATATTAACAATTGTGATGAAGAGAAATTGATTAGTGGCGGTACAAAGCATTTAATGAGTTTTTGTAAAATTTTATTTTAAATAATAAAAAAAAATTACATAAAATAGAAATTCAAATTTAATGTAAATTAATTCAAATTCAAATTAAATTCAAATTTTTACCAACATTTATAAAACAATTTCTTTCATTGTTTATAGTAACAATATTTTTTTTACAAAATTTAATTTTACTCACAGCTGATTATATAAAATTTATTTTTCAAAAAATTTTAAATTAAAATTAAAAATGTTCATACAAAATTAAAATGAAAATATAAACTTGAAATTAAATTTGTAACTCAAAATTCTTCATACAAAGTTGAAATGTTCATTAAAAATAAACTTGACCTCCTTTAAAATTAAATTATTGAACTCGATATATTGTGTTTTTTTTAAGTTATTTTACTTTTTAATCTAATTTGAAATTTTCACATTAAATTGTTATTAACTAAAAATTTATGTTTGAACTCGAAATACATATTTCTTATCTTAAAATTTTAATTACACAGAAAAAATAATCGACGTAAATATAGCAACCGATATTAATTGCATTTATTAATCAATCCAGCAATGAAATTAATTGAATGAAAACATTTGCTATTCTTTGTTAAATCAGCAATTCCGTTTGCTAATATGAATATTTGTACGTCAATGCAGCAAATTAATTGGTTGGCGCAGTTTCAGCAATTATATTTGCTAAAATTGGGCCGACTAAATTATTTGCTGCATTGACGTACAAAGGAGAAAAAAGAAAAAAAAGGAAGAATACCAAATGTTTTCATTAAATTAGTGAATTTAATTGCTGGATTGATTAATGAATGCAATTAATATCGGTTGCTATATTTACGTCGAATATGTTTTTCTGTGTAGCACTCCAGATGCTACAAATATTATACTCAAAATTTGATTTTCACTAAATTTTTGATTTTCACTCAAAATTTCGTTTTCACTAAAAATAGAAAATTTCAAAATTTTAATTTTCAATTTAATTCAAAATTGAAATTTTTTCTAAAAATTGTAATATTTACTCAAAGGGGAAATTTTCACTCAAAAAGGAAATTTACACTAAAAATGGAAATTTTTCACTTTCACTCAAATTGGAAATTTTCACTCAAAATTGAAATTTACACTCAAAATAGACATTTTCAAACAAAATTGAAATTTTCACTCAAAATTAAAATTTTCACTAATATTAAAAAATTTTTCTCAAAATAAATTTTTTTACTGAAAATTGACTTTCACTCAAAATTGAAATTGTCACTTAAAATTGAAATTTTACTCAAAACTGAAATTTTTACTCAAAATTGAAATTGTCATTCAAAATTGAAATTTTACTCAAAACTGAAATTTTAACTCAAAATTGAAATTTTCACTCAAAATTGAAATTTTCACTCAAAACTGAAATTTTCACTCAAAATTAAAATTTTCACTCAAAATTGAAATTTTAATTTAAAATGGAAATTTTACTCAAAACTAAAATTTTCACTCAAAATTGAAATTGTCACTCAAAATTGAAATTTTACTCAAAATTGAAATTTTCACTCAAAATTGAAATTTTCACTCAAAACTGAAATTTTCACTCAAAATTAAAATTTTCACTCAAAATTAAAATTTTCACTCAAAATTGAAATTTTCACTCAAAATTGAAATTTTCACTCAAAATTGAAATTGTCACTCAAAATTGAAATTTTCACTCAAAATTGAAATTTTCACTCAAAATTGAAATTTTTACTCAAAATGGAAATTTTCACTCAAAATTGAAATTTTCACTCAAAATTGAAATATTCACTCAAAATTGAAATTTTCAATCACAATTGAAATTTTCACTCAAAACAGAAATTTTCACTCAAAATTGAAATGTTCACCTAAAATGGAAATTTTCACTCAAAATTGAAATAATCACTCAAAATTGAAATTGACACTCAAAATAAAAATGTTCACTCAACATTGATTCTCACTCAAAATTGATATTTTCACTCAAAATGGAAATTTTCACTCAAAATTGAAATCTTGACTCAAAATAGAAATTTTCAGTCAAAATTGAAATTTTCACATAAAATTGAAATTTTCACTCAAAATTGAAATTTTCACTCAAAATTGAAATTGTCACTCAAAATAAAAATGTTCACTCAACATTGATTTTCACTCAAAATTGAAATTTTCACTCAAAATTGAAATTTTCACTCAAAATTGAAATTTTCACTCAAATATGAAATATTCACTCAAAATAAAAATGTTCACTCAACATTGATTTTCACTCAAAATTGAAATTTTCACTCAAATATGAAATATTCACTCAAAATTGAACTTTTGACTCAAAATAAATATTTTCACCCGAAATTGAAATAATAAAAATTGAAATTTTTACTGAAATTAGTTATAACGCATAACTCAAATTTACACTTCCAATGGATTTCAATAAAAAATTTCACTCAATTTTAATACTTTAAAAATTGTACTCAATAAACTTTTTCTTGGAATCCCAAAAATAATACTCGTATTTCATTACTACATTATTGAATGTAATAAAATCCAGAGATCATAAAAAATGTGAAAAAAACTATTTTAGTATTTTTGGTTTAACAAAAAACAGCTGCATTGTAAACGGCAATAATAGCAAAGTTCAAATCTACAAACTACTACTAGGTCAGCAAATAGAAAAACTAATAAAAAAAATAATACAAAAAAAATAAAATAAAAACACTCTATCCCAAAAAAACGTTTAAAACATAGTTAGCCAAAACCAATGCGAAAACTTCATCAAAATAGCCGGAAACCAACGAAAATAATGCGCGCAGCCACCACATGCAGTGCAAAGGAGTAACTTTTGCTGCTGATATCAGCGAACGCATCTATTTTATTGAACGCAAAATACCACAGACAGACGGAGGGACACAGAGACGGGCAAAAAGACAATAAATAGTCAAAAGTGAGAAGAAGCAAAAAAAAACCTAAAACTACAAAACTCAAAAAGGCCATAAAGCCACCAGCCACCAACAATTTAGCCAACTGAACTCAAAGTGGCAAAAGTAGCAGCCGTTTGTAGAAATTGGCAAAATAATCGAATTGGGGAAATTGACTTTAAATGGACGTCGGCGATTGGGATAAAATGCCGCGCAACATTAAATTAGACAAATATGCAAAGAGTTCAGACAAGATTGTGACCAAACCAGACACAGAGTGCCGCATGAATTTACAAAAAGTTCGATAGGTCGTTTTATTTTTTCAACGATGATTCGGAAATTATCTTAGAAAAACCATACCAAGTAGAACTATCGTTTGCTAAATATCTCAGAGGTGCAAGTTGAAAATAGCGGCGGGGGTGTTTTTTATGGGCATAAAAGTGGCAAATCAAACACGTGAGTTTCGGTCAAAGTTGGAGAATGTTATACGAGAAAATGAGATGCGGGGTACGGTACGTGTTTTGACTGTGAAATGTGTAAATAAGCCATATATGGTGTTTGTAAGAAGAACAAAAATGCCAAAATGAGTATGATTTGCATAGGAGAAAAGTGAAAAAAAACAAGGTTTATTATTTAAAGCATATTATGACGATTTTGTATTAAATTTAGATATTTTCCGATACATGGTTTTTCATACGCAAATCATTTTAAGTACGAAACATTGAGTCTTGCAGTGATATTTAGCCAATATTTTTGATTTTAAAGTTGAAATATGATACAACTTGATATTTCGGAAAGTGTTTTTAAAATGAATTCAATATTTGAAATTTCAATTTGTCAAAAATTGTTAATATACCGGGGGTGTTTGGTTCGTCAATGTCAATAACTCGGAAGATGATTCTATGATTCAAAAAAATAAGAAAATGTTAAATAAAAATATGTCCTATTTTGTACCCAGTTTAAGGTACAGGGTGTTTAGTAAATGCATATTACTTACATAGACTATTCAAGAAAATTGCTTATAAAATTTGTATCTGTTGATAAATGAATAAATATCAAATTTTCAATTTATTTTAGACAATTAAATTACCTTTCCAATGGTATATCACATCCTCGAATCCTATGATTACTTCCTTGTTTAAAAGGTACTCAAAATTGAAATTTACAAAAATAAAAATACAAATTTTAACTTTGTCATCGATTTTCTCAAAATATCGTTATTGATTTCCTGTTTTTTATAATTTATAATGACAGACCAGTTCATTCCCAGTTCCTTCTAAGCAATTACAGTGATTTTAAACTGGTAAGTTATGCTGCAGAAATAATTAAACAGTGACGGGTGTTGTGATAAAAGAAAAAATTATTATGTTTGAAAATATGATCCGAAAATATGTTCTGTGAAGTAATATGATAATTATTACAATTTTAATAAATGTTTAAAATTATTTTTCGATTATTTTGATTTTTTTTAACCAACAAATCACAAGACCCACCACTGTATAATTATTTCTGCAGCATAACTTACCAGTTTAAAATCACTGTGATTGGTTACAAAATACTGGGAATGAGCTGGTCTATTATTATAAATTAGAAAAAACAGGGGTGATCGATAACGATATTTTGAGAAAATCGATGACAAAGTCAAAATTTGCATTTTTATTTTTGTAAATTTCAATTGTACGTACCTTTTAAACAAGGAAGAAATCATGGGGTTCAAAGATGTGATATACCATCGGAAAGGTAATTTAATTGTCTAAAATATAAGTGAAAAATTGATATTCATTTATCAACAGATTAACTTTTATAACCAATTTTCTAGAATAGACCATGTAAGTAATATGCATTTACTAAACACCCTGTATCTTAAACTGGGTGTAAGTAGGACATATTTTTATTTTATATTTTCTTATTTTTTTTAATCATAGAATCACCTACCGAGTTATTGACATCGTTGAACCAAACACCCTGTATACTAAACACCCTGTATCTTAAGCTGGGTGCAAGATAGGACATATTTTTATTTTACATTTTCTAATTTTTTTGAATCATAGAATCACCTACCGAGTTATTGACATCGTTGAACCAAACACCCTGTATACTAAACACCCTGTATCTTAAGCTGGGTGCAAGATAGGACATATTTTTATTTTACATTTTCTAATTTTTTTGAATCATAGAATCACCTACCGAGTTATTGACATCGGTGAACCAAACACACTGTATATGTTTTTTTAACGCGCATCATTAGAGTAAAATTTTTCCAACCGCTGCACATCATACCATCATTTCCCTTAAAATGTATCAAAATAACAAAAAACAATATTTCGCATAAAACTTCTGAATAACTAACGTGACGAAAAACACTCAGAAATCGCAGAGCAACAGCTGCGTCTCGAATATATGCGCAAAATACTATAAAGATACAAGATATCAGCCAATATATATTTTGCAGTCAAATGAGCGAAAAAAAAATAAACTAAATACGGCAACACCAAAAATCGTGCATCAACTGAAACACATAAAATTCGCAAATCAACGGGAAAAACTAACCAAGCTCAAATGGTGCAAAAAAGAAAAAAAAAATGGAAATGAAAAAATCATTTTCTATGCATGAAAAATTTTCGCTGCCCTCACAACAGCAATAACATCGTCATTGAATTTGACTTCATCAACATCATTATGACCAACTTCATCAGCAACTGCATTATCAACTTCATTACCATTTTTCTCATCATCATCAACATCATCATCGAGTTGCACGTTTCGTTTTGCTCTGCTATCAAATGTGCATCACACGACCGACCGACTCTCGCACCAGAGACCCACAGCCGAAGGTGGTTGGGTTCCTTCAAGTTCCGCAAAACCTTTAGATTTTTTCGTATCGTTTTTTTTTGGTTTGCAGTTGAAGAAAACGGCGCAGACAACTTGAAGTGAAATTCTAGCTGAAGTGCAAAAATATTACACACTTGTGAAAGAACAAAAAAAAAAAATAATAATTCGGTTGAAAACAAAATACAAATGTGGTGCTTAACACCAAGTAGTTGGGTTGGAAGTTCAATATTTATTTAATAGTTTAATAGATTCTTTTTAAAAAGATTTTTACTATAACGAAGCAATAGAAAAATTTGATAAATTCTAATTTTAACTTTAAAAGTTTTTAATTTTCTAGGTTTTGACAAAACAAAATCAATAATGATATTCCGAAAGTGTTGCAGAACAATTATTTCGCGGATAATTGTTTTCCAAACCATTCTTCTTAAAGACAACCAATTTGCGGGATAATTCATTCCTTGATATTATTATTTATTATCATAATGTATGCGAGTTTTATTTAAAATTAAAAATCTTGTCATGCCAAAAGGGCGAATCTTTTCGTTTTTTTGCCATAACTTTTTATTGTTATAAAATAAAATAGTGGTGTAAAGGCTTTAATTGTTTGTTTTTAAAGCACCTATCGATCATCAGCATTATTTTAAAATATTTTTTTTGAATTTTTAATATTTGCAAGAAAAATGTTTAGCAAATTATTTTTAAATAATGATGCCAATCGTAGGTGCTTTGAAAATAAACCATAAATGCCTTTACATCACTATTTTATCTTGCACCATTAAAGAGTTATAGCAAAAAAACGAAAAGATTCGCCCTTTTGGCATGACAAATTTCTTCATTGTTTTGCTATAACTCGTTATTGGTGCAAGATAAAATAGTGATGCAAAGACATTAATTGTTTGTTTTTAAAGCACATATCGATTGTCATCATTATTTTAAAATATTTTTTTTTGAATGTTTGTTATTTGCAAGAAAAATTTTTAGACATTATTTTTAAATTTGAAAACAGAGTTTGAATCATAGTTTTTTTGTTACTTCCATCAATTTCTTCACCGTGTACAGAGAGTCTTTGGACAAAAAGTTTTCTTTTTATATTCAACCGCAGAACGTACTGCTCCAGTAACGAATTCAGTACTTTCGCGTTCGCACTCAACACATACAAGAAATACATGGTACATGGTACTTCCAATGGGAATCGCATCGGATTCGCATGCTCTACAAATACTGTAGCTGATGGATGCACTAGATTATCAACGCTTCAAGGATATTTGCAAATTGCATGATGCAGCAGCAGCCGCAATAACAAATGTTTTGCAATGCCAATAACAACAAAAACGGGCAAAATTAATTTGCCAATTTCGCCATTTTCGGTAGGCGAAATACGCAAAATAAAACAACAACAAAAGCCAAATAGTGAAATAAAAATTTGCATTTAAAGAAATTCAATATGAACTCTTGTGGAGAGTGTGAAGGAGGCTGGAGAAATGCACGGATGCAGCTGCGGCTTCATTGTCTGCAAATCAAGCGTATCTCTGGGGTACGCGGATACTATCTCCAACGTATGCAGAGTATCCACGACGGACGAAAAGTATCTGCGACGGATGAAGAGTATCTTTTGGGGTATCTGCGACGTATGAGGAGTATCTGCGACGGATGAGGAGTATCTGCGACGAATGAGGAGTATCTGCGACGGATGAGAAGTATTTGCGACGTATGAGGAGTTTTTCGGGGGGTACGCGGATAGTATCTCGAACGTATACAGTGTATCTGCGACGTATGAGGAGTACCTATGGGGGTAGGCGGATAGCATCTCGAACGTATGTTGAGTTCTGCGATGTATGCGGAGTATCTGCGACGTATAGGGAGTATCTACGACTTATGAAGAGTATCTGCGACGTATGCGGAGTATCTGCGTCATATATGCAATGTATCTGCGATGCTTGCTGAGAGTATCTACAACGTATGCCGCGTATCTGCATTGCCTGTGGACTGACTATCTACAATGTATAAGTCGCGCGTATCTAAATGCACGCAGCGTAACGCATAGCATCACGTACAACAACGTCTGTCTGTACGACGAATTAGTGAAATTTGCTGATGCGATGCAAAAATATTTTGGCGAAAATTTTCGAACACAAATTGAATTTATCTGCAAAAATCAGGTCGCCAACGAAGTAATAGCTGCATGCGCATTTGTTTGTTTGTTATGCTACATAAACTTTATGCAAATTGATGCAATTTGTTTTATTTTTATATTCAATTGTTGTTGTTGTTAGTGCAGTTTGCAGAGACAGCAACAATGGTATCTATTGAATATATGAATGAAATTTTGTGTGAAATTGAAATTTTCCCATGGGTCATAAAGAAAAAACACAATTTTGTCGTAGTTTGTAACACAAATTATGTTTATATAGATTATATAGTGTTTTGATTTTAGACGAATTAATTGGAAAGTTATTTAGTTGGATATAGCATTTTTCGAGTATTTTAGACTAATTAATGAATTAAATTTACCACTTTGTAATTGACGTTTTAAACTATTTCAAAACTTGGATACTGCACACTTCTTTCCCCAGACATATCGTCACTATCATGTCAAAGGGGTGAATGTGCAATTTTTAACATTTTCGTTTTTTTTACATTTTTGAGTGTAGTTTATCCTCAAGTATGCTGTGCCAAAATCGTGTGTAGTTTTGTTGGATATTTCTAGCCACAAATGACAAAACCAAAAGGCCTAATTCGAAAAATTAAAAATCTTGTCATGCCAAAAGGGCGAATCTTTTCGTTTTTTTGCCATAACTTTTGATTGGTATAAGATAATATAGTGGTGTATAGGTTTTAATTGTTTGCTTTTAAAGCACCTATCGATCATTATCATTATAGTAACATATTTTTTTGAATTTTTAATATTTGCAATAAAAATGTTTAGCAAATTATTTTTAAATAATGATGTCAATTGATAGGTGCTTTGAAAACAAACAATAAATGCCTTTACATCACTATTTTATCTCTCACCATTAAAGAGTTATAGCAAAAAAAAACAAAAATATTCGCCCTTTTGGCATGACGAGATTTTAAAATTATTCCAATTTCTTCGTTTTTTTGCTATAATTTTATTGGTTCAAAAAAAAAATAGTGGTGTAAACGTATTAATTGTTTGTTTTTAAAGCACCTATCGATCTGCATCATTATTTAAAAATATTTTGCTAAACATTTTTTCCTGCAAATAACAAATGGCAAATTAATATTTGACAACATATTTTTAATTAATGATGCCAATAGATAGGTGCTTTAAAAGCAAACAATTAATGCCTTTACATTACTATTTTGTCTTACGCTAATAAAAAGTTATAGCATAAAAAACAAAAATATTTGCGTTTTGATCAGGATAGAGCCTTACAAAATCCGTATTTATAATTCAGTAGGTTGTCCAAATCTAAAGATATTTTACATACGTTATAATAATTGACGAATAAACCAAAATAACAGAAAAAAATTAAAAAAATATATATTTTGCTAATTTTTAAATCACTTCAAACTTTAAAATTTGATTTCCCAACATTTTTAAAAATGCACATTCGCCCCTTTGGCATGACAGTGACGATATATTCTCCGGCTAATTCTTCTCCAATACAATTTATACAAGCGATAATTATTTCTCAGACACTTCTTGACTGACAATTCTTTCCGCCGGTTGACAAATTTTTGTTCGATAAATTTTTCCGGTATATAAATCTTCCCTGTAAAATGCGAGAATATTCTTCCCAGGGAATATTCTTCCCAAAAACAATTCTTCCTCTAGACAATTTTAACAAGAAACAATTCTTAATCGTGAAACGTCTTCCCAGAGACAATTTTCCAGACAATGCTTCCACACAATTTTCTGTGGTCAACTCCTCCCGGACAATTTTTCCCTGACAATTCTCCCCTGGACAATTATTCCGTGAACAAAATTTTCTCTGATATTCTTCCTTATGAAAAATTTGTCCGCAAGTACATTCTTCCCAATAACCATTCTCCCCGAGTCCATTCTTTTCAAGACAATTTTAATAAGTGGCTATTCTTACCCGAGATAATTCTTCTTAGAGACAATTTTTTCAAGAAACAATTCTTAGCCGTGAAAATTCTTCCCAGAGATAATTTTCCAGACAATACTTCCCCAACACAATTCTCCGTGGTCAACTGCTCTCTGACAATTCTTCCCTGGACAATTTTACTCTGAACAAAAATTTCTCCGATATTCTTCCTTGTGAAAAATTTGTCCGCAAGAACATTCTTTCCAATAACCATTCTCTCCGAGTCCATTCTTCTTCAAGACAATTTTAACAAGTGACAATTTCAATAAGTGACAATTTTAACAAGAAACAATTCTTACCCGAGAAAATTCTTCTCAGAGACAATTTATTTAAGAAACAATTCTTCCCTCAGACAATTTTTACCTTCGAGAGTTTCGCCCTGAATAAATCTTATGTAGAGGCAATCATTCCATGAGAAAGTTTTTTCCTGAGAAAATTTCAACAAGAGACAATTCTTCTGCTGTAAGTTCTACCTTGGACAATTCTTCCCCGGAAAAAATTCTTCCACAGAGACAATTCTTTTCTAGATAATATTCTCTTTAAGTATTGACTCGTTCATCTACTTGAATTTCCATTCTCGCATAATTGCGATAATTCATCCATTAGCTATTCCTGAGTGATTTCTTTTTTGAGATAATGCTCCCCCGAGACAATTCATCTAGGAGAAATATTATTCTCGAAACTATTCTTCCCCTGGAAATATTCATTTCCGGAGTTAATACTTTCCCGTATAATTTCTTAATACTTTTCCGTACAATTCTGATCTTGATAATATTCTCGTTTGTGTGAATTGCCTCGGATAGAAATTTATTAGGGACGAATTAATCAGGCAAAAATTTTTATGGAAATTCCAACTTTCCATGGTTGGTAAATTTGTCTGGGAAAGAATTGTCTCCGGAAAGAATATCACTGTAATGAATTATCAGCCTCTCCTTAACATCAATCGATCATTTAACTAGTTCGATGTCATGCGATCAAAATTATGTCCAGGTTTTTGGGAAGCCAATATATAAAATCGTTTAGATATCAACAATCGATTTTCTGGAAACAGCTCTAATAAAAAAGCTTTATCTCCATAAAGGTAGTTTGATTACCTCGTTATACATACCACAACCTATTATTATTACGTTCAGCTACTTGAATTTCCATTCTCGTATAATTACGATAATTCCTACATTAGCTATTCCTGAGTGATTTATTTTTTGAGATAATGCTCCCCCGAGACAATACATTTCGGTGAAATATTCTTCCGAAACTATTCTTCCCCTGGAAATATTCTTTCCCGGAGTTAATACTTTCCCGTATAATATTATTCTGTACTATTCTGACCTAGACAATATTTTCGTTTGTGTGAATTGCCTCGGATACAAATTTATTAGGGACGAATTAAACAGACAAGAATTATTTTTGGGAAGTTGGTCCATGTTAACATTGTTCGTCAAAATATTTTCTCCGGAAAGAATATCTCATTAGTGAATAAGCAGACTCTCCTCTACATCAATCGATCATTTAACTAGTTCGATGTCATGCGATCAAAATCATGTCCACATTTTATGATAATAGGTTTTAGGGGAGGCTATATATAAAAACGTTTAGATATCAAGAATTAATTTTCTGGAAACAGCTCTAATAAAAAAGCTTTATCTCCATAAAGGTAGTTTGTTTACCTCGTTATAATACACAACCTATTATTATTGCGTTCAGCTACTTGAATTTCCATTATCGCATAATTATGATAGTTCCTCCGTTTTCCCTTTTCAATTTATTTTGACATAACCATTTAACAAGCTGTTATTTGACGATATACATCGATATACTTAAGCTTCAATTACGATATTCTTCCGAGTTGTCAGACGACGTAAAAATAATATAAAAAAAACTACCTCATATGCAAAATGCTATTTAAATTTCCAACATATGCTGCTACTGTCTACGTTGCTAATTCGATAAAAAAAGATATTGCGCATCGAGATTGCTGTTGTCGAGTAGCAGGCAGCAGCAACATTTGTCTAAAAATTGTACGTCTGTTTGTCCGTCTAGTCGTGTCGTTGTAGTTCCTGTTGATATTTCTTTTTTTTTTAGTTTTCTTTACAACTTGTAGGGAAGTCACTTTGTCGTTGTCTATGTTGTCATCATCGTTCGCAACTTGAATGCTTAATGAGATAAAAGATGAGAATTTGAAGAATTTTTTTTTGTTATAAAAATCATCTGTTCTTGTCTTCGTTATGGTAGTCGTTAAACAATAATAATGAAATTCAGTTGCAGACGACTCAAGACAACAGGAAGGACGACTTATTGCAAGGAGTATGGAGGACTGCAGTATGAAATGCCTATGCGTTGAATATAGAAAAATACCTGAAAAGAAAATAGAAAAACATGAAAAGAATTAGTATTTAATAATGCAACAGTGTAATTGTTAAATTTTAGATAATCATTGGTAATTAATAATTGAAAGATTTTTAAATCATGTCCATTTTAGGAGATTGTAAATAGTTCTTATTCCAAGGGCATTCTTTTAGAGATACTACTGCCCAGAGACAATTCTTGGCAGAAACATTTCAATACCAAGACAATTTTTAAAAGAGACAATTGTTTCCCGGAAGAGTTCTTTCCTTGACCATTCTTCTAAAAACAATTATTGGACAATTCTACATCCAAAAAATTATTTTCGGTGATACTTATTCCTCAGACAATTATAACACAAAACAATTTGAACTCAACAAAAAATCTTTCCTCGTGAAAATTCTTTCCGGACGATTGATAAAATTATTTCTCGGACATATATTTACCAAGACATATGTCCGGGAGAAAATTCTTCTCGGACAATTCTACCCCCAGACATTTATTTCCCTGTTATATATTAACCAAGACACTTCATACCAGAGCAATGTATACCAGAATTTCAACTCAAGACAGTTGTCCTTGACAAAATTCTTACCGGATGATTCTACCTCCAGACAATTATTTCCCGGACATATATTAACCAAAACACTTCTTACCAGAACAATTTATATCAGAATTTAAACTCAAAACAGTTTTTCCCTGAAGGATTCTTTCCCAAGCGATACTACTCCCAGACAATTATTTCCTTGACATATATTAACTAAGACACTTCTTACCAAACCAATTTATACAAGAATTTGAACGCATGACATAATTCTCTGAAAAAGTCTTTCACTGAGAAAATTCTTCTCGAACGATTCTACCCCCAGACAATTATTTCCCGGACATATATTTACCAAAACATATGTCCGGAAGAAAATTATTCCCCGGGCACCAATACACTTCTTACGAGAACAATTTATATCAGAATTTGAACTCAAGACAGTTTTACCCTGGAAAAATCTTACCGGACGATTCTACCCCCAGAAAATTGTATTTAATATGAAGTTTTAAAGAGTGATTTGCAAAAACAAAGTAAGAGGAAGCATAGCCTAATACATCAAGTCTAAAATAAAATATATACTTTTATTTGATTATGAAAATCATAGATATTATACTATAAATAATTGGCACACCTTAAAATTTAAGTTTTTTGCGTTTGACTGGTTATAACTTTGGTCAAATCCATCCGAATTCAATATTAGTTGAAGTTTTGTCAATAGAATACAAAAGAAATCAAATTTGAGAAAAGACTTATTCGAGACAATTCTTTGCCGAGAGAAATTCTTCCCCAAGTTAAGTTTACCCGATACAATTATCCCCTAATAAAATGAAGAATTGTTCAGCAATCAATGGTTCTTTTGCAAAGTTGAAGATTTAAATGTAAAACACTAAAAAGAAACTATTTTCTGAAATTTTGAATAAATCAATATAACTAAAACTCTTCGAATTTCAACATTCACACCGATAAAAGCCAAATGTTTAGCATAAAATATTGTGCTCATGTCAAGATCTCATCAAGAAAGCGCTTTTTTCCGAAAATTGCGCTGTTGATCTTCACTTTCAATGCAATTTTTCAGAGCGACGACTGACGAAGTCTAAAGACAAGAAAACTAATGATTATAGGTCAAATAAACAATTTTCTGGCCGCAAGCAAGAAGAGCAAAATTCCACTTAATCATAGACCATTAAAATCTAACACATTTGAAGATCATTGAAGAGCCGAGATAGATCAAAAAAGCAAGAAAGGAAATATAGGATAGATAGATAGTTGAACGAAGGAAAAAACCAGACAAACACAAGACGATGATGGGAAGTCAGCAAAGACAAGTTTTGATAAATGATCGTAGATAAATCTGTGCTGCTCTGTCAAAGCCACAGAGTGCAAGATCATCACCAACATGAAGGATCGCACACAAAGTGCAGAAAAATTACGGAAAAGCTAAATGCGAACTAAAGCGCGGAAAATTACCATAATTTTGTAGACTGCACACTGTGGGTTCTGTAAAAAATAAAAATAACAAAATAAATAAAAATATAAGAAATATTGACAGCAATGAGCGAGCATTGACAAGCACAGCGTGATCGTCAGACAGTCAGCCATATTGTCGTGCAAAACAGCAAAAAGTGGGATTTTCGCGCAAATTAAGATCAACACAAATGATAAATATTTTTCATTTGTATTTTTCAAAAGGTGGCATCATTGCAGTGCAATTGTGCTGCAGTCTTTTGTTTTATTTTTTTCTTTTTTTTTTTTTTTTATTGTCTCTGTGACGCGATCGGTAATAATTTCGTTGTTTGTGCCAAACATTTTGATTTATTTGCACGGATTTCACGCCAGCGGGCTTTAAAACGTTATTTTTCAATATTATTGCAAGAAGTTTTTTTCTTGGTTTTCTTTTTTTTTTTTTTTTTGAGGAAATTGAACAAATTGATTATTTTCATGGCAAGACAACTTTTATTTCTTTCACAAAATTTGATTTGGCCCGCGGTGTTTGGCTCATTAATAACTGACAACAAAAAAACTGTAAAATATTCTTGGGTCTTTTGCAAAAGAACAACAAAAGGCAGCATATGTGAAAAAATGCAATTTAAACCTTTGAGTTTTATGTGATTTTTTTTATATTAACTATTTAATTAATATTTTTATTTATTAAAAAAAAAGTTTTTCATTTAATAATATAAAATTTTAGCTTGAAGTGTTTTCATCACTGATTTTTTTTTAAATTTTATATTTATTTTTTATGCTTTATTTCTGTAAAAAAACTCAAGAGTTAATTTGGCATGTAAATGCATTTCACGCATTAAGTGCAAAATAAAGCAATTTTCACGCATGAATAAAATATTTTATTAACGTTTTTTTTTTTGTTGTTGACCCACTTCAATATTAAAACCTTTCTGTATTTGTACTTTTTTCAACTGTCTGTCTGCTCCTCGATCGGTGCAAATGTGCATTATTAAATGAACTCTTTCAATGTTTAATTGTTTCATGTGTGGTCCATGAAAATGTATTTTATAT
Source organism: Dryomyza anilis (assembly GCA_951804985.1). Lineage (NCBI taxonomy): Eukaryota > Metazoa > Arthropoda > Insecta > Diptera > Dryomyzidae > Dryomyza > Dryomyza anilis. The sequence goes on along the minus strand of OX638133.1, from coordinate 19,920,478 downwards.
AGTTCATCTTTTGCATCAAGTACTTGGTACACACAACGATTAACGCTGAAACAATGAGCGAAAAACCATTTAATTTATTTTGCCATAAGTGTTGCCAGTGCAAACAAATTAATTGCAATGTATAGTGGAGACATTAATATTCAAAAAGAATCACTTGAGGAATTATTAAAATGTGCCGACTTTAAACTCACGATAAACCTACGAGCTAAAGTGCTTTTGAAGTTGAGGAAATTGTTACTTTATTTTAAATTTTGAAATGTTTATAAAACACTAGCCGGGAACCGTGCTTCTCCGCCAAAACAACTTTTTTTCAAAGACAATTCCTCCTCGAACTGCTCTTCTTTGATGAATTCTTCCCTGTCGTTTTTCCCAGCAAAAGTTTTAGTGTGGTGAATTTTAGTGTGGTGAGTTTTAGTGTGGTGAGTTTTAGTATGGTGAGTTTTAGTGTGGTAAGTTTCAGTGTGGTGAGTTTTAGTATGGTGAGTGGTTGGAATGGTGGATTTCGGTGTGGTGAATTTTGGTGTGGTGAGTTTAAAGTATTTGGGGTAGTTGGAAATTTGTCAAGGTTAGCCTTATTTAACATCCGTCCCGGATCAGTATACGATAAGTCATCGCTATCATAAGTCACCTGATTCATGATCAGAATCTGGTAACTCTAATTTACAATCCACATAGGGCAACTGATCCATCCTTTACGATCATTCATTTTACCCCCTAACTAAATCTCAATAGGCGTCAAAAGGTCTACAATATGAAGCATAGCATCTTAATAAATTATATGCAAGAGTTATACCAAGGTTAACGTTAATTGAATTTATTACTTGACAACAAAGAGTAATTATTATTTACGCACTCTGTTGCAATTTCGTAAAAGTAGCTATATTTTAATAGCTGTTTCTTTATCGGTAAATTGACTGCAATATGCAAAAGATTACAACATAATAAAAAAGCAGCAAAAATGCCCACAGCATAAGCCAAGTTAATATGCCGTTGACTTGTTTACAACGTGGTTGGAAGTAGACAATTGAAAATGACTTAACCGAAGTTAACTAGCAAGGTGTTGCATATGTAAAGAACGTATAAATAAAACCGGATGAAATACGGATGGAACCCGGATAAAAAGCGGACTGCAGAATTTCGAAAAAGGATTAGATGAATGATATGCAGAAGAGTAAATGGTAAGAGATAGATGAATGAAGAAGGGGTATGCACTACAGATGGAAAATATGAGTGCACAATAACGAATGGATCAAATGGACGTGAAGTATACATTTATCGAGTATATATGGATGGAGTACAAAGGGAAGGAAAATACGGAAAGTACTGAGGACAAAGAAACAAAAGTAAGAAACAAACGAACTAATGAATGAAAAATGTAAGGACTATCTACAGTGAGTCTCGAAAAACTAAATAGGATTAGATGACTGATATACAGAAGTAGATAGAGCTGGTAGGGAATGGTAGGGGAGAAAGAATTGTAGGGAATAGACGAACGAAATAACGATGAAAAATACAAAGAGTGCAGAATGGACCAGAAGGACACAACAAATCAAAAGGAAAATGAGCGAAATGTCGAAGAGTACCGATTTCTAGAGTATATATGTATGGAGTACAAATGGATGTAATATACAAAGTACAATCGGAAAAGGTACAAAAACGGACAAACATATAAAGAACAGACACATACAGTAATGATGAGTCTGGAGAGGAAAACTAAAGGATGATCTACAGCCAGTCTAAGCGAATATTGTTTAATACTAAACGAAAGGAACAACTACTGACTAAGTCTACGAAAATGTACTACAAATAAACGGAGAAGAAATGGATGAAGATTTGAGGAACAAATTAAAGTTCGACGGTTTTCTTCTCATTAGTGTTAAACTAAAACAGGCAGTTTATGATCAGACGGTCTTAACAAAAACGGACGAAGACTAACAAAGTCTGGGAAAATGTTAGACAAACGAATGAAGTACAAAAGCATAGAGATTAAACCAAGTAGAGTGGAACCAGTTACAGCTAAAATGGAATTGGAAATGATAATTAAACAAGGGCATACAGTTAGTGTGTCTAGTTATTAAAAAAATACTTGGAAAGTCGGAGAAAAATGGTTGAAGTATAAACGAAAAGAGTATAAAGGGACCAAATAGAAACGGTTCATCCGTTTTACACAAATCAAACCACAGAAGAATAGTTTATAGTCAACGAAATTTGCAGAGGAAAAAAAATAAAATCTTCAGTCATATTTAGGTCAGATGGACTTAACGAAAACTTACCAAGCCTAACAAAATCTTGTTGAATAGGAGACAAATTAACGAAATACAAACAGATGAAGAGTACATAGAAAAAGTATAGACTTTCAAATGAAATAAAGTTGTAAAATAACTACAATATGTACAATCCGGAAAAATAATAGACAAACTGATGTAGTATAAATGAAAATAGTATAAACGAATGGAGTATAAATGGACCAAGTAGAAATGGTCCATCCCTTTCACACAAATCAAACCATAGACGGACGTGGAGAGGAAAACTAAAGAAAAATCTTTAGTCAGATTTAGGTCAGACGAACTTAACGAAAACTTTCCTAAACTATGTCTTGGAAACTAGGAGACAAATTAACGAAGTACAAAGAGATGAAGAGTAAGTAGAAAAAGTATAGAACGTGAAGAGTAAAACTAAAAAAATTATTCAGTTAGATTTAGGTCAGACAAACTTAACGAAAACTTATCGAAACTAAGTTTTGGAAACTAGGAGACAAATTAACGAAGTATAAAGAGATTAAGAGTAAGTAGAAAAAGTATAGAATTATATATAAAATGGATTCGTAACAAACCTAAAGAGATATTTATAAAAAGTTACAATTTGGGAACATAAAAGACAAACATATGGAGTTTAAACGGTTCAAGTACAAACGGATGGAGATTACACAAACGTACTATATACGGAAAGTGTATAAGTTTAATGGAGTCGAAGAAGAAACCTAAAGAAAGAACTACAATCAGATTATGATCAGACTGAATCAACGAAAACGGATAAAGATTAACAGTCTGGAGAAAATATGAGACGCACGGGAGAAAATATGAGACGCAAGTACAAATGGATGGATGGAAATAAAATGTAGTACGGAGAGAAAAGCTAAAGTCAAACTAAGCGAAATCGGTCAACAGAAACTAGAAAATTTGACAAAGTCTGGGAAAATGAGGTACAGACGCATGAAATACGAACTTATAGCCGAACAATGTGTAAACGTTCGGCATAGATGGAGTACATTGTGGATAACTAAAAAACGAAGTGCTCTCAAACTAGGAACGGACGGTATTTAATTAGAGGATCGAACGAAAGAGCAGATAAATGAAAATGATGATAAATGAAAATGAGGTATCGCATTAATACCATCGGAATAAGTATGACAACCGAAACTGTTGGATAAAATACACATTTTTCATACACACACAAAATTTCACTAAAAATTTCACCAACTACCTGCATTCATCATATTGATGAATTCATTCATTTAATTAAAATCGTATTTTTTATTTTCAATATTTTTTTATTTTTACATCAAATATCCATTTACACATTTATGTATTTATAATTCATAAAGGATTTATAATATTTAATTGCTAAATATTCGAAGTCTCCATTTCATCATATTGATGAAAAAGTGTACATAATATTGATTAATTTTGTTCATCAAACCATATTAATTTAAATATCAATAATCTTATAAGAATTATAAATACCATGTGTAAATGGAGACCAATTTTGTTTGAAATTTGATGATTTAAAAAATATTAAAAATGAAAAACACAGAAAAAATACGAATTTAGTTCAATGAATGAAATCATCAATATGATGAATACTGGTTGTTGGTGATTTTTTTTTTTGTGTACAGAGAAGACATCGATGTAGGAAGGTAGCCATACAAATGACAAACGAACTCGATCGATGCCACAGAAATGAACAGAAAACAGAAATAGCCAAGGATAATGGTCGACGTAATGCCGAACAAACTGTGAAATTTATGGCCTCCCGGGCATGGTTACAGCGCATATTTTTAGGCGCTATATAGTATTTTTTTTGCATATTAATAAAATTTCATCTATAAAAAAAATCAACGTAATCATGTGTATGTACGATAAAAAATATCATTAAATTACAAAGGTGCGAAAGCGGGCTCATAAAAAAGCCTAATCAAGTGGGCGGGTTTGGCGGTTGATTACCGTCGTTGAACCAACCAGTGATGTTGGCAATAAATGAAAATTAAATTTATTGACTTGGCAACACATAGCACACGGTCGTATAGACAGACAGACAGCAGCAGGACGGTTTAAACTAGAAAATATGCCTGTGAGAAAATACTATAGTAAAACACCGCAGTTTAAATGTTGACGAACGGGATACTTAATTTTGTTTAATGTGTTTTTATTTTTTTTCCATTCCTTTTTTTATTGTATTTTCAATTTACAAATAAAATAAAAAATGCCTGCTGCGAACATATTACGTTAGTAGCTAATGTAATTGGCAAAAAAAACGTAGAAAAATTGTTGTAATTTTGTCAGCGCCTACATCGTGTTAATACAATGTAGCCAACACCATCGAAAGAACAGCAAGCAGCCTCTGATGTTGGCTGCTTAAAAGGGTCACTGATATGATTTCATTTGCTGTCTTTGATATGCTTTTAAAATAGCAATGAGCCGTAGAAATAATGCGAAAAGTCATCACTTCCATCAGTCGCAGTCCTTCCCACACAGTTTCCTTCGCTCTTTTTCAACACACATCCTTGCAACTCGTGCTGTGCCGTTTATGTTGTTCGATACCTTAATAAAACATGTCCGCTTACTTACGCTTCCGTTGCGTTTTAACTGAACACGGACGCACAAAAATATTTACAGCCAGCCAGCCGGGCTAAACACATAAACGCTATTACGAGAGTTACAGCAAGTACCCAGCGGAAAAGTTAATTCCATTTATATAGTTCAAAAGTCGACAATTTTAAAAATATAGGTACTAAATACTGCTTCAAAAATGATAATAACATGATGAAAGTCCATATGAAAAGTCAATATGGATTAGGACACAGTAAGTCAAAAGGCAAACAAAATAAAAAAGAGTTTAGTAAATCCGATTAATCGATTGCAATAATTTCTTTCACGAGACAATTCTTTACGTTTACTGTACCAGACAATTCTTTCCCGAGCCATACTCCATTGAGATTATTTGTCCCTAGATAATTCTCCATCAGCCAATTCTTTTCCGGACAACTTTGAACAATTCGAACATTCCTGCACAAATTATGAACATTCCCGGACAATTCATTGAAACGACAATTATTTTTCAGAATATTCGAAAATGTCTGTAAATTTTTACCCGTTCAATTATTTCCCTATACAATTTTCCATTGAGATACTTTTTTCCCGTCTAAATCTATCGCTAGATTATTTTTTCCCGAACAATTCTTTTCCTTACATTTATTTCCCGGATCATTCATGCAAGATCCCGGATAATTGCTTCGCTTTCTACTCTTTCCCAGACAATCATGTTTCGGAGAATGTTATCCCGGACAATTCTTTATCTAGGCAATCCAATCTCAAACAATTATTACCGGGACAATTCTTTCTCGGATTATTCATTCTCGGACTATATTTTCCGGACTATATTTGTAGCCGCGGTAGCTCAGTGGTTAGTGCGTTGGACTGCGAGCCGAAAAGTCCCCGGTTCAAGCCTGGATTGGGGCTAACAACATCTTTTCATAGAAACATTTTTCTATACCGCGCTACCTCTCGGCAGTAAATGGCAAACCTACGAGAGTAAAACATTGTCTATGAAAAGCTCTCACCCGCCGTTCGGATTTGGCTATAAACTGTACGTCCAACAACTTTGAGTACAAAACATAACACACACAGCTCAAAATGGTGAGAGAGCTCGGCCTAAGTTCTTATAGGACTGTAGTGCCAAACTATCTTTATTATTATATTTTCGGACTATAATCCGGGGCGATGTCTACCACCTCGACCAAAGCCATTGAGACTATTTTAAACATACGTCCTATACAAATTAAAATTCAGCTCGACTAAAACATCCTTGGGGGATGGCTCAATTCCGAGACATTAACCAATAATTAACCCAATTCCTAATACTGTTTTTTTCAGGTAATTGGACCTGCGACCGCATCGCGGAGGCAACCAGTCATACCGCCGCAAAGTTCGCTTTCCCGACTAGGGAGGAATGGAACACCGGTCAGGTATTATACAGCAAACCGGAGATCCACCTCTACACTGATGGATCAAAACTAAACGGTCACACTGGAGCAGGCTTCTTCTGTGAAGCCTTTTCTGCAAAAGAAAGCCTCCGTCTGCATGACCACAGCACCGTCTTTAAGTCGGAAGTAGTGGCTATAACAGAGGGGGGGTTAAATTTATATAAAGCACTCACTGTGTAGATAAGTGTATCAAAATTTTCTCAGACAGCCAAGTTGCCATTAGGGCTGTATCCACGGACAAGGTGAAATCCAGAGTTGTTTTACAATGTAAAGAGGCTCTTGCTGATCTTTTACTTTATAATACTGTTATTATTATCTGGTTCCCAGGACACTGTAGCATTGATGGAAACGAAACTGCTGACGAATTGGCGAGAAATTGATTAGAAATAGACATAATCTCAGTCATAACCGGCAGATTTTTCAAATTTCAAAAAAACGAGATAAGCTTATGGGCTTATTAACTACATAAAACATCATGGGAAGAATCAAGCGAGGGCCAAGCCACTAAATAGCTCTGGGGCCCTCCAGACAAATTCAAAACAAACAAATTTCTAACACTTAATAAAAAGGAGTTAAAACAATTTACAGGCATCCTCACGGGTCATAATGAGCTAAGAGGTCATCTTTTCAAAATGGGAAGAGTCGTCTCTTACATCTGCAAGGCCTGTGAGGAAGAGACAGAGACACTTGCATTTGCCAGACTAAGATTTATCCATTTTGGAGCTCCCCTTATTTCATCATTGAAACAACTGAGTGAGCTTGGACTGGAATAAACTAAGAAACTTTGTCAAATACACGGAATTTCTAACCTACACTGAGTAGCAAAATTTAGCTACAACACATCACAAGCAACTCATGATCTGAGGGGTCACAACGGGCCTACGTTATAGCCTAGGTGTACTCTGTGCTATGCTATGCACAGAGGGGTTCCGACCCCCATCCTTCAATCCATCTATCAATCAATATTTTCCGGAGAATTCTTTCCGGGACTATTCCTTTCCGGACAATTACTTTTCTGCTAATTTCTTCCTGGACAATTCTTTTCCGAACAATTCTTTCCCAGATAATTCTATTTCGAACCATTCTATTCTGGAGAATTATTTCTCGGACAACTCTTTCGCGGACAATTGTTCCCCTAGACAATTCATACTCGATATAATTCGTGCTCAAGACAATTCGATCACGGACAATTCTTCTTCGTGTCAATTCATCCGCGAGCCAAATCTTCCCTAAACAATTCGTTCCTGAAACATTTATTTTCCTAAAAATACTTTTTTCTGCATTTTAATTGTCTCGGGAAAGAATTCTAATTGTCTCACTGAATAATTACTCCGGGATAGTATGGATAAAGTAAGAATACACCGAATACATAAGAACTAAGGCCAATCATAAAAATCAATTATACGACAAAATACTCGAAATGTATTTTAAAAGTTATTACTTCGGAACTGGGCCGATAAGTGTTTAAAACTTTTCAAAAGTCGTACCAAAAAAATGTGCAGAAACTCTTTATAAACGATAATTTTAAAATAAAAACGTTTAACAAATTTTACCACTTGGATTATTGCAGCACGTCTGTCTGTACTTCCGTTCCGATGATGGTCACGTATTGCATTTACCCCCAGGTTCGACGTCGACTGGAGACCTGCCAACGGAAGTCGACGCGTTGCGCCATTTTGTACAGTGGACGGAGTTTGGGGGGGAATGGAGATTGGTGGTAACAACAAGGACGACGATTTACTTATCCGCACCCAACAAACTCCGATGGCACCAACGACAACGACAACAACAGCAGCAGTAGTACGAGTAACCCAACCAAATCGCATTAAATCCATTTTGCTCTAGCGCAAACAACAAAAATGTTGTACGTTTGGCAAATACAATTACAGCTGTCTGGCATCCCTATTACGTTGATGTTGGTGGCAATATGTGGCTAACGCTGTATAGAGGGTCTAGGGTTGCCAATAGGTAGGTGGGTGTTGGTCGCAACATCAATATATCTATAGAAGTAGGAGGTGCGGATGAATTCAGCTGTTAAAGTGGTAGACGATGACAATATTATAGCCCTTGTTGTATAGGGATCAACTGAAAACATCAATGCACACAATATGGTTGTTATTATCAAAGAGGTTGTCCTCACCTAAGGGTTTGGGATAAGGGTAAATAGGGTAACACAGCTGAAACTGTGCAGACAATTTGATAATTTCTCAATGGATTTATTTTAATGGGCATTAGTACAAATATTAAAACAAATGTTGCCTTTTATGAAGATATTTAAATGTATTAAATTATTGTCGAACATTAAAACAAGTGCTATTCAACTTTAAAGCGTCCGTAGATCAGTGGTTAGTGCGTTGTACTGAGAGCTGAAAGGTTGCGAGTTCGAAACCACGTAGATTGCAACATAAAAAAAAAAAAAATAGAGACATTTTTTTCTATACGATGCTTCATCTCGGCAGATGATGCAAACCTCGAAAAGATTCACTCGATTTCAACATTCAACTGTAGGTCACATCATTTGCGGGTTAGACCTACAGTTGTTTATCTCAGGTTCTACTGCCTATTATTATTATGATGGAAATCCTAACTTACACAATTTTCTTTAAGCAGTAATAAAATACTTTTAAAACTTATTTTTAAAAAACCTTATAAAGCGATTTTTTATATCTTTAAAGCTTTTTCCAAACCCTTTTAAGACCTATTTAAACCCTGTTTTTAAAACTCCTTTTAAAGTATTTTTAAAGACCTTTTTTAAAATACTTTTGAAATCTGTTTATAAAACCACTTTAAATTAAAACCCTTTTAAAACCTTTTAAAAACTATTTTAAAGCCTTTTCAAAGAAACAGCTTTTAAAGCCCTTTTAAACCCATATTTTAAAACATTTGTTAAAACCTTTTTAAAGCCTAATAAAAACTATTTTAAAGGCTTTTCAAAGAAACATATTTAAAGCTTTTTTAAAACCATTTTTAATCATATTTGTTAAAACCTTTTTAAAGCCTAATAAAAATATTTTTTAAAATTATTTTAAAGGCTTTTTCAAAGAAACAGCTTTTAAAGCCCTTTTAAAACCATTTTTAAAAACATTTGTTAAAACCTTTTTAAAGCCTAATAAAAACTATTTTAAAGCCCTTTCAAAGAAACATATTTAAAGCTTTTTTAAAACCATTTTTAATCATGTTCTTTAAAACCTTTTTAAAGCCTAATAAAAATATTTTTTAAAACTATTTTAAAACCTTTTTCAAAGAAACAACTTTTAAAGCCCTTTTAAAACCATTTTAAAAACATTTGTTAAAACCTTTTTAAAGCCTAATAAAAACTATTTTAAAGCATTTTCAAAGAAACAGTTTTCAAAGCATTTTTAAAAACATTTTTAAAAACATTTGATAAAACCTTTTTAAAGCCTGTTCAAAGAAACTGTTTTTAAAACCCTTGTAAAACCTTTTTAAAACCATTATTACGCATATTTGTTAAAACCTTTTTAAAGCCTTTTTAAAATTTAATTTCAACAGCTCATTAAAGCCGCTGTCGTTACCACATCGCCCTGGAGCTCTTGAAATACAAATTCACCCCCAAGTCAAAGCGCATTGTTTGCCGCCACATTTTTCAAGTTTGGTCTGCGACTAATTTATGAGTTTTTCAAACTGCACACACAACAAAAGCTTGTTTGCCTCGCTGCACCAAAGTCACAAACCAGCCCCAGACCAAGTTTTTCTAAAATTCACCCACTAAATCATCTCCTGCACTCATTCACCTATCGAAACCCATCGAGCGCCCACTGCAGTAATTTTTTGCGCCAAAATGAAAATTAAAGTGGGGAAAATACAAAAAAAAAAACGTACAGTTGAATGTGCTGCAGATTTTCTTATTTTTACTTTTTGCAATAAACACAAAGTTATTAAGTGAAATGTTTGAGTTGTTTGGGACCAAAAATAAAAAAAAAACTGAAAAAACTGCTGTTTGAAGTTTTAATTTTGTGCAAGTGCATCATGTACTCACTAACTGGACTCAGTTGCATTTTTGTGCTGCATTTTATATGAGTTCATTGTAAGGGCAAAGTGTATTTAGTAAAAGAATGATATGGGGCAGAGTGTAGAGGGCATCCTATAGGGTGTTATAAGTTTAGGTAATTCGTTGCGAATAGATTAAATGAAGTCTCCATAGTATAGTAGTTAATCTTATAGAAATCGAAAAGAGTTTTAAAAATTTGATGGTATGTTAACATATGATATGGGGGTTTGATATAGGATAAAATTTTGAATATATTTGGGATATTTTTAATTCGAAAAAATTTTGGACTACTTAATTTTTGAAATTAATTTTTAGTGATAAGCTGAATTTTTAGTGGAAATTTGAATTTTTAGTGAAAATTGAAATTATAGTGAAAATTGAAATTATAGTGAAAAATTGAAATTTCAGTAAAAAATTGAATTTTTAGTGAACAATTTTAATTTTCGTGAAAAATTTAAGTTTTAGTGAAAATTTAAATTTTTAGTGAAAATTTGAATTTTTAGTGAAAAATTGAATTTTTAGTGAAAAGTTGAATTTTTAGTGAAAAGTTGAATTTTTAGTGTAAAATTGAATTTTTAATGAAAATTTGAATTTAAAGTGAAAATTTGAATTTTTACTGAAAATTTGAATTTTTAGTGAAAATTTGAATTTTTAGTGAAAATTTGAATTTTTAGTGAAAATTTGAATTTTTTGTGAAAAATTGAATTTTTAGTGAAAAATTGAATTTTTAGTGAAAAATTGAATTTTTAGTGAAAAATTGAATTTTTAGTGAAAAATTTAATTTTTAGTGAAAAATTTAATTTTTAGTGAAAAATTTAATTTTTAGTGAAAAATTTAATTTTTAGTGAAAATTTGAATTTTTAGTGAAAATTTGAATTTTTAGTGAAAAATTGAATTTTTAGTGAATATTTGAATTTTTAGTGAAAATTTGATGTTTTAGTGAAAAATTGAATTTTTAGTGAAAATTTGAATTTTTGGTGAAAAATTGTAGTTTTAGTGAAAAATTGTAGTTTTAGTGAAAAATTGAATTTTTAGTGAAAAATTCAATTTTTAGTGAAAAATTGAATTTTTAGTGAAAAATTGAATTTTTAGTGAAAAATTGAATTTTTAGTGAAAAATTGAATTTTTAGTGAAAAATTGAATTTTTAGTGAAAAATAGAATTTTTAGTGAAAAATTGAATTTTTAGTGAAAAATTAAATTTTTAAGGTAAAATTGAATTTTTAGTGAAAAATTGAATTTTTAGTGAAAAATTGAAATTTTAGTGAAAAATTGAATTTTTATTAAAAATTTGATTTTAATTTATTTAAATAATTTGATATATATTTTTGAGAAAAATAAAAGGTCTCAAGGTAACATTCCCAATCATTTTTAATACCACACAGGGTAATCTAAGTTGAGTTTCAAATAAAACGATTGCTGGAACATTATTTTAATTTATATCGCATTAATACTGCTATATAATACACGAGTAATTTTAAACTTTGAAAAAGAGCTATGAACATAGAAACCGAGATGAACTGAAGTCGTGTGCTGAAAGAAAACGAAAATTATTCAGCGCACTAAGGGAATGTGCGGTATGTGCAATAAAACACATAAGAGTAAAAGAGATGGAAGTAGCGTGCGAAAATTACAGATTATCGTTTTTTAGTAGAAATTTGTGGAAACTTCTAGATGGAAATAACATATAATAAAAACGTATTCTAGAAAACTGCAGAAATTAAGTGTAGAAGTTTGTGGAAATTTCTAGAATTCACCGCCATAGTATATAAGAGTGACGCATTTGATGAGCTGTCTCTTTTTGTTTTCCTGCAATCGTGTTTTAAACAGACAAATTTTAAGATAGACCGACATCGCTAAATCGTCGCAGGTGGTGACACTGATCAAAATTATAGCTTTCAGACCGTCTTTTGAATATTAAATAGTGAATAGACCCTTACAATTTGAATGTAGGTTATAAAAATAATAATTTGTGATATTTAGAACACAGTAAAACTTTCGTTATAAATAAAGTATGATAATTTATGATTTTTTTTGTATGCTACACAAAAAATTACCGCTACACATCATTTCTCTACAATAGAAATCTCTTTTTCATTTTTTTTTATTTATTATGCTGCTTGTTACAATAAAGATTTTACACATCATTTAAAGCAACCCTTAAGCAGCCACTTTACGCTAAACTACTTTTTCAATAGGGCTGCCTATTTTGCAGCCGCATTGAACACTCTTAAAGAGCATCGACAACAAAAGACCTGCATAGTGACAGCCTCTATGGCGGCAGAAATAACAATTCATACAACACATATCAAATAAGCTCTTTAAAGTAAAATAATATTTTTTGCACTTAAATACTAAATAAACTAGCTGACAAATGTGATGAATAATAAAAAGGCATCATGGTATTAAATAAACGACGCAGATTGTCAGAAAAAGGGTTTAAAAATAACAAAAGAGGCTACAGAGTTTACAACCGATGAATACAAATTTCTGTTGAGCATGTGAAATGGTTTTTCGTATTTCGCAAATATGTATGGACTTTGTACAATTCTCAAGAAATTGCACACAGCAGAAGAAGTAGGCTGGGCAAAAAAGAGTTTTGAAAAGACAAAGGTACTGACTGAATGCCTATTCACTACACTACTAAAGGTAGTCATTATCGGCGCATACAAAGCGGCTTAAATATAGAACAAAAAAAGAAAAAAGCGCAAGTGGTAGAAAATAGCAAAATACATAGGTACTGGCTTAAGAACTGCTTGAGAACAAGCAGAAGAAGTCAGCATAATGCGTAATGCGACTGGAGTAGTGCGGCAAATATAAGAAATATAGATGCTGCACAATGATAGCGAATTTCTGCTTAAAGATAAAAATGTCCGGCAGTACCATGTGTGAAGTTGTAAAAAAAAGACCTGGTCGTATATATCATCAACTAGTACTAAAAGTCACAGAATGAAACCATCTGTTGTAGCCCCACTCAAAGTAGAAGTAGAAGTTGATGGAAGAAGTGACTCTTTTCATGGCTTAATTTATAATGGAAGCAAAATGCGTTGTTGAGGTCTTGCTTGTCGTTGCCATTGTTTGACCGTACCGGTCCGAACCGGGCAGGGCCAGGCCGCCTGTCACAGCAACAAGATTGGCGACAACGCATAAAATGATCTATTGTTGCAGTGACTTAATTTTTAACCTTTATGTGCGCACATTTCTGGAATCGTTTCGAAAGTGCAGCACAATTGAAACAATGTACCGAGTTTGAGGCAGAGCTCGAGTGTGCATCGGACAAAAGAGTTATTTATGGCATCACCTAGATTCTCAGAAATGCATTGCTTTCTTGTGAGGTTGCCGAAGAGCATAATTTAGACAGTGCACACAAAGCAACTATGGCAGGTATTTTTAAAGGGCAAACGCAAGTACTTAAAGTCGAACAATTGGCATGAAGGGATTTTTAATTGATTATTGAGAAATATGATAAATGCATAATTAGAAGAAATGAGATTTCGAAAATGTTATTTTGTGGTTTAACTTAAGTGAAATAAAACATTATTTTAATTTCCAACACACACATCACTGCTATATAACTCGCGGGTAATTTTAAAATTTTAAAAAGTTCTATGAACTATGAAACCGTGATGAACTGAAGTAGTGTGCTAGAAAGAAAACGAAAATCATTCAGCGCACTAAGCGAATGAGCGGTAAGTGCAATAAAACACATAAGAGTAAAAGAGATGGCAATAGCGTATGAGAATTACGGATTCTCGTTTTTAGTAGAAGTTTGTGGAAACTTCTAGATGGAAATAACAGGCAATGAAAACGGATTCTTGTAAACTGCAGAAATTAAGTGTAGAAGTTTGTGGACATTTCTAGAATCCATGTATTTGACGAGCAGCAATTCAATTGTGATTTACAATTGATAACAATTATCACCTTCTTTTTCGATTAAGGCAAAAATACAAATTTGACAGAATTGTAACTAAACGCACGATCGAGTTATGTTTGTGACTCGTACCTGAATAGGGCGATAAAGTATATCGTTTATAAAATTTAATTGCAAATGAATGTAAAAGAGATATCTTACGAGCAATACTGATTTTTTTGAAGTGTAGAAGTTTGTGGAAACTTCTAGAATGCGGCTCAACAGTATATAAGAGCAACGCATCTGAGGAGCTGCACTTCAGTTTTGATTTCAAAGTTGACCAAAGCAGCATGAGAAGGAACAATGTGAACATGAATGTAAAAAAGAGATATCATGCGCACAATACGGTTACTCCTTAAGTGTAGCAGTTTGTGAAAGCTTCTAGAATCCAACTCTGCAGTATATAAGAGTGACATAGCTGAGAAACACTTCAATTGTGATTTTAAAGTAGACTAAAGCATCTCGTGAACGATCATTGTCAACATGAGTGTGTAAAAAAGATAATAGTGGAAGAAATTCGGATTTTCGTCAAGTGTAGAAGTTTCTGTCAACATGAATGTGTAAAAAACATAATCTTGGTAGAAAAATGGATTCTCGTCAAGTGTAGAACTTTCTGGAAAATATATAAGAAACGCATTTGAGGAGCAGTACTTCAGTTGTGATTGCAAAGTATAAAAAGCATTTCGTGAACGAACAATGTCGAGATGAATGTGTAAAAATGATATCTTGCGAACAAAACGGATTCTCGTCGAGTGTAGAAGTTTGTTAAGAGCGTTAAGTGAAGAGTTAAGTTAAGAGCGACGCATCTGAGGAGCAACACTTTAGTTCTGATTTAAAAGTTAACTAAATCATCTCGTAAGCATACATTGTTAACTTGAATGTGTAGAAGAGATATCTTGCGAGAAATAAGGATTTTCGTCAAGTGTAGAAGTTTGTGGAAACTTCTAGAATTGGGCTCTGCACTATATAAGAGCGACGCATCTCATGTGCAGCACTTCAGTTGTGATTTCAAAGCAGACTAAAGCATCATGTGAAGGAACATTGTGAACATTAATGTGAAAAAGAGATATCTTGCGCGCAATACGAATACTCCTTAAGTGTAGCTTGTAGTTTGTGCAAGATTCTAGAATCCGACTCTGCAGTATATAAGAGCGATGTAGCTGAGAAGCTCCAATTGTGGTTTTAACGAACATTGCCAACATGAATGTGTAAAAAAAGATAATAGAGAAATACGTATTCTCGTCAAGTATAGAAGTTTGTGGAAAGTTCTAGAATACGGCTCTGCAGTATATAAGAGCGACCCAGTAGACTAAAGCATCTAATGAACTAACATTGTGGACATGAATGAGTAAAAGAGATATCTTGGGAGCAACACGGATTTTCGTTAAGTTTAGAAGTTTCTGTAATCTTCTAGAATACAGCTATGCAGTATATAAAAGCGACGTACCTAAGAAGCACTACTTCAGTTGTAATTTTAAAGATTTCGTGAGCTAATGTTCTCAAGTTAAATTGCACAGCACTTGTTTTAAGAGATTGTTACACAATTTTTTCGACTTAATTTTGTAAATATGTTTTAAAAAAACCGACCAGAATTATACGAATTCTATT
Organism: Dryomyza anilis; assembly: GCA_951804985.1. NCBI lineage: Eukaryota > Metazoa > Arthropoda > Insecta > Diptera > Dryomyzidae > Dryomyza > Dryomyza anilis. Next base: position 19,904,691 of record OX638133.1, on the reverse strand, counting down.
GTTTTAAAAATACACTTAAAACATATTCCCACTATAAATAACAATCTATATAACTGTACTCAATAAACTTAATCACATAATAAATTGTAAAATAAACTGCAAATAAAATGTGATATAAATGTGTGCAATAAAATTGTAAACTGAAAAACAAGTAAAATATATAGAAAAAAAGAGTGAACAATAAAACTGTGCAATAATTTGTATTTGCTGTCAGTCGGCGGCGACGGTGCATGGGTTTTTAAGACCGCATTACGACGCGCATAACACGCACGCAGGCGCGCATGTGTCACGGCATAAATAAGTAGAAAATGTGACAGGTCGGGGCGCGCAGGTTCACAGCTACTAATGCGACAAAAAAAAAATTCAAAATAAATACTAAATAAAAAACGGTTCATTTTTGTTTTAGTTTTTAAAAAATTCTTGCAGCAGCCCGATGAAAAACCCACTGCAAAACATTGAACCATTAAAAGTTTGTTGACACATGTGCCTCGCGAACGACGACGTGCGCCATCAATTGGCCAAAAATAATGCCGCCATTCGATGGATAGATAGATGGATGGATGCATGCATGAAAGAATGAATGAGGCAGGCTGCTTTTTTATTTTGCCAAAGTATCAGTGTTTGTTCAACATGTTTAATGGACATGTTGTACGTGGTCTTAAGATTGCATTTTAAGCAACAAATGAAGTTGTACAGCGCGTTGTATCTGGTGTTGTTCCCGTGGGCTGTTGACGGCATTCAATACAAGGCGGCGGTCGGTCGGTCGATCGGACGAACTATTGCTGGGTTGATCGTTGGTTGTTTGGTGGGTCGTTTGGTTGTTTTTTTTTATTATTTATAATTTTTTGTTTTTTGAGTCTGTGCGCGCGGTGACAACTTCTTGCAGAATCTGGAGTGAATGGCTAAAATCACAAAAATGATTTGTGCGCAAGTTATTTTGAGTTATTTGGAGGCTGGTAGGTTGATTTTGGGGCACTATTGCCTGCCTGCGTTAATAAGGTTGTGGCGGCATATATTTTTAATTAATTTTTATTTTCCAGTGCGTTGAATAATCTATTTTAAAGACATTGTCTCTTAATTACTTCCTCTTAATTACATCCTCTTAATTACATCCTCTTAATTATTCTTAATTATCTTCCATCTCATAATAATAATTTATAATAAAAATAATTTAGAATAAAAGTTTTATTGAAACTCGAACGAATAACGTTTTCGATTTCGGTTTTCTATCACGTTTCAGTTTTATTTGCGGTTTAAGTTTGACAACTTAAAGGTTTAGGACCAATATTTAAAAAAAAAATCCATAAACTTCAACACTTCACAGGAATTCATATTGCTTGTACGACACTCATGCGCAGTGCATAGTTGGATTCTAGAACTTTCTACAAAGTTCTACACTACAATGAGAATCTTTAACTCTCACTGATCTTTTTTGTTGCATTTATCTCTTTCTTGCTCACTGCCTTAGTGCGTTGAATAATCTATTTTTAAAACATTGCAACTTAATTACTTCCCCTTAACTACTTCCTCTTAATTACTCTTAATAATCTTCCATCTCATATACGATTATTTAAAAGGGAGAACTTTTGGCTGCTAGTGGAGCAAATAAATTGCAACTTCTCGAAACAATATTATTCTCAAAAAGTAACAAATTCAAAATAGATTTAATTCAATTGTTAAAAATTTGACTCCTGACTAAAATAGTATTAGCAACCATATTCCATTCGTATTTACTAATACAGCTTATAAAGTAATATCTATAAATTTAAAATTGATTCCGTAAAATGTTATTCTCTCATGCCAATTTTTTTTTGAAAAATTGTAATTTTTCTAACAACTACCTTTCTATGTAACTATATTTTTATCTTTCATAACTTGGATCGTATTAAAGCCGAAGTTGCTGATCTTTGAATGATTATTAATTAGTTTACAATTCAGAATTTAAATAACCTTAAGTTTTTAAACTCCCCATCAGTATAACATCCGAATTTACTGATGTTTATAAATATTCAAATCGATTTCTATAATATTAGTATGATCTGATTGGAATCAAAAGAACATTAAAAATATCAAAATAAAGACTAATTTGAATTAAATACAGGTTTTCGGTTTCACAACAGAAAGACACGTTTTAAAGCAGTATGTACTACATTGCAATATTTTTAAAAATGATTAAAACTCATGGTTAAACTCATAGAGGTACGTATTCAAGCCGAATTTGCTGATCTTTGAGGGATCTTATATCAGCTTACAATTCAGTATTTGAATAAATTCTATTTTTAAATTCCCAATCAGTAATACATCTGAATTTACTGATCTTTAAAAATATTCAAATCGATTTCTATATCATTAGCGTTTTATCTTGCTGTGATTTGAGCATAAAGAACATTTAACAATATCCAATTAAAAATTAATTTGAGTTGAATACAGATTTTCGGTTTCATAAGAGAAAGGCAAGTTTTAAAGCTGAGTTTACTGAGCTACATTTTTAAAAGAGATTAAAAGTCATGGTTAAACTCATAGAGGCACGTATTAAAGCCGAATTTGCTGACCATTGATGAATCTTTTAACAGTTTAAAATTCAGAATTTAAATAAAATAGTGTTTTTAAATTTCCAATCAGTAATACATCCGAATTTACTGATCTTTGAAAATATTCAAATCGATTTATATAAGAATAGCTTATAATCATGCTGTGATTTGAGCAAAAAGTAAATTTAACAATATCTAATTAAAAACTAATTTGAGTTGAATACACGTTTTCGATTTCATAACAGAAAGACACGTTTTAAAGCAGAATGAGCAAAAAGTACATTTAACAATATCCAATTTTTTTTTGTTGTTTTAAATCAGTATTTACTGAGCTACATATTTAAAAGTGATTAAAACTCATGATTATAACTTCTAGAGGTGCGTATTCAAGCCAAATTTGCTGATCTTTGAGGGAACATTTCAGGATTTGAATAAAATTATGTTTTTAAATTCCTAATCCGTAATACATCCGAATGTACTGATCTTTAAAAATATTTAAATCGATTTCTAGCAGATTAACCTCTAATCTTGTTGTGATTTGAGCAAAGAGAACATGTAACAATATCCAATTAAAAACTAATTTGAATTGAATACAGGTTTTCGGTTTCATTACAGAAAGAGAAACGTTTTAAAGCAGTATTTACTGAGTTATATTTTTGGAACTGATTAATACTCATAAAGGTACGTACAAAAGCCGAATTTGCTTATTTTCGAAAAATCTTTTATTAGTTTACAATTCAGAATTTAAATAAATATCTGATTTTAAATTCCGAATCAGTATTACACCCGAATTTACTGATCTTTATAAATATTCAAATCGATTTCTATAAGATTAGCTTATAATTTTGCTGTGATTTAAATAAAAAGAACATTTGACAATATCCAATTAAATACAAATTTGAGTTGGATATAGTTTTATGGTTACACAACAGAAAGACACGTTTTAAAGCCGTATTTACTGAGCTAAATTGTTAAAAATTGATTATTATGAAATCAACAAAGAATTTATATATTTTTATTAATTTTTTATTTAAAACTGTTCAAATTTAGCATTTCTCTAATTCAATAATGTTTTATGAAAGACCGTATATGGTACAAAAGTACTGATCTAACTATAAAATTTGATCTGTGCATAAATTTCAATAATACCATAAATAGTTGCTTTTGATTTTAGAATTTAATTTTAGACTTTTAGAATACAATTTTTACAGTTTTTCTATTTCACAACAGCAAGACCCGTTTTAAAGCCGTATTTACTGAGCTACAGTTTTAGAAACTGCTTATTATGAAATCAATAACGAATTTAAATATTACGCTATAACAAAAATACGATGTGCTTTAATTTTGAATGCAAAACTGTTCTATTTTAGAGTTTCTCTAATTCAATAATGTTTTATGAAAAACCGTATTCGGTACGAAAGTACTGATCTAACTATAAAATCTGAGCTTTGCATAAATTTCAATAGTACCATAAATATTTGCCTTTAGACTTTTAGAATTTGAGTTGAATACAGTTTTTTTATTTCACAACAGAAAGACCCGTTTTAAAGCCGTATTTACTGAGCAACAGTTTTAAAACTGATTATTATGAAATCATTACGAAATCGACAACGATTTTAAATATGATGCTATAACAAAAACACGTTATGCTTAATTTTGATGTAAAAACTGTCCTAATTCAATAATGTTTTATGAAAGACCGTATTTGGTACGAAATTACTGATCTAACTATAAAATCTGCTTTTTGCATAAATTTCAATAATACCATAAATAGTTGCTTTTGATTTTCGACCGCGTCACCTTTATAAATCAGACCTACATGCATTCAGTTTGATGTAGACTTATTTTTTCTGCTGTATTGTCTTCGATTCCCTCACTTTCTTTGACATGTTGGCGCGCGCATAATTGCATCCTCACCGGCCAATGTTTGTACAACGTCAGTTCGTTGACCGCCTTTTCGGTTGACCATTTGTTTATTTGATTTAGGCGCTTCATCATAATGATCATCATCATCAATAGCACCACCATCACCAGCACTATCGTCATCAATATCGACAACGTAATCATTGTGACCTCCTTCATGTCGTCAATGTGGCGACTATAACGAAGACGAAAACGACGACGACGATGTCGACTCAACCAACAATCGATGATAAATCTTTATCGTAGATTGGAATTGTTACTCTTGTTGTTGTGCGTTATGTCTGTTGATCTTTTGTACCTAAACGTGGTGGTGGTTGTTGTTATTGTTGTTGATTGGTTGTGATCAATATTGGCGACTGTTTGTGTTGCAAGCGACCGAACGGACGATTGGACGACGACCTAACGATTTGTTTCCCTTGCATTTCGAATTTGCTGTTGTTGCAATCAATTTTTAGGAAAAGTTTAATGTTTATTTCTGTTATTTTTATAGTTTATGTACGATGGACTTATATGGTTTGGATTTTTTTTTTGTTTTAATTGATGGTTCTCAATGGATGGGATACGAATGTGAGCGAGGTCTTTTAAGGTCTAATAAAAAGTTGTTTTTTTTTAATAATGGTTAGTGATGCATTCGAATTTTTGAAATCTCAAAAAAATGAAATTACTAGAAAGTTTATTTTATACAAACATTTTTAAATTTTCGTTAAAAATTGATATTTTCTCTAAAAATTTAATAATCTCTAAAAATTTAATAATCTCTAAAAAAATTTAATAATCTCTAAAAATTTAATAATCTCTAAACATTTAAATTTCTCTAAAAATTCAAATCTCTAAAAATTTAATAATCTCTAAAAATTTATAATCTTTAAAAATTTAATAATCTTTAATAATTTAATAATCTCAAAAAATTTAATAATCTCTAAAAATTTAATAATCTCTAAAAATTTAATAATCTCTAAAAATTTAATAATCTCTAAAAATTTAATTATCTCTAAAAATTTAATAATCTCTAAAAATTTAATAATCTCTAAAAATTTAATAATCTCTAAAAATTTAATAATCTCTAAAAATTCAAATTTCTCTAAAAATTCAAATTTCTCTAAAAATTCAAATTTCTATAAAAATGTAAATTTATCTTAAATTATATTTTCTCCAAAAATGTATATACAAATATAATTAAAATATCTCTAAAAAATTTTCCAACTACAAGTTTTATTTCAAATTCTCTAAAATTTAAATTTCTGTAACAATTAAAATGTCTCTAAATATTAAAATTTCTCTTAATATTAAATTTCTCTGAAAACTAAAATTTCTCTAAAAATTAAAAATTCTCATGAAATACTCAAAAAATATGAATTTCTCTAAAAATTTAAATTTCTATAAAAATTAAATTTTTCTAAAAAAAAAAATTTTCTAAAAATATTTTTTTTCTAAAAATTCAAATTTCTCTAAAAATTACATTTTCTCCAAATTTTATTACAAATTAAAAAAAAAAAATTGAAATTTCTCTAAATATTGAAATCACGGACCGTAAAGAACTGGAATCGGAACCGTTTCGAATTTTGGAACCGAAACCGGAATCGGAACCATTTATAAAAAAAAAATTGTGTGGAACCGAAACCGCAACCCAACAATTTTATTGGTTGGAACAAAAATTGAAACCGGAACCGCTATTTTAAAATCTTGAACCAGACTGCCAAAAGCTGTCTTTTTTTCTGCCCATTCCCCAAACATGGCATGAATCTGCCCAAAAAATTACACCAAAATTTACAACCTGTCCAAGGCAACATTTTTGGCATTTTTCAGAAATATTTCGGGCATATTTCCGGCAAACGCACAGATAAATGGAATATTTTGAGAAGTTCAAAGGGTTTTAGTCCCTGATTCAAATTTGTTCATAAATTTAAATATTTAAATTTAATTAAATTAAAATCTCTGAGATATAAATATTAAAATTGCTCTAAAATATAAAATTTAACATTAAAAATTAAAATTTCTTTAAAAATTTTAATTCTTCAAAAATTAAAATTTATCTAAATATTAAAATTTATTTTAAAAAAAAAAATTAAAATCAACATTTCTCAAAATTTTCTATATAAAAAAACAATAAAAATTCAAATTTTCTCTAAAATAAATAAAATTATTTTAATTTAGTAATTGACATTTTCACAAAATACTTTAACCAATAAAAATCAAAAACATTTAATTTTTTTATTTTATTTCGACACTCGTTTCGAAATCATGTTCATCTTGATAAAACTACATCAATCACTACTACAACGTATTACAACAGTTGCCTGTCACTGTTGAAAACGTCACAAAAATGTCAGCTGAAGATGACATCAATGTCAGTCTCGTCACTCTCGCTCACTCTCTCTCATCACTTGAGAGACATGTTTTAAATTGCATGTCAATTTGCATCATAACAATATGTAATACAAAATACACTTTTTAATATTTTTCGTTAGATTTTTTTTAAATTTATCAAAAAAAACATTTTGAACAATTTAAATTATTTTCTTTTTTTAATATTTTTGTGAAATGCATCATTTGCGGTAGATCTAAGTCATCTTTTAATAAACACAATTTTCATGTGTCATTTGCAACATATTTCAGAGTTGGCAAAAGAGTTGTTGCGCTGCTAACGAAGTCGTAAAATAAACAAAATAAAGTTTGAAAAAAAGTATAGCAAACTTGAAGCATTTATATTGCATTTTTCGTCAGTTGACAGGCATGTCTTTGGCTTTTATATGGCATCATTTTCAGTGATACGTAATTCGTTTTTGCTTCTTTTCTTTTTCTCGGGAATACCAATAAAAAGAACTTCTTCTTCAACAACTTAAACTCGTTTCGCGCAGAAGTTTCATATTAAGAGCAACAACAACAATTGCTGCTGCCGTCGTTTGTTGCCAACAAACGCACAACAGTGTTAAGTCGAGGAGAGATCATAAAAAAAACAGAAATGCTGAATTATAAAAGAATGACACAAGAAATGCGTTGACTGGCTGTGAATTCTTTGCCCTTAACTGGCAGCACAAGTTGCATAATCTGTTGGCAGTTATTGTGAATTGCTGACGAGGTTGCATGTAGTGCATACAATTCACAATTATTGGGAAACATAGTATTTAAATGTTTGAAGCGTTTCATTTAAAATACTTTTTTATTTTAAAGGTTTTTATTTTTCAAAGTAAAAATAATTACAGATGCAAAATTTTTACTACATATTTATGAAATTTAAATAAATACAGCATGTAGTAAAAGCTAATGAAAAAAATATATTTTCCAAAAGTTTTATATATTTCAAAAGTATTTTATATATTTCAAAAGTTTTTATTTTAAATAAATACAGATGCAAAATTGTTACTACATATTTATGAAGTTTAAATAAATACAGCATGTATGGAAAAGTATATATTTTTTATAAATTTTGTAGAAAAAATAAATGCAGATGTTTTTTTTACATATTTCTGAACGTTTAAATAAATACAAAATTATGTTGTATTTAATACGTAATTTTTAAAGATTCTAACATTTTCTACATATTTATAAATTCAATTAAATACATAATGTAGCAAAAATAGCAAAACAAATAGCAAAAGTAGCAAAAATACATAATGTAGCAAAAATAAATGCATAAGTAATATGTTTCATCAGATGTCTCAGGAGAATATTGCGAATCCATTGGCCAAACATAATCTCAAACCAACATCTATACGAAAGGTGCAATCAAAAGCCAATGGATAATGAAATTAAAAGCAGGAAGTGGCGATGGATAGGTCATACATTGAGGAAGTCTCAAGGAACTATCGCCAAAGAAGCCCTTGAATGGAACCCACATAGGCAGACCCGCACAAACATAGTTCAAGACGAACTAAAGAAGGCGCATATAACGTGGAATGAAATAAAATTGTTAGCATTAAGAAGAAGTGATTGGAAAATTTTTGTTGTGGCCCTATGTTCCACCTAGGAACTTGAATAATAAAAAAAAAAAATAAAAAATATGTTTCATATGAAGTTAAATAAAAACAGATTAATAATTGTGTTAATTTTCTGCATATTTTTGGATTTTTAAATAAACACAGACTGCAGTATATATTTTTATATTTACATTTTATATGAAATTAAATAAATACATAATGTATTAAAAATAAATGCAGATGTAGTAATTTATCTATATATTTCAAGATGTATAAATATAGAATGTACAAAAATAAATATTTTTATATTTTGCATGAAGTTCAATTTATAATAAATTTTTGGACGTTTAAATAAATACAAAATGTATTTTTTTTAACATTAATGTAGTCAAAGTTTGTAGGTTACGCAGTAAATTTATGTTTTTTTTTTTTAATATCTACTAACTCAGACAGACTATATCCATTGTACTGTGAAATCTATTCCCTACAATTTTGTGGTTAATATCACCACGAGCGCCCATGCCCAAGCCGGGATTCGAACCCGAGACCTTCAGAATGCAAGTCCAGCGCGCTACCTCTGGACTGCTGAGGCCGGCTAATTTTATGTAGTTGTAAATTTATGTAGTTGTTATTCAATAAAAAAAAATACTTAAATCAACGAAATAAAAACAAATACATATGCTTTTGGACATAAATATCGTCACTATCATATCGTCACTATCATGCACAAGGGGGTGGGGGGGGGAATGTGCAATATCTGACATTTGCGTTTTTTTTAAGCATTTTTGAATGTAGATTTGTCCTCAAGTATACTGTGCCAAAATCGCGTGTAGTTTTGTTGGATATTTCTTGCCACAAAAGACAAAACCAAACCCTAGTAGAAATTTGCCCGATGCGCCATCGGGAAATGATCGGGTTTTCGTTGGGTAAGCCATATTAGAGAAAATATGATCATTGCCTTTGCATGCCCTTATCATGCATACCATACCAGGGTTTACATTATCTAAATAGTCAATGTTCCCGATCATGGCTACATTATTTGTTCCGAAATAACGAAATTAGCATCAGACAATGATCGAGATTTAATGAGAGAAACCCTATAATGCTCGGGCTCTGACAAGGCAATTGTCGGGTAAATAATAAAATGGGGAATTTCCCGATCAGTACATGATCATGGCCTGAGGTCAGTACATGATCAGGACACTGCGTTACAAGGACATTATGGGCCTCGTCATATCCCGATCATCTCAAATAATGACATGATCACTTCATGACCATGGCCCTACCATAATTTCTACTAGGGAAAGGGCGAATTTGAAAATCTTGTCATGCCAAAAGGGCGAATCTTTTCGTTTTTTCGCCATAACTTTTTGTTGATAAGAAATAAAATAGTGACGTAAAGGCAAGATTTACAATTTTTCTAATTTCTTCGTTTTTTTTGCTATAATTTTTTATTGGTGCAAGATAAAATGGTGGTGTAAAGGTATTTATTGTTTGTTTTTAAAGCACCTATCGATTGGCATCAATATTTAAAAATATTTTGCCGAACATTTTTTCCTGCAAATAACAAATGGCAAATTGATGTTTTTAATTAATGATTCCAAGAGATAGGTGCTTTAAAATCAAACAATTAATGCCTTAACATTACAATTTTAGCTTGCGCTAATAAAAAATTATAGCTTAAAATAGAAAAATATTTGCGTTTTGATCTGGATATAGCCTCACAAAATCCGTATTTATAATTCAGTAGTTTGTCCAAATCTAAAGATAATTTAAATACGTTATAATAACTGACAAATAAACCAAAATAACAGAAAAAATTGAAAAACATATACATTTTGCTAATTTTTAAAGCACTTCAAACTTTAAAATTTGATTTCTCAATATTTTTAAAAAGGCACATTCATCCCTTTTGGCATGACAGTGATCATATGTATTTATTTTAAACACATTATTTCTTCATTTTAATTCAGTATTTTACATTATCAAACATTACACACCAAACAATCACATAAATCATATTTTTTAAAATTCTGCATCAATTTTGAATTGATTCAGAAATGAAAATGTCTGGTCGTGTTGATCACATACAAAAAGTGCTAAAAAAAAGACTCGAAAAATAGCTCTAAATAAAAATAAAACATTTGCAACATTAGCCTACAAAATCAGCAACATGTTCATAACTAATGATGCAGCATTAATAATCATGTTGTGTACTAATTAGCAACATGTTGTAGACATTTTTTTTTTTTTTAAGTTTATACATTTTTTCAAAGTTTTGTTTTGCTGTCAACATTTTGAAGATATTTAAAGACATCATTAAATTAAGCAGTAGATTTGAATTTGTCGCCGTTGTCAGCGTCGCCACTGCTGCAACATGTTGCTGCGTTAGCTGCCAAGTTGTTGCCAAAATAAAACAAAAAATACTTTAATCGCATTAATTGCTGTCTCAACACCAGTGCAACAAGAGCTCAATGCGGCCACAGCAATTACAACTGAGTTGCATGCAAATTAAGACCAACATTTTGCTGCAAACATTTGTCGTATTTTGGTTGTTGTTTTTGTTGCTCATGTTTTAACACGCAGATAAATTTAATTAAATTAAGCAAAAATACAAAAATTAAATAATTGAAAAAAAAATAAATAACGCCAAATTATTGCTGTCACACAAGTGCGAAAGCAATCAACACAGTTGCTGTTGGCGTTGTTAACTTGGCCAAGAGCAACATGCATTTTCATCAAGCGACTTGTGCACTTTTGACAACTTATTTGCATGGACAGCAACAACAAAAATAGCAGCAACAACAAATAATTGCGACAACAAAAGCAGCAGCAGCAACAACAGCAGCTCCAACAACAGTCTTTTCTGGGCAATGTTGCTGTTGTGTTACTCTTAATGTTGCTGATTGGTGGTTTTTCTTCGTCTGATATCTAATCAAAGCTCTTGTTGTTGTTCCTATTACTCATGTTGTTGTTGTTGTTGTTGCTGTTGTGCGGTTTTTACATGTTGCCACTTATGCACATTGCTGGTAAATTAATACTTTTCCGTGTTGCGTTCAAGGGTTAAATACCAATCATTTCGCGGTTTTCAGCAACATCAACTAAAAATCAACAACAACATAAAACTAGCAACAACGTTGTTTGTATTGCCATTAATATCACAGCAGTTGCTCGTACGACGGACGTGTTGCTGCTCAAATTGTTAAAAAGTCATTAACACCTAATGTCATTTCTTCTCAGGCACGATCTTCTTATGGTTTTTGTGGTTTTTCTTTAATTTTTTTTAATCTTTTTTTTAACACTTTTTCTTAACTTCAGTTCAAATCAGTTGCTGCATTTACATGGTGTTAATTGCATTTGTTGTAGCTTTTTTTTTTTTTTTTTGTTGTATTTGTTTTTATGCGTTTTCATATTATGACATATTTGGCCAACTTCATGCCGCACATGGGTTAATGCCATAACATTTATTGTTTAATCACTTTAGGTGCGGATTTAATTTATTTAACAAATGCTGTAGATTGGGTTAATTGGAAATGACTCATTTTGTATGTGGTTTTCATGAAGTTTTTGTGGTTTTCATAATGGTTGTTAATATGTTGTAAGTGATGGAAGCTATATGAAATTAATGATTATGTGCTAGAAAAAGTAGGCAGTCAAAATCTGTACTCTTAAATTGGAATTTTAAGATTATCTTTTTTCTATGTCATCATTTCAGCCATAATTTGAATCATGCGTAATAACACAGAAAAAAAATAATTCATCAATATGATTAATTTATTCATAAATATTATGAATTTTTCACTAACTACCAGATTCATCATATACGATACACCGTTCATTAAATGATATATTGATGAATCATTTATTATATTGTTACGAAAATTCAGTCTACGGATACTACAGGCATCAGTTCGACACGTTTCGACAAGCTTCGACTTGTTTCGAGAACCTTCTACTCGTTTCGTGAATGACGCATGCTATTGTCATCTCATTCGCACTCATGTGTTTTAACCTGCTGATCTTCCATCTCTTTCTCGCACATTGCTCAGTACGCTGAATGATCTTCCGTCTCTTTCTAACACATTGCTTAGTGCGCTGAATTGTCTTGCGTCTCATTTATTATTGTTGAATGCTTGCACAGTGGGGCAAATTACCTCTTTTCGTAACAATATATAAGAAATTATTCGTACTATCGAATATCATAGTAAACAACGAAATATTCAATACGATGAATTTGAATCGACATATTTATGAATATGTTCATAATATTTATGAATATAATATTTTTTACAAATTTTTCAAAAAAAAAAAATTTAAGAAAATAATTCGAACATTTTTTTTTTAAAATAAAAGAAAAAAATTATCCAAAAAAAAAATTTCGAAAAAAATATGTTTAAGAAAAAAATTTTGTAAAAAAAATTTTCGAAAAAAATTTGGAAACAAAATTTACGCAAAAAAACAATTTTTCTAAAAAAAAAATTTTTTTTTCAAACAATTTTTTTTTATTTAATATATTTTTTATAATAGAACTTTTTATTAAAAAAAAGTTGTAATTATAAATAAATATATTATAAAACATTAAAAATAAAAATTTGATTAAAAAAATTTCGAAAAAAAATGTTTCAAACAATTTTTTTTTCTAAATATATTTTTAATAATATAACTTCTTATTAATAAAATGTTGTAATGATAAATAAATATATTATAAAACATTTTACTAATTTATGCATGTCGAGTAAGCATTATATAGGAAATAACATAAGAACTATTTGAGAACTGAGAAGTACGGCAAAAAATGAATGAACAATAAATATTTTGATTGAAATTTGTTTTGATCAACAGCATTTTTTAATATGAAGTAAAATATGTTTTATTTTATGTTCTTGTTCATTAATATGATGAAACGTATTCATCACATAGAATTCATCATATTGAAGAACACTTTTTCGACAGTTACCAAGTGTACATCATATTTATGATCGCATTCATGACATTGATGTCGTTGGTCATTAATATTATGAATGTTTCTTCAATACAATGAATCATGGTTTGAAGAACGGAATTCATCAATATGATGTACACTTTTTTTCTGTGAATAGCAAACTTTGCAAAACATTATTCTCAGAGAAGATTATTCAAATAAACATTAATTCTCAAATCAATATTCTCCTCAACAAAAATTCTTCTCAAGAAGATCCATCTGCACAATATTTTTCTCAACAACATCCTTCTCAACAACATCCTTCTCAACAACTTACTCCTCAACTACATCATTTACAAACAGCAATATAATTTTTGACGCAAAGCATCGTTGCAACATCAACAATTTGTCAGCAACACTATTTCAGTAGTACCTCTTAAGTCACTTCAATTCGTTTTTATTATTTTGGCCCAAATTTTCGGTTTTATTTTTTTTTTGTTTTTCATTGCTGCAGCAATTAAAAATAAGCTGGCCCTCATCTTTCAATTAACTGTTGTTATAGTAGTTTAAACGTTTTTTTTTTATATTATTTGTTAACTCTTTTTGTGCCATATTTTGGCTCATGTTCTGCTGTTGCATATGAAGTTGCTGTAACACTTTTGTGGTTGCGATTGCTGCCATTGTTGGCATCTTTTCAGAATTGACTCCATGTTATGGTGACAACAACAGCAACAGAAGCAGCAACAATAGCATGTGTTGCTGACAATGTTTCGGATACTTAAACACAGCGCGGCTAGATTATTGGCGATTGATAGTCTGATTGTATGGAATTTGATATAATTTCGAAATCTCAGTAATTGTTGAAAAATTCATCATTTATATCAACAATTTCAAAATTTAGATGAATAATTCATATAAATTACGTAAAATTGTTTAATATTTTAACATTTTTCAGATGCTGAAATAAAAAATGTTCAGTGAATGAAAAAAAGGTGAACATGTTGAATGACCTTTCATCAACACATTTTTCATGAAATCGATGAGCACATAAAAAGTTCATTAATAAAATGAAGAAAGTTTATTTATGAAAAATTCATCATTTTAATGAAAACATTTATGATTGTTCAATATCGTAACTTTGAAGTGATGCATTTTCATTTCGTCACTATCATGCCAAAGGGGCGAATGTGAAATATTTGACAGTTGCGGTTTTTTTTTACATTTTTGAATGTAGTTTATCCTCAAATATGCTGTGCCAAAATCGCGTGTCATTTTGTTGGATATTTCTAGCCACAAAAGACAATACCAATATTCTTGTCATTGGTTAGAATAGAGCAAAACTATGAGAATATAAAAATGGGCTATATCTCAAAAACTAGAGCTAATAATAAAAAACCGATGCCATTTTCGGAATCAGCGTCACAATTATAACTAAAAATTGATGCAATTTTCACTGCACTAAAATAATTATAATAATATATATCTACGACTTTATTCAAAATTGAAGAAAGAACTATTATTCGTTATTAGTAGGCTTATATTTCAGAAATAGTACGTATTGGAGAATTTAGTTGTTTAGAAACTCTAGCTCAATTTTAATGACGAATATTTTCCCCAAAGACATTATGATAGTTTTCTGACTTCTTCTACTGGTTATAACTGCGTAACGAATTTGTTAAAAGAAAACCATTAAAAATAGTGTTAAACCGTTAAGATACAAACTTAAAATGTTCAGTGAAAATCATCAGTAGGAAGTTCCCTATAATCGCTCCTTAGACATCAAAAACGAAGTAGGCACCATTTCGCTACAAAATGACGAACAATATCGGTTATCCTTTGAACCATTTAGGATGCCATAGCGCCTAACCCAGACGTGTAGGAGTATAAGTTTATACTAGACTTTTTATCGGTAGACCACATAGAAGCTCAATATAAAATCAAATTGGAGTTCAATTAAAAAAGGTGTCATTTTGCCGCACTGTGTTATTGATGAAAATTTCATAATATTAATGTACAAATTTATTAATATTAATGAATAATTTTATTGAATTGATGAATATATTCATTGAATTGATGAATATATTCATTGAATTGATGAATTTTTGACAATTCAATAATGAATAATTTCATTGAATTGATGAATTTATTCATTGAATTGATGATTTTAAGCCTATTCATCATTATAATAGAATTTGTTTATATTCTACACTTTATACAAAGACTTTTTCTTAACTCATAAAGGGTTTTTCAACAGGGACGCTACAAAAGTAGAGCGACAGGGACAGCAAACGACGCCATATTTCTTGCCGCTCTTTTGACATTTCTTTTCAGTAAGGTTTGCCATTTCATGATGGAAAGATATATGAATTCGAATTTCGGTAGTATATTTTAATAATTTGGACTCGTTGTTGGCTCGTATATGAATGTGGCAAACCTTACTGAAAGAAATGTCAAAAGAGCGGCAAAAAATATGGCGTCGTTTGCTGTCCCTGTCGCTCTACTTTTGTAGCGTCCCTGTTGAAAAACCCTTAAAAAAAACCTTTGTAGCGCTCTTATTGAAACCCCTTTACAATTAACGCAAAAAAACATCATACAAAACATAAGAAATTCTATGAAAGTCCATAAATTGAAGTACACACCAAAGAATGAACTTCTGAAAAGTGATAAAAATAACATAACACAATAGAAGAACTTTCTAAAGTCTGCAAAGATAGGAAGACCAACAATTTTTCACTTGCAACAAATTAGAAAATTTAAAGTACCTAAGAATTATAGCGCTAGCAACAGCTAAATTGTTGTCTGGTTGTAAAATTCTACCCAACAAAAAAAAAACCCTACTTACGAAAAAGTAGTCACCTAGAAAAAAACATTATGTATGGCACTGCAAAAGGTAACTGTAAGAGTGCTGCTACTCTTATCAGCTAATTGATGTGGCAGTAGTTGAATGGTGAACGGTAAGACACAGGAAAGAACGTTACCCCCATTCATGCTGGGCCAACTCGGAGCTGTGCTAATGGCGAAGCCAAAGCAGCAAAATATGTAGTAATAATGATAAAGTTAGTAGAAAGTAGTCGTAGTAGTTGCTTGAAAAACCCTTTCAATGGAATGGGTGGTAAATACAGAATAGAGCAGCATGTGACAAATGTGCACAAAGTGTAGAGCATCTAGATGTCGTTGAAAAGACATTTTATTGCTGACCCCCAGTCAGATGAATCTGGCGCAAGAAGTACCTTTTTCTTTTAAAGCGATAGTGTTGACATGGTTTTTTAGAGCTGCAGCAGTCGTTGGTGACAACTTGACATGGTTTCAGCACACTTAATTTTCTCTCAGTTGTTGACACTTGGAATGGGGTGTAAATGAGGTAAAAGTGTAGCAAAAAAAAAATATAAAAAAAGTTGAGTTGTTTAAGAGCGAAATTATGTGATTTGCTGACTTTGAACTAAATAAAGAAAGTACTTTCTGAGTATAGAAAGAATTAAGTTTGTGTGAACTTAAAATTTTGTTTAGTATTACCTTGAAGTTTATGAGTTATTTAAGGCTCATAAAAAGTTTTTGGCAGTTGTTAAAAAAAGGAGTTTTATTTTTCTTTAGAAGGAGTTACTTGAGTAACTCGAGACAGTTCAATTTAGTAGGGGTTTTACCACGGACGTTATATGTTGTGAAGAATACTATGTAGAATATACATCGTAATTAAAATAAACATGCAGATAGCAGTAAAATGAAGTTGTGAGAATACATACAATGAAAAATACTCTTTTGGCATGAGGTTGGAAGAATGTAAAAGTTAGTTGTATCAACTAACTTCATTCGGTTTTCAAATTTGCTAGCGGAATTTCCATTTTAGCCTATACACATGAGATATTAGTCTATACACACTCCTAATTGTTGTAAGTCTGTACTAAATTGTTCTAAAACAGTTCGAAATTAGTTGTAGTACAAACTACAAATCTTTTTATTTTGACAAATCTTTTATTTTTGATAACAGTAAAATGATAAAGTGAGCATACACACACAGAAAAATCCTCTTTTGGCATGAGGTTGGAAGAATGAATAAGTTAGTTGTACCAACTAACTTCATTCGGTTATGTCGAATGGTTTTAAAATTTGCTGGCGGAATTTTCATATTAGTCTATACATATGAAATATTAGTCTATACACACTCCTAATTGTTCTATGTACGTACTAAATTGTTCTAAAACAGTTCGAAATTGGTTGTAGTACAAACTACAAATCTTTTTATTTTGACAAATCTTTTATTTTTGATAACAGTAAAATGATAATGTGAGCATACACACAATGAAAAATACTCTTTTTGTATGAGGTTGGAAGAATGTAAAAGTTAGTTGTATCAACTAACTTCATTCGGTTAAATCGAATGGTTTTCCAATTTGCTAGCGGAATTTCCATTTTAGCCTATACACATGAGATATTAGTCTATACACACTCCTAATTGTTCTAAGTCTGTACTAAATTGTTCTAAAACAGTTCGAAATTGGTTGTAGTACAAACTACAAATCTTTTTATTTTGACAAATCTTTTATTTTTGATCACAGTAAAATGATAATGTGAGCATACACACACAGAAAAATCCTCTTTTGGCATGAGGTTGGAAGAATGAATAATTTAGTTGTACCAACTAACTTCATTCGGTTAAATCGAATGGTTTTCAAATTTGCTAGCGGAATTTTCATATTAGCCTATACACATGCAATATTAGTCTATACACACTCCTAATTGTTCTAAGTCTGCACTAAAAACAGTTCGAAATTGGTTGTAGTACAAACTACAAATCTTTTTATTTTGACAACAACCGACTAAGTGGTTGAGAGAACCGAAAAAGTTGGTTGGCGCAACAAATCTCTATTATGTGTGCAGATATTTACAGAACAAAATTATCATCTAAATACAGTTTCATAAAAAAATTATTTTTCACTTTTTTGATACCTAAGAACAAAAGCTCTGTGTATCAAGAATAATTGCTCTTAGTTATTTTCAACATATTAACAGACAAATACACAAACAAACAGATGGCGATGACAGACGGAAAACGCAAAACAAAGAACAATAGCGAATATTACAGACAAAGCAAGATCGAGAAAAACAACAGTAATACGAACACGTGCTCTTTAAATGTTCGGAAGAAAACAGCAACAACATTTTTGATGCCTAAGGCATTAACCGCTGCATGATCAAGAATAATTGTTCTTAGTTACTGTTTTAAAAACCAAGTTGATAAATTTCCTAAAATCCAGAATGTTTCCGTTTAGCTGTACATACATCACTCCGTATACTTTTTGATTCCTTCTGGATTTTAGAAGTTTTTCCCTCAGCGCAGAATGATAATATTTACATAATTAAATTTACATAAGTCTCTTAGTTACTGTTTTGAGAACTAAGTGGATATGCTTCCTAAAATCCAGAATATTCCGTTTAGCTGTACATATATCACACCGTATACTTCTTGATTCCTTGTGGATTTTAGAAGCTTTTTCCCTCAGTGTAGAATGATAATATTTACATAATTAAATTTATATAATTCTAAATGAATTTAATTGTAATCAGAATAAATGTCACTAGTAGCATAAAAATATCATCCTTATAAATGTTACTAAGACAATAAAGTTATCATTGAAGATTTCTATCAAAATAAAGTTATCATCAGAATAAAAATATCATTAGAATTAATATTTCATCAGCATAAATATATCAACAGAATATCAATTATTAAGAAATAATAAAAAATAAAACAGCAATCAAAAATGTAGTAATCTGAATAAAGTTATTATCACAATCATTTTATCATTAGAATTAAGATGTCATCAGATTGAAAAATTAACATAGTTGAATTGTAATAATGCGGTAAGAATTAAGTTGATATCAGAATAAAGTAATCATCACAATGATTTTCGTATTAGATTTAAAATGTTCAAAGAAAACATCACCAGACTAAAGATATCACAAAATACAGACTATCAGAATAAAGTTAAAATTAAAATAAAATCATCACTAAAATAGAGTTATCATCAGAATAAATTTATTATTCAACATGTTACAAAGAAAAAAAGGAAGAAAACAAATCAAAAGTTAATGAAAAAAAAGAGAGATGAAAGAAAATCATGAGAAATGGCACTGCGGATAATGAAATATCACCATGACAAGTAACACATGACAAAGATGTAGTAATTATGAACGAACTGTGAATGAAGAACAAAAAAGAATCCAATATATTCCGCAATACGTATAAAGCATCACTTTCTACAAACACTTGGTATTGGGCGTCACATGCGTAATGCAAAATTAGGTCAACACTAGCACCAACTCACACAATTAATACCAAAGTATTCCAAGGATTATAAGAATTAATTTGATGCGAGCTCATTTTAATGTTAATTAAGACGCAGCGCAAATATAAGACTGTCATGGGATTTCAAGAAGCATATCAAAAGAACGCAGAATAACTGGAATAAAAGTGTCAGATTCAAGAATGAAACTGAAGATGTCAAGAAGTGTTGCTTGCTGGCACAAAATTTAATATAGTCAGCAATATAACCGACACTCAGAAAAAAATTCATGTAATTTAAACAGAAATTAAACAGATTTCATGTTGTTTTTATTTTTTCAAACAGATTGATCATGTTAAGTGATCTGATCTGATACTGAATTTTAATAGTTGAAAATGTAAAGTTAATATGAATATCTGTTTAATTTATAGAATTGTTGTTGTTTTCCTTATTAAAAGTATCATGTAAAATTAACATGAGTCTGTTCAACAAATTATCTGTCAAAATTCTCTGAATGGACTTAATGTGTATCATGAGAATGTGGTATTAAAAAAGGATGCAATAAAAAAAGATATTGCAAAAATACAAAAAAAAGGCGTAAAGACGGTTGGTAATTTTTAATTTAACATAAATTGTTTAAACGAGGCGAAAATGTGTTGTTAATGATTGATAAGTAATTTGTGGTTTGAGTCCAATGAGGTGGTGATGTTAATAATAAAGGGACATAAAAAGACCATAAAAATATGAGGAAAAAGGTTTCGGAAATGAACTTGGTAAATAAAAGAGAGAATGAAAAAACCGTTTTTTTGTTTTTTTTTTTGCACGAGTTACCTGATAACGTTTTGAGGTATAATATATAAGTATATTTTTCCTCGAAAATTTTTTCTCGTAACCAATATTTATTGGGGACTATTCAAAGCGAGAATTGTCGCCGGGAAGAATTTTCCATTAATTATTTGACGGAAAAGATATGCCTCCGGGAAGAAGTGGTGTCTGGGGAAAGATTTGTCTGGACATTTTTTTCTCGTGACCAAATTTATTGGGGACTATTCGAAGCGAGATTTGTCACGGGGAAGATTTTTCCATTAATTAGTTGACGGAAAAGATATGCCTCCGGGAAGAAGTGGTGTCTGGAGAAAGATTTGTCTGGACATTTTTTTCTCGTGACCAAATTTATTGGGGACTAACTATTCGAAGCGAGAATTGTCGCGGGGAAGAATTTTCTATTAATTAGTTGACGGACAAGATATGCCTCCGGGAAGAAGTGGTGTCTGGAGAAAGATTTGTCTGGACATTTTTTTCTCGTGACCAAATTTATTGGGGACTAACTATTCGAAGCGAGAATAGTCGCGGGGAAGAATTGCCCATTAAATATTTGACGGAAAAGATATGTCTCGGTGACGAAGTGGTGTCTGGAGAAAGATTTGCCTGGAAAATTTTATCTCGAGACCAAATTTATTGGTGACTTTTCAAAGCGAGAATTGTCGCGGGCAAAAATTTTCCATTAATTAGTTGACGGAAACGATATATCTCGGGGAAGAAGTGCCAGGTGCCTGGGAAAAGTGCCTGGGAAAACATTTGTCTGGAAAAAAAAATTGTGAGGCGAATACTTGTACGGGGAGTAATGCCCGGGGATGATAGAATTTTTAGAAATAATGTTGATAAAGATTTGCCTTGGGAAAGACTTGTCTAGGTAAAAATTGGTCCGGGAAGACACTTTTCAGAAGTGTTCATTTTTAGTTAAAAAAATACATAGAATGTCACTGAGTGCATTGTCTGGGAGAGTATTTTTCAGTAAAATTTGTCTCATGGAACGAATAATCGATACATGTTTTCTTGTAACCTTCATCTTTAGTTCAGACATTTTTAGTGCAAACAGAAATTTTTGGTGAAAATTCATATTTTGAATGAAAATTGAAATGTTTTGTGAAAATTGTTTTTTTTTAGCGAATATTCTTTTTTTTAAGAGAAAATTATTTTAAGTAAAATTTAAAGTTTTTGAGAATTATCATATTTTTGGATAAAGTTAAATTTTTAGACTTATAAGTTATTCTATATAAGAATATTCAAATTTATAGAGAATATTCAAATTTTTAGCGAAAACTCTATTTTTTTTTAGAGAATATTCCATATTTTTTTAGAGAATATTCCATTTTATTTTTAGAGAAAATTCAAATTTTTAGAGAGCATTCCAATTTTTAGAGAATATTCAAATTTTTGGAGAATATTTAAACTTTAGAGAATGTTCAAATTTTTACAGAGTATTCCAATTTTTAGAGAAAATTCTTTTTTTTTTTTAGATAATATTGAAATTTATAGAGAATATTCAAATATTTAGAGAATGTTAAAATTTTTAGCGAAAACTCAAATTTTGAGAATATTTCTATTTTTAGAGAAAATTCAAATATTTAGTGAAAATTACAATTTTTACAGAAAATTAAATTTTTAGAGAATATTCCAACTTTAGAGAATATTCCAATTTTTAGAGAATATTAAAACTTTTAAAGAAAATTCAATTTTTTTAGTGAATATTCAAATTTTTAGAGAATGTTGAAATTTTTAAAGAAAATTCAAATTTTTAGAGAATATTAAAATTTTTAGAGAATATTTATAGAAAATATTCAAATTATTAGAGAATGTTAAAATTTTTCGAGAATATTCAAATTTATAGAGATTATTCAAATTTGTAGATATTATTCAAATTTTTAGAGAATGTTCCAATTTTTAGAGAATATTCAAATTTATAGAGATTATTCAAATTTGTAGAAATTATTCAAATTTATAGAGATTATTCAAATTTGTAGAAATTATTCAAATTTTTAGAGATTATTCAAATTTTTAGGAAAACTTAAAATTTTTCGAGAATATTCAAATTCATAGAGATTATTCAAATTTTTAAAGAATATTGAAATTTATAGAGATTATTTAAATTTGTAGAGATTATTAAAATTTTTATAGAATATTCAAATTTTTGGGTAAACTTCAAATTTTTCGAGAATATTCAAATTCATAGAGATTATTCAAATTTTTAAAGAATATTAAAATTTTTAGAGATTATTCAAATTTTTAGAGATTATTCAAATTTTTAGAGAATATTTAAATTTTTAGAGTATATTCAAATTTATAGATATTTTTAGAGAATATTTTAATTTTTAGAGAAAATTCAATTTTTTTTAGAGAATATTCAAATTTATAGAGATTATTCAAATTTTTAGAGATTATTCCATTTTTTAGAGAATATTCAAACTTATAGAGAATATTCAAATTTTTAAAGGATATTAAAATTTTTAGAGAATATTCAAATTTATAGACATTTTTAGACATTTTTAGAGAAAATTCTTTTTTTTTTAGAGAATATTCAAATTTATAGAGATTATTCAAATTTTTAGAGAATATTCAATATTTAAAGAATAATCAAACTTATATAGAATAATCAAATTTTTAAAGAATATTAATTTTTTTTAGAGAATATTTAAATTTAGAGATTACTTTTAGAGAATATTCAAATTTATAGAGATTATTCAAATTTTTAGAGAATATTCAATTTTTAAAGAATAATCAAACTTATAGAGAATAATCAAATTTTGAAAGAATATTAAATATATTTAGAGAATATTCAAATTTATAGAGATTACTTTTAGAGAATATTCAAATTTTGAGTGTATATTAAAATTTTTAATGAAAATTGTTATTTTTGAAATTGAACTAAAAACCTTTTATTAAACTGTTCCGCAGATCGGATGATTATATAAAGTTATACTTACAACTAAACCAACTAAAGACCACACAAAGTAGATTAAAGCAATTTACCTGAAAAGAAAAGAAAAAAATATATTACAAAATATTAAAACCCATAGTTACTATTGTCGTGGTACAAAATACAAAAAGCTACTATGTTACGCATTAAACTGTGCGGCAGTATCAAACAAACTTTCGGACACCTACCTAGCTTTTGAAAAAAAAAAACAAAGTCTAATGTGAAAAGAACCAAACACGAGATACACGCGACATAGATACAAAAAGATATAGACATAAAAATGGTCATAATTTATATGATTGTCTATAAATTTATGTATGATAAAAAAAAATCGACAAACAAAAACAAAATACTCACAATAACGATAAGATATAAATGCTGACAACTGCATAAAAGGGCTACAATTTTATGTAGGCTTTTCTTTTTCGGTCACAACAGACAGATACTTTATCTAAAGGTGTCAAAGAGTCAAATGTGTAATAAATACATATGGCATAAATAGTGTGGGGGGAGGGGAAAGCCGCATAATATATAAAACTACAAATACAATAGAAGTAATACTGATTAAGTGACAGGTTATATATAAAAAATGTCAAAAAGGGTATAAAACAGAAAGGCTTAATTCGAAGAAAACAAAAAATAATTATGATTTATATTTATATTAAAGTAAATGCTGTATTAGCAGGCGCTTTGAGCAACAAAGGTTTTGAAAATAATAAAGTCAGAAAGTTTGTGATTGGGTATGGCTTATAGATTGAGTAGTAAAGCGAGGTATTTATAAAATATGTGGTGTGTAATGGGATTAAATGTGGGTTTTTTGAAGTGTGTTAGTTGCAAAGAAACGATTGATATTAGGGTCCATTGGCTATTTTTAAGATGAAGTGTATTTTATATTAACTCTATTAATAACCCGAATAATATTTTAGCAGACTTAACGCAAAACGGTTATTTCCTAATAGAAATTTAACCTATTAATAATAGTGTGGCACTACAGTTCTATAAGAACTTAGGCCGAGCTCACTCACCATTTTGAGCTGTGCGTGTTATATTTGTAATCAAAGTGGTCGGATCTACAGTTTATTGCCGAATCCGAACGGCGGGTGAGAGATTTTCATAGGCAATGTTTTACTCTCGTAGGTTTGCTATTTACTGCCGGGAGGTAGCGTCACATAGAAAAATGTTTTCTATGAAAAAGATGTTGTTAGCACCAGTCCAAGCTTGAACTGGGGACCTTTCGGCTCGCAGTCCAACGCACTAACCACTGAACGAACTACCGCGGCTACTTTAACCTATTAGGATAGAAATTGTATAACTAGTCGGGTTATAACAAGAACAATATAATCAATTTTTATTTTCCGATGGGTGAAAGGATACCCCTTAAATTAAATTGTGCTAAGATCATGATTTGGAACTGATTATTATATTTTTACATTAACTCAACCTTACCAATTATATGGCCTATCAATTCCATGAGCAGGTCTTAAAGTTATACTAGGTTCGTCGAAAAAAACTCGATTGAGTCAAGTGAGAGGTATCGCGAATTGATTTCATAGTGAGTTAGAGCAAGAATAGGAATACTTAAAGATTATTTTGAGGTCATATAGGCGATATTTAACGGATCAAAAATAAACAAATTTACAAAGTCGAACAAATTACATGGAAATAACTCTTAAAATAATGGGGAACTGCAAAATCGGAAATTCTCTTTGGTGCGTTGCAGACTATACAGAAAAAATATTCATCAATATGATGAATTTATTCATAAATATTATGAATTCATCATATTGATACCACAGTTCATTAAAAGACATATTGATGAATACATTCATTACATATATATGAAATTTTTCGTACTATCAAACATCATAGTGAGGAACGAAATATTCAATACAATGAATTTGAATCGTCATATTGATGAATTTGTACATAATATTTATGAATATAATATTTTTTTACGAATTTTTCAAATAATTTTGTTTTTTTTAGAAAATAATTGTGGTAAAAATTTTATTTAAAATAACAGGAAAACAAAAACAAAAAATTTTTTTAATAAAATAATATTTCAAATTTTGACAAAAAAAAGGTTTCGACAAAAAATTATTTCGAAAAAAAAAAATTCGAAAAAACAAAATTATCGAAAAAAAAATAGAAAATAAAAAAATTCGAATAAACAAAATTATCGATTTTTTTTATCGAAAATAAAAAAATTTACGAAAAAAGATTTTTTTTTTTTTCAAATAAATTTTTTTTTTTAATATATTTTTTATAAATTTAACTTTTTAATTATAAATAAATATATTATAGAACATTTTACTAATTTATGCATGTCGGGCAAGCTTTATATAAGAAATAACATAAGAACTATTTGAGAACTGAGAAGTACGTCAAAAAATGAAAGAAAAATAAATATTTTTATTGAAATTTGGTTTGATGAACGGCATTCTTCAATATGAAGTACAATATTTTGTATGCTATGTTCTTGTTCATTACTATGATGAAACGTACAACAAATCACATACAATTCATCATATTAAAGAACACTTTTTCGACAGTTCCCAAGTGCTCATCATATTTATGAACGCATTCATAACATTGATGTCGTTAGTCATTAATATTATGAATAGTTTTTAATACAATGAATTATGGTTTGAAGAACGGAATTCATCAATATAATATACATTTTTTTTTCTGTTTACCTCTTCCTCATAGATCTTATCAGAATCTGCCTTAAATATTTCATACGTTTCCCAAAATCTTCCATTTACCTTCTTTTTGTGCCGGAAATAAGCCATAATTATTCCAGTGTTCATGATCGTATCAAAAATCTTCCGACAATCATGTTTCTCGGGTCCCTAACAAAAATTCTGATAGTTCAGAAAAATGTATTAAGCAGAAAATGTTTAAGCAGACAAAGGCTTAATTTATGACAAATGCTGCATTTTTGTGCACTTCCCCAAAATATGCAGGAAATCTCCTTTTTTAAATTCCACAACATTTGACAAACCAAGATAGAATTTTTGGCTGGCTCAGAGCAATTTAGAAACATTTTAGAAAACATTTCAAGCAGACAAAGGCAGAGTTTATAGCAAAAGCGGTCTATTTTCTTCCACAAAAAATATGCCGGGAATCTCTAAACACTGCCATATGTTTCCCAAAATCGTCCCATTACCTACCTTTGTTGCCGAAAATATGCCCGAAAATAATTCAGAAATTTACCATTCTTTGAAAATCATTTAAAAAAAAAAAACAATTCTATTTATAATTCCATTGATTTCTCAGCGCTAAAAACTAAAGTCGTTAATTGAAAAATGGAAAACTCCACGAAACTATTTTTTATTACTTTGACTTGACTTAAGCCGCTTAAGCCAACTGCTAAGGTTTCACAAGACAAGAGCTAAGTTCCACTGTCTCAATGTCTTAACTACTTTAATGCTACTTTTTTAATAATGCGCCCAGAAATAAAATGAAAAAATAAAATTTAAATAAATTCAAAGAAATTACAGCCAACTGACTTTTGAACTCTGCCAGCTTAATTGAAGCGAATTCAAAAATGAAAAAACAAAGAAGCCAACAAAAAAAGGTCTCACACCCAATAACCCAACTTAAAATTGCGCCCTCATCTCGTTAGGCTAATCTATATCGTGTGCAAAATTTAATCAATTAAGTGATAGTCGAATGAATGCCTTTATTTTTTTTGTTCGTTTTTTGTGCATTGTGTAAACTGTAAGTAATACGTTTTTGAAATGGATTTTGCATGTTTTCAAATTGGCGCGGAAGTTATTTGGTGGGTGCGCCATCAAATCGGAAAATCGAAAAACAAAAACTACCAATTATATATTGGCATTCATTAAATGGTAGTTGTGTGCTAAATTCAATGCACTTTAATTAAAATCAAATATTTGCACAACAATGCGCAGTAATTCATGTGCATATTGTAATTGTGTTCAAATTACGCGAAATTTTTGAATATTTTGTATAATAGAATCAAAATTAAAAATGAAAATGACGTGTAAAAAGCTTAAATGGTATTAACAATTATGGAATTCAGCTTTATCTTTTTATGTTTGCAACAATTGCAACAATAGAACAACAAATAAACTTTGTATATAAATGATGAAATTTCAAATATTATAATTGATTCACATTTAGTTATATAGAAAATAACAACACGATTCTTCCTACACGCTACAAAAAAAAGGGCTCTCCCAAACATAATTTTGCAGTCATTACATTTATCCTTGGTCTTTAATGCAAACAAATATATTATTGCATTGCAAAACATTATTATAATGACAGCCAAACATATTTTTATTTTCGATCAAACATATTTATAGTCAAACTGAATAATTTTCAGCGTTATTGTAAACATATATATTTTTGAATGTGAAAAACATATTATTTACATGTAAACATATTGATGTTTACATTTCATATTAATTCACTAAATTAAAAATGAAAATATGAAAAAGCTTAAATGATATTAAATATAATGGAATACAGCATTTATTTTTTAATGTTTGCAACAATAAAACTCTATAAATTTTGTATATAAATGATGAAATTCCAAATATTATAATTGATTCACATTTAGTAATATAGAAAATAACACTACTCAACACGATTTTTTTACACGCTGCAAAAAAAAGGGCTCTCCCAAACATAATTGTGCAGTATTTACATATATCTATGGTGTTTAATGCAAACAAAAGTATTATTGCATTGCAAAAAATTATTATACTGGCAGCCAAACATATTTTTGTTTTCGTTCAAACATATTTATGTTCAGAATGAATAGTTTTCGGCGTTATGGCAAACATATTTTAACATTTTTCGATGTACACAGCTTTGATAAGGCATATTTAAAAAAACTAGAACCTGTGGAAAAAAATTAGTAATTTTGAACGTTAGTTTGATCTATGCTCTGCATAATCATAAATCATTTTCTAATTAATATTAGATACGAACTTCTATAAAAATCGATCAAAACTAGTCTAAAAAAACTAAAATTTTTGAGTTTAGATTCAAATATTTTAAAAGCATACTGGAATATTAGCATTCATTTGTATATTAAAATTAGTCTTGACAATTAAGTGAAAAATTACGTTTAAAGTTTTTTGAAAAACTAGCTATCAAAAGTGCTATATTTTTTTTATCAAAAAAGTGAGGTTAAACATTCGAATGCAATTTTCTTAAAAACGTTGTAAAATAGTAAAAAACTGAGTATGCAGTTAAAATCAGCATAAACGAGTTATATAGAATTGATTTATGTGATGTCCAAGAAACAAATTTTAATTGTTTTTTTTGAGTAGTGTAATTTTTCAAAGCTCTTATACTGATTAATATTTATAGTTAAATTCTAAAAATATATAACCTACTTTCTCAGGCACCTTTAGGAATACTTTGCAACACACGCAGTTTTGAGTAAAATTAAAAACACAGTATCTCCGGAGATTAAACGTCAAAACCACTCAAGTACGAAAATTACAAAAGTCAAGAAGAAGCAAAAAATAATCATGGAAAAAACATTAAAAATGAGCAGCAAATATTAAAAGTGCAAAAAAAAGTGTCGACTGACTATCCTTGAACTAAATAAAAGAAAAACCAGAATTATTTTTTTGAGAACTTTTACTGCGAGTTTTATAGCACTTGAACAAATTAATTAAATGCACAAAAAAGATAATTAAAATAACTAAAAAAATATCAAAAAAAAAACATTTAAACGCCGTTAAATTGAAAAATGCTGCATTCGTCAGATGCAAAAGTATCTTGCAGCAAGCGCACTTTTCCACTAGATAGATTTCACACCTGTAGAACGAACGAACGCGCTGTAGTAATCACACGCCAGGCACAACCTAATTAAGTTATCTTGAAGTGTCGCCAACTTGAGGAGTGACGCCAGCGTATCTTAATGCAATGCAACGTTAAAGTAACGCCAACGTTGCAAAGTATCTCTTGGATGCAGTCGGTATCTGTATCTGCAGTGGAAGAGACGACGAGGAGGTGATTTCTCGTTCGCCTATAAAATGCTCGGATGGATGCGCGTCGAGTATAACGAATTTTCAGTTACAAATATTTACACAGGCGCATAAATCAAAATCAAAACTGGATTCGCATTGAAAATTTAATAACGTGGCATGGCGTGGCGTGGCGTAGCGCGTTGTTCAACTTGATTTATTACAAATTATGTGCAGATATTAACGTAGATACCAATAATAAAAAAAAAAACAAAATAAAACTAAAACATATGCAAATTCAAACAACTGCATCCCGCAGATACATAGGATATATGTTGCTGCTCTTACAACGTGCGATCGCGTCGCTCTTACGTGTGGCACAGTCACACAAAAAAAAGAGCAACAAATTAAATTTGTATCGCGCAGATTGCTGGCAGATCGTTGCTGTGTATTATTGTAGCTGCGAGCAATTTGTACGTTTTTCAAATTGCAGTCTGCAGCCAGCCTGCCTTTGTATCTTCGGCGACATCGTTGAGTGCAGAAATTGTCTGTGTTTAAACCTGCACAAGAGGTAGAGCATCTCCAAAAAAAAATAAAAAAAGTGTATCTCAAAGATGAAAAATTAACTTAAGCATAAAATAAAAGTGTTAAGAGTTAAGAGTAACTGCATGTTTAGAAAGTAACTGCAGGATAAACATGCATTTTTGAAGATATAAAATCAACTAATTGTTGAAAATTGTTTTTGGGAATTTCTCATATATAAATAATAAAAAGTATCTAAAGTATCGGAAAAGTATCTTTAAGATACAAAGAATTTTTAATAACAAAATGTTGTATAAAATGCAAAAATATATTGTTACGAAAAGATGTAATTTGCCCCATAGTGCAATCATTCAACAATAATAAATGAGACGCAAGACAATTCAGCGCACTAAGCAATGTGTTAGAAAGAGACGGAAGATCATACAGCGCACTAAGAAATGTGCGAGAAAGAGATGGAAGATCAGCACATTAAAACACATGAGTGCGAATGAGATGCCAATAGCATGCGTCATGTACGAAACGAGTAGAAAGTTCTCGAAACAAGTCGAAGCTTAACAAAACGTGTCGAACTGGTTCCTGCAGTATATAAGGCCGCCACATCTGAGACACAGCACATCTGTAGTGATTGTAAAGTGGTCGAGTGCATCTCGTGTGATAAATGTCAAGTTAAATTGTGTACATGCAGCAGTTTTTAGAATTTGTTATTAGTAAATTTTTTTAGTTAATGTGAATTAATAAAGTTAATTGTTGTAATTTAAACCAAACAAAAGAGTGTTTTTATTTTGTACACAATCCAGAGATACAAACTTGTAGAACAGTTTTCCGTAGACTGAATTTTCGTAACAATATTGAAAAAATACTGTATTACAAAGATAGAAAATGTCTTTAAAATAACTACATATGTATTTGATTCACATCCTAAAACAAATGCATATTTTTGATTTTTATTGATTGTGATTTTTAGTTCTACAACGACGATATATTTAAATTTTAAAATATATTTAGAAAATAAAAATTACATCTGCATTTATTTGCACTGCATTCTATATTTATTTAAGATCCAATTAAATTTATGTATTCTCTTAGAAATGACTGTTATAAATACTTGTGAAAGTGTGTATACATTTTACTGATGATGAAGAAAGATGCATAACTGAATTTGAAACCTTTATTATCATCATAGTTCCGACCACTAAATTTTTTCAAAACGTATATGAAAATGTATAAATTTTACAACATTCCTTTTTATGTGCAACTCGATGTATGTGCAACTTATGTAAAATTCGAGAAGAATAGGTTAAAAAGAAAAATAGTAGAACTTGACTAATATCAATAAATACTAAAATTCAAGAATTTGTCATCTGAATATTAAGAAAGCAAATTGCTTAGTTGTTAAAAAGTAAACAAACTTTATTCTACTGGATTTTCAGAACTTAATTCATTGATTATTAAAAAACCAAAAAGAACACGAAAAATTGTTGCTGTATTCTTCGCAAAAGGAACACGTGTTCATGTATCTGCTGTTGTTTTCATGGATCTTTCTTTGTCTGTAATATTCGCTCGTATGCTTTGTGTTGCGATGTCGCCCAAGCCAAATCGTAACTAAGCCAAATTCTTCTAGATATTAAGACATTTTGTTCTTAGGTATCAAAAAAGTTACTAAGTACAATTTGTCTAGATGGCAGATGTTTTTTTTTTCTTAGGAATCAAAAAAATGGCATGATATACAATGTTTGCATGTGTATTTTTCACGAATAGAATAACAAAGCACAGCCAGACAAGCAAGCAAGCGTCTGTGTATGTATGCATGTATGCATAAATATATAAAATAGAATAAACGAATTTTCCTACCTAACAATATTTTTGATATCTACTTAGTTACTTTTTTGATACCTAAGAAATTAATAACTGAATTCAAGAATAATTCTACTTAGTTACTTTTTTGATACCTAAGAAATTAATAACTGAATTCAAGACTAATTCTACTTAGTTACTTTTTTTTTGACAACTAAGTAAATCCTTTTCTTGAAATTAAGGTTTTTCGGTTTAGCTGTATATCACTCGTATACTTCTTGATTCCTTCTGGATTTTAGAACTTTTTTCGCTCCGTGTAATTCCAAGAACTACATTTTATCAAAACATATATGAAAATATATAAGTTTTACAACATTAATTTTTTCTGTGCAGATACGTATATTATTACAACTGATTTTTTTACTACATGCTGTAGTAACTTAATGTAAACTTATTTAACTTAATGAAAAATGTAAAAAAATTGCTAAATATGCATTTATTTCAATATAGTCTACATAAATATTATACATTTCTAGCATTGTAGTATTAATATATTTTTCTTGTCAAAATCATTAATTGATTTAATGAAGTAACAGATTCCCATGTACGTACAAATAACAATAATCGCAGCCTGAACTGCTACCGAATAATCTCTAATAAAAACAATTTAAGGCTGTCATTTCCCTTGACAAACTCTGTATACTGCAAATAGGAAAGCAAAGGAACAAAATCAAAATAAAAAAAAAGTTTGATACTAAATGAAATCAATATTAATGCACTATAATAACAATCAATAATATCAAAGCCTCCCTTGAGAAGGTACAAACAGCTACTTATGACTTCACCGTTCACAGGGAGGGTACATTTCAGACCGTATCACTGCATTTTACCTTAATTCAATTCGATTACAACAACCCCTAATTGTAGTCAAGAGTAACATAAAATGCAGCAGCACATGTTCCGTATTTCGCTAACAAATCGAATCAAATTTTGCGAATGATCGGGCACTAACGCGTGGGTCAGGTCAGTAAAATGTGTCAACTGTCAATTCAGTTAAATATGGCAGTTATTTTTCAGTTTTTAGATAAAATACCTACATCGAAAAGGGTAGGAGGCTTAAGAGACACGTGCAGGGTGCAGTGCTAAAAATTTGATTTTATTTTAGGGTTGATTTCAGTGTGCGTTACATGCAGAATGCGTATAATGTAAATATTAACAGCTGAATAATCCTAAACGGAAACATATTGCGAATCACGATTGGCAAGGTTTGGATGAAAAATTCACAATTTATATGCAGTGACACGAATAGAATGTATTTAATTTTGTTTTTATTTTAGATTTTTCGCAATCATTTATATTTAAAATTTTAATTTTTTATATTTAAAATTTTAATTTAAATATTTGGATATTTTTATAATAAAATTTGGATTTATTTTTTATTTATTAAATTTTTTTAATAACTTTTATACATACAGATAATAGAAAATTGATATACAGAACAATTTGTATACAGTAAAATTGTTATACAGTACAACTGTTATATATTAAAACAGTTATACAGTAAAACTGTTAAACAGTAAAGCTGTTATACAGTAAAACTGTTATACAGTAAAATTGTTATACAGTAAAACTGTTATACAGTAAAACTGTTATACAGAAAAACTCTTATACAGTAAAACTCTTATACAGTAAAACTGTTATACAGAAAAACTCTTATACAGTAAACTCTTATACAGCAAAACTGTTATACAATAAAACTTTTATACAGTAAAACTGTTATACAGAAAAACTTATACAAAAACTCTTATACAGTAAAACTTTTATACAGTAAAACTCTTATACAGTAAAACTGTTATACAGTAAAACTGTTATACAGTAAAACTGTTATGCAGTAAAACTCTTATACAGTAAAACTGTTATACAGTAAAACTGTTATACAGTAAAACTGTTATACAGTAAAACTGTTATGCAGTAAAACTCTTATACAGTAAAACTGTTAAACAGTAAAGCTGTTATACAGTAAAACTGTTATACAGTAAAATTGTTATACAGTAAAACTGTTATACAGTAAAACTGTTATACAGAAAAACTCTTATACAGTAAAACTCTTATACAGTAAAACTGTTATACAGAAAAACTCTTATACAGTAAACTCTTATACAGCAAAACTGTTATACAATAAAACTTTTATACAGTAAAACTGTTATACAGTAAAACTGTTATACAGAAAAACTCTTATACAGTAAAACTCTTATACAGTAAAACTGTTATACAGAAAAACTCTTATACAGTAAACTCTTATACAGCAAAACTGTTATACAATAAAACTTTTATACAGTAAAACTGTTATACAGTAAAACTGTTATACAGAAAAACTTATACAAAAACTCTTATACAGTAAAACTCTTATACAGTAAAACTCTTATACAGTAAAACTGTTATACAGTAAAACTGTTATACAGTAAAACTGTTATGCAGTAAAACTGTTATACAGTAAAACTGTTATACAGTAAAACTGTTATACAGTAAAACTGTTATACAGTAAAACTGTTATACAGTAAAACTATTATACACTAAAACTGTTAAACAGTAAAACTCTTACACAATAAAAATGTGAAACAGTAAACTGTTATATAGTGAACTTAGTATGCATTAAAACGTTATAAAACCTTTTTTATAGCAAATTAAAAAACATTGGATTGAAACCGTAACGGAAGTCAGGATATCGGCTTTAATCTAGTATAACTTTTGATCAGATTTCGATCATGCACTTTTATTCATTTTTAATAGGGTATGTCTGGTTTAAGAATATGGTTTATGATTTTCAAAAACATAGTCCCAACTATGATTAAAATTAATATCGACGCATCTTACGAAAACAGGAATGTTTCAAATTTTTGTATGAACATTTCTATACAAAAAATATGAAACGTGCTTCTTTTCGTAAGAGGCGTCGATATAACGTCAGTATATCAACTCCGACACCTGAACTTAATACCGTCATTTCAGTTTTTGTGTATGAATTACGAATAATTAAATGGAATCGTGTAGAATAGTGTAATACCTGAAAATTTGTAATATTTTTTCAATTATTTTTAATATTTTTCAATTATTTTTAATAATTAATTTTTGAATTTAAAAACTCAACAAAGCACGTATTACGTAGGTATATTTTTTTTAGCATAAATGAAAAATAATTTATTAATGCTTGTTTTACAACCAAAGAATTCCATATAAATCAAACCGTAACCATGCGAATGAATAAACAACGAAAAGATTTCAAAGAATCCAATTAACACGAAAAACGTGCGACACGTGTTCATCTTTGCACAGCATGCAATAGCAGCAGCAGCTTCATGCTGCAGACAATTGCAGCAGTTGCCAATACAAAGAAGAAGAATGAGAAGACCCGCTGCTGGTAGCAATTGCTACTGCCAGCAACATGTCCGTCTGTCCGTTTGACTGCCTGCCTGGCCGCCGGCAAAGCGACGCTACTAATGAAGCGATTGATTACGTTTTCAATGCAATGAAATGCTATTGCAATGCAAACCAATCAACATTGAAAGCGAAAACCTCACAACATTTTATGCGATGTTGATGATTATGATGGCGACGATGACATTCGATTCGCTGTGCTGCGGGCAGCAACATGCCACACAAGTAGCAGATGTTGCTGCTGTTACTAGAAGAGCCAAACAATATTTAATATTTATAGACAAAAGTTTAAAATAATTACAAAATAAAACTCACATAAAATGTTAAGCGCCGTAGCAACATTTGGCATTGTTGCTTTGATGTTGTTGTTGTCATAAAATAATTTTAAATTATTGTTTACACTACTGCGAATTTGTGTGTTGCTGTTGTTGAGAAACTCAAATTAAGAATATTTTTTTTAATAGCAGCAACAACATAGGCCAAAACTGTGGCTGTGATTACATTTTATATTGCCAGGCAATAGCATTAACTGCCAATGTTGCCTGCGCAATGCGCCAAACGCAATTGCGACCATATGTTGCCCGCCAGACTTGGATTACTTGGACTCATTTCGACGCTGATTGCCGGACAAATGTCGATTATTTGTTT
Organism: Dryomyza anilis; assembly: GCA_951804985.1. Taxonomy (NCBI): domain Eukaryota; kingdom Metazoa; phylum Arthropoda; class Insecta; order Diptera; family Dryomyzidae; genus Dryomyza; species Dryomyza anilis. Next base: position 19,868,987 of record OX638133.1, on the reverse strand, counting down.
GATGTTGATTTTGTGATTTTTCGTACTAATAACAGATGGCGCGATAGTGGGCTATACACTCAGTAATAAATGTACGCTAAAAATTGTTCAAGATGACAATTATTGTTTAAATGTTATAAAATACATTTAATAAGTATATAAATTCAATAAAAATTTGATAGTTTTCCGTATTTTTTTATTAGTATTTTGTACACTCAAAATTAAAAGTCTGTAACAGTAGCAAAAAAGGTTGCTAATATAGCAAAAATGTTTGCTGAAAAGTTGAAAGCGCCGGATTTTGCGGAAACAATATTTTTAATTAATTTTTTTTTTTTTTGATATATATTTAAATTTTTACATTTTTATATATTTTAAATTTTCTTTATTTTACTTTTTACTTATAATATATTTTATTTTACCTTCTTCTTCGTGTATCCACTAGACATCTTTACAAAGTTTTTGAAGTTACCTCTGTAAATATGCACTAATGTACTCTACAGTTTTGAGTGCATTTTCCAAATGACAGTCGACAGTACTATGGTGAAGTCTCTCGGCCGCCTTCACTGCAGTATTTGTTTCATTGGTGTCAAGTACTGTCAAAACACCAAGGCATTCAAAGCATTCAATGTTTTGAAAATCAAAACCAAATGACAATACTGTCGCTGAATATGCAACGAATACAGTGGGTGCAGCGAGTTAGCGCAACGAGCGAGAAGACGAACATTGAAAACAACAACAAATCTCGGAGTTCGACGGCAGTAATGTTGTTGTCGGTATTTATGTGTTAATAAAAATACAACAAATATTATTTTTTCAAAAAAAAAAATTATAGAATAAAAAATTATAAAAAAATTGTACGTCAAAAACAACGGTTTGGTCGAACAATATATCCAACGTAAAATAATAAAAAATTAAATAATGAAAAAAATGTTGTTGGATAAATAAAAACTTAATATAAAATTTGATATACCTTTTGATTTTTTTATATTTCAATATTAATGAAAATTCCATACATTGCATGTATGTGTATTTTAGTACAACCATCCAGTTGGCAACAAAAACTTCTTGTACAACAATACCCACGAGTTGTGTTTGTTGTACAAAAAAATTTCCCACGAAAAATCGATAACTTATTGCGATTCGCATAATTTTGTTGTTGCGCTTTCAGAAAAAGCAGAAGATATTTGAAACTAAAAAAGCGAAAATACACAAAACGCAATAGCACTCAAATTTAGGTACACTGTAAAAACGTTTATATTATAATATCATTTTTTGTTTTATAAATTTAAACATAGAAAGAAAACTTCATTATTAAAAAAAAAACCAAAAGAAAGCATAAAAATATAATATTGTTTAATTTCAGTACAAGTGCGTGTTTCACAAACAACGAACGACACTAGCGTAGCATGTATTTTATAGTTGTGATCGAAAAAAACTAACAAAACACATGCATAGTCGCACTACGAACGACACTAGCGTATCGAAGAAAGAAGAAACAAATAGCTTTGTGTATTTTGTTCTTGGAGTTGCTTGTGTTTTTTTTTTGTCGAATTACCGCTATACAAGTGATTGAAGAAAACAATAGCAACACAAAGTTCAGACCAAAATCCGTCGTTCTGGGAAATATTGTTCTTCAATAAATGAACATGTGTTCACAACATGTTTTTATACACAAAGAATTAATTTCGAGACTCCTGATTTAAATGTCACTTAAGCAGGTCTTGTATTTTAAATGCTATATAAAAATAAAACATTTTTTTGTCGTATCTCATAATTTTTTAAAAACCGTTTTAAAACCGATATAAAACCGAAACAGTTTATACCGAAACAGCTATCGCTTTATTTATGATTTTCGTATAACGAATTCGGTTACGGTTTTAAAAATGAAACGATTTTAAACGGATATCGATTTCGGTTACGGTTTCAATCCTTGTTTTAATATCATTTTAATTCTGATTTTTGTATAAGGGTTTCAGTTAAAATTTCAATCACTAACTTTATCATAGCATTTAGTCGTTCATAGAAATGACTATTTGATCTATTGGTTATTTTTGATATTGATATCTGAGGTTATTTTTTGTTCTGGTAGTTATCAGGTGATCAAATTTCAAGAATATCATAATTGATTGGTTTTATGATTATGTAGAATGATCCTAAATTATCATTAAATGATAATTTTTACTTTTCAATATAATGATACATATAGAACAATGCTATGATACGATACGGATTATAATATGATACCCCCATATACTATGATGCCCATAAACATACTCAATACATAATTTAAATAAAATTTTAAAATACTTTACTTTTCTCTCAGTGTATGTATGGTAAATATATTAAAGTTTCCAAAGGTAAATAATTGTATGGTAAGTTTATATTATAAATAATTTAGTGTATGTTAGTATTTTTTTGTATATTATGCATAATAAATATAACTCAAGGTAAAGGTACCATATGGCACTTATATATTTTAGATGAGGCATGTTAAGTACTAAGGAATTTTATTTAGGCAATTTGAAAATTTTTAAATAATATAAATCATTGATGAGTTTACTATAATTGAAATGCAAACAAAAGGAAAAAAAAAGAATGGTATGTTTCAAAAATATACGACGTAAATATAGCAACCGATAATAATTGCATTCATTAATCAATCCAGCAATTAAATTCACTAATTTAATGAAAACATTTGCTATTCTTTATTTGCGTTCGCAAATATGAATATTTGTACGTCAATGCAGCAAATAATTTATTCGGTGCAGTTTTATCAAATGTAATTGCTGAAACTGCGCCGACTAATTAATTTGCTGCATTGACGTACAAATAATCATATTAGCAAACGGAATTGCTGATCTAACAAAAAATATGAAATGTTTTCATTAAATTAGAGAATTTCATTGCTGGATCAATATCGGTTGTTGAAAAAATAATCGACGTAAATATGATTATTTTTTCTGTTTTATTGGTAGCACGTAACATTTTTCGAAACATTGTTGTTTCAAAGAGACCAAAGATTTCTGGTTTTTTTTTTCCCGTACCTAAAGTATGCCGTAAATCTACCAATGAAACTATATTGAATCGATTACTGACATTATTCAGTATCTCTCTGTAATGATTTCTTACAAAAAGTCATTGTGAAATGATAAAATGCATTTAATGCTCATTTTTGTGTTATTAATGGAAATATTGCTCTATATATAGAAATTTATTGCATAAATCATATGAAATTTGTTATATTTAATAGGATTACTGATGCAGAAAAATCCTGCAATATGCACTAATAAATTATAACATGCTAAACATGGATAATAAATGCATTTTCAATGCAAATAAATCTTCCAAACTTAACATCGACATGCAACAAATAACGTTTTATGGCACCACTTTGAAATCGCATAAATTTATTTGGCAAATTACAGATACTATAGCAATTAATCGCAAATTTGCCAACACTTTAAGCCAACCAGCCGGCCACAGTCACCGAACATGATTTACTAAATCAACTCATGAAAAAATAGAAATAAAACAAAACCTCGTTTTAAATATTAATACGAATGAATAAACTAATGACTGAGCATTTAGCTATATTTATTGATTGATTTTAATGTTAATTAACATGCAAATAAAACAACATTTTAAGACGACAGCTTCAAATTAATGCCCAACGTAAAGTTTTTTTTTTTCTATAAAAAAGCACTTCATATTTAAACTAGTCTCAAAAAAAGATAAAATAAAGTGAAAAAATATGAATAATATTTGCATTTGAAGCGGAAAACTGCAAATTTACGCAAAAATACAAAAGGGAAAACATAATGTAGTTAGGTGAATATTTTTTTTAGTAAGAAAAAAAAACCAAAAAAGTTTTACGCAAAATTTCATTAAAAAGTTTTGCATTAAAATGACATTATATAAAAGAATTTGATATGGAGGAAATAACGCCCCCTATGGCGTTACCAAGTTAACAGACAGGAAAAATGGTCATTTTATGGTGCGGCGGCAGCGAAGGAAACGTGAAAAACTTTACATTTTTTGCGAAAAGCAGAAGTGAGTGGTTGAAAAATAAAGCAAAACCTATGAATAAAAGTGAGAGCAAACAAAAATATTAAGAGATACATTTTAAAATTACAAACAAAGTGAGATTTTTAGATTTTAGAACACTATGGAAAATTCATAATAAAATTTGTAAAAATTAGACTTATAGTTTAAAAAGTATTTAAAAATTATACGCATATTAACTGAAAAATCATTTAAAAGTATTTAGTACTTTTCAATAGTACTTTTCCATACATATTTGATATATTTACTTGATAGCTTTGGATGTATTTTTTGAATATCTGGACTAAGAAAAACATGTCTGCTACACAGAAAAAAATATTTAACGGAAATATAGCAGCTTGTATTAATTGATACAAAATAATTAATTCTATTAATATAATTAATTGGATATACGAATTATCTAATAGTATAAATTAAATCCTTTCTGAAAAACATCTCTACTACATAGAAAAAATATTGAACGGAAATATAGCAAATTATATTAATTGATACAAAATAATTAATTCCATTAATATCATTAATTGAATATACGAATTATTAAATAGTATAAATTAAATCCTTTCTGAAAAACATCTCTACTACATAGAAAAAATATTGAACGGAAATATAGCAAATTGTATTAATTGATACAAAATAATTAATTCTATCAATATAATTAATTGGATATACGAATTATTTAATAGTATAAATTAAATGCTTTCTGAAAAACATCTCTACTACACAGAAAAAATATTGAACGCAAATATAGCAAATTGTATTAATTGATAAAAAATAATTAATTCTATTAATATAATTAATTGGATATACGAATTATTTAATAGTATAAATTAAATCCTTTCTGAAAAACATCTCTACTACATAGAAAAAATATTGAACGGAAATATAGCAAATTATATTAATTGATACAAAATAATTAATTCCATTAATATCATTAATTGAATATACGAATTATTAAATAGTATAAATTAAATCCTTTCTGAAAAACATCTCTACTACATAGAAAAAATATTGAACGGAAATATAGCAAATTGTATTAATTGATACAAAATAATTAATTCTATCAATATAATTAATTGGATATACGAATTATTTAATAGTATAAATTAAATGCTTTCTGAAAAACATCTCTACTACACAGAAAAAATATTGAACGCAAATAGAGCAAATTGTATTAATACAAACTAATTAATTCTATTAATATAATTAATTGGATATACGAATTATTTAATTGTATACATTAAATCCTTTCTGAAACACATGTCTACTAAACAGAAAAATTATTGACCGAAAATATAGCAAATTGTATTAATTGATACAAATTAATTAGTTCTATTAATATCATTAATTGAATATACGAATTATTAAATAGTATAAATTAAATCCTTTCTGAAAAACATCTCTACTACATAGAAAAAATATTGAACGGAAATATAGCAAATTGTATTAATTGATACAAAATAATTAATTCTATTAATATAATTAATTGGATATACGAATTATTTAATAGTATAAATTAAATGCTTTCTGAAAAACATCTCTACTACACAGAAAAAATATTGAACGCAAATAGAGCAAATTGTATTAATACAAACTAATTAATTCTATTAATATAATTAATTGGATATACGAATTATTTAATTGTATACATTAAATCCTTTCTGAAACACATGTCTACTAAACAGAAAAATTATTGACCGAAAATATAGCAAATTGTATTAATTGATACAAATTAATTAGTTCTATTAATATAATTAATTGTATATACGAATTATTTAATAGGCTAAAATATATGCATATATAGCTTATAAAAATATTGCTTTCAATTCGAGTGTTTTTTGTTGTCAAATATTTAAATTTCAAAAATAGTTTAATAATAAAAAAAACTATAAATTCTATGGTATTTTTTCAGAGTAAACAACATAAAGGTTTTTAAAGCGAACCCAAAAAGGCAAAAAGATTTTTGCTTAGCACAAAAAAAAATGTATGTACAATTGAGATCTTTAGTTATTACTTAAAATTAGTTTATTTTCTTCTGAATCTACGACAGGCTGCGAAACTAGGGACAACACAAAGTAAAAGTTGCAGGATGTAGGCGTTGCCGCAACAATAGCAGACGGTAACTATTTGCCGCAGACTGATGTTGCAAAGATAGCAAATACCTACAGCAATGTATTTCAGAATTGCATCTAAAGTAGCGGAACACAGCTGTCACAGACACCGCCGTCGATGGTTCTACTAGATACGCATTGAATGGCTGCTGTATCTAATAGGATTAAAGGCATGTAATATAAAAATCATGCGAAAAATAAAGTTTTAAAATATAGAACTCTTAAACATGGCATAAATGTGCATTTTTATATTTTAAAATTTTGACCCTAAGTATGCAACAAATTTGTATAAATAGTATTTTTGAATGGATGACGGATGAATAAATGAAAACTTTTTAACCTGTCTGAAAATAACATGAACATTAGTAGATAAACATTAATAAATTTATTAAAATATTGTTAAGGCTGTAATTACGCAACATTTAACACATATATAATATGAAAAGTAGAGTAGAAAAATGACCGTCTGTCTGTTATATGTAAAAGTCACGCTTGCAGGAAAACTGAAAGAGCTGGATCAACGAAACTCCGAATTTAGATGACTTGTATAGCTATGTTGTCTGGTATTAAAGATGGAGATTATCAGTCGATCCGTTACTAGTGATTGGCAATTGCAAGCACAAAAACAGTATATGGTTGTCTTGTTCTGACAATAACAGAATACACAGAAAAAATAATCGACGTAAATATAGCAACCGATATTAATTGCATTTATTAATCAATACAGCAATGAAATTCACTAAAATTAATAAGGACATTTGCTAGTTAAATCGCTAAATCAGCAATTCCGTTTGCTAATATGATTAATTGTACGTCAATGTAGCAAATTAATTAGTCGGCGCAGTTTCAGCAATTATATTTGCTAACTTGACTAACTTATTTGCTGCATTGACGTACAAATATTCATATTAGCGAATGCAATTGCTTATACAATGAAGAATAGCAAATGTTTTCATTAAATTAGTGGATTTAATCAAATATGTTTTCTGTGTATGGTCGTCTCGTTCTTGCATTGAAATGTTTGCATTGGATTTTTTTTTTGCAAAAAAGCAACAACAAAACAAGAGTCTTGCATATTTAGTGTATAAATATATTTTACATTTAAAAAATCCAAGAATATATAAAATTTAAAACAAAATGAAATAAATGCATTATAAAGAAAATCTTAATTTTAAAATATTTTTTTATTTCAAATATAATGGCGCATATTGACAGATAATTTAAAGTTTACTTTTTAAAATTAAAATCAGATTTTTGACATTTTATTCAACACAAAATTTGTCAAAAAAATGTAAATAATAATTATAAACAATTTTGAATTGTCTATAACTATGCGACAATGTCATTTTTAAATGACTTCACAGAAAAAAAATGTACATCATATTGATGAATTCCGTTCTTCAAACCATGATTCATTGTATTGAAGAACCATTCATATTATAAATGAATAACGACATCAATGTTATGAATGCTATCATAAATATGATGAACGCTTGGTAACTGTCGAAAAAGTGATCTTTAATATGATGAACTGTATGTGAAGAACCCGTTATTTTTATTTTTTATTTGTTATTTTTTTTTTTGTATTTTTTTTCGATTTTTTTTATAAATTTTTTTTTTCGAACAAATTTTTTTTTCGAAACACTTTTTTTCGAATTTTTGTTCAATTATTTATTAAATAAAATTTTTACAACAACACTTTTTTTTTAGAATTTTTCTAAATTTTTTTTTTTTTTTTTTTTTTGAAAAATTTATGAACAAATTCATCAATATGACGATTTAAATTCATTGTATTGAATATAATTTCATATATACAATGAATATATTCATCAATATGTCATTTAATAAACGGTGATATCAATATGATAAATCTGGTAGTTGGTGAAAAAATTCATAATATTTATGAATAAATTCATCGTATTGATGAATTTTTTTTCTGTGTACATACAAAATAATAGCTTTTGTGCCTAAAAACAGGCTACGCATTTAGAAAAGAAAATTTTAATAATTACTTAAATTAAAAATTCAAAAGCTTGAAAGCAATAAATTAAATATAATAAAAATTAAAAATTCCATAAGTAACCTGCAAGTAATTATAACAATTAAAACAGCGATAAAATTTGGCTGCTAATAAAATTTAAATGCTTGCACTCATCAGTATCAGTAGGGACAACACAACAGACAACATTAAACACTAGAAACATAAACTGTATAAAATGTATTTAATATTTAAAAGCAAAAAAAAAAAAAGAAATACCCCTCGCAAAAACACAAGACAATCTTATTTATTACAACATAATTATTAATGTCGCTTGCTGCTTGGTGCACGCGTGAATGCATTCAAATGACACCATTAAAATTTTTATGATTCTGACAAGTCAACTGACAAGTCGTCGGCTGCCTACTACCATCGGCGATATCTGCAGCAAAAAGTACTCTTAACAGCAGCACCAGAGATAACAGAGCAGCAACTTAGATACGTTGCTGTCTTTTGTGAATATTTACGCATAAATGTGTCCCCTGATTTTTTGACATTTTCTTTTTTTAACATGTATTTCTTTTTTATTTTCGAGAATGTGTCGAGTGATGTATGTTGTGACTTTTTTTCAATAATGGGCTGAGTTTTCCTGTCTGATATTAATTTTTTTTTTAATTTAATTTTTAATATTTGTATGTTGAACGCATTAAACATGGGGTTAGAATAATATTGTATTAGAGCTCTTCTTTGATTGGCCTTAATGGTTTCATTGGGTGCATTGAGGTTATTGCAAGTTCAACCGAAATATACGAAATGAATTTTCTATTTTAGCTCATTAAACTTTTAAAATTATTAAAAAAAAGGTCTGTCTTATTTTCTATGTAATATTTCAGTATCAAATGTAATCAAGATTTAATTGATGAAATGAAGAAATTTAGGGTTTGAATTTTATCAAATTAGGATTTATTGTGACTTTGCAAGTGTGTAATTACACTTAAAAAAATTTCATCAATATGATGAATTTATTCATAAATATTATGAATTCGATTCATCATATTGATACCATCGTTCCTTAAATGACATATTGATGAATACATTCATTATATATATATGAAATTATTCGTACTATCCATGTCCTTAGTCATTAATATTATGAATGGTTCTTCAATAAAATGAATCATGATTTGAAGAGCGGAATTCATCAATATGATGTACATTTTTTTTCTGTGTAGTCAGATTTGTGACTATGAACTATAGAGTCAAAAAAGTAAATCGTTTTAAATGAAACAAAAATTGGTATTAACATACTGTTGTTTGAATTTGCCGTCATCAGCAGTCCAGAAGAATGCGCACTGGACTTAAATTTTAAAGGTCCAGTATTCATCATATTGATGATTTCATTCATTAAACTAAAATCGTATTTTTTTCAATCTTATTCATTTTCAATATTTTTTATAACATCGAATTCCAAACTAAAATTTGTCTGATAAGATTTATGATATTTAAATAAGTATGGTTTGATGAACAAAATTCATCAATGTGATGTACACTGGTTCACTAATATGATGAAATGGAGTCTTGGCATAGTAATAAATTAAATATTATAAAACTTATAAGAATTATAAATACATAAATGTGTAAATACAGACAAATTTTAGTTTGCAATTTGATGGAAAAAAAATATTTAAAAAAAAAATATAAAAAAAAAAATATATAAAAAAAAAACATTTAAAAAATACGATTTTAATTCAATCAATGAATTCATCAATATGATGAATACTGGTTGTTGGTATAATTTTTTTTGTGTGTAGGATCTATATCCACATTACAATTCATACAGTCTACCTGGGTAATGTGGACCTTTTAAATAAACTAAAAATTTAAATTTTATTTAATAATCCTCAAATCTTTAAAACAAAATGTAAACTGTAATGTTTAAATTACATTTATTTCTCTGTGATACACGGCAATTTCCAGCGACAAATTTTCCCCGATACAATTTCTTCTAAGTTAATTCTTATGAGAAAATTTGCCTCAATAACAATTTATACCAGCCACAATTTTTGGCGGGGTCGATACAGTTTAGAAACAATTTTTGGACATATTTTAAACAGACAAAGGCAGAGTTTGTATCCCAAGCTGTTAAAACTAGAATCTGACCTTGTGAAAAAAAAATCACAACCTGCTATACACTTCCCAAAATATCGTATATATATGTGTTTGCCGGAATTATGACGGAAATATTTGAGTAATTTTTAAATTTTAAAATTCACAGAAAAAATAATCGACGTTAATATAGTAACCGATATTAATTGCATTTATTAATCAATCCAGCAATGAAATTCACTAATTTAATGAACACATTTACTATTCTTCATTAAATCAGCAATTCCGTTTGCTAATATGAATATAGTCAATGCAGCAAATTAATTATTCGGCACAGTTTCAGCAATTATATTTGCTAAAACTGCGTCATTTTTTGCACTAAAACCCCGCACAATTCATTCCGCTATGATTTGGAAACAGTCAGAGAAATGTCTTGAGGAAGATTTGTTCAGAGAAGTTGTCTGTAAAAAAAAAAGTTAACTACCGAATTTCAGACTCTGTAAGCCCCTATAAGGGTAACAATTAAAGCTTTAAACGAAAAAAAATCTAATTTTGATTTGAATTGTCATTTCTTTTACCCTAAAACGTGTATCTTTTCTTACGACAAAGAAGTCAACAGCAATCAGTGTACACCCAGAAAAAATACTATATAAATAATAGTTTTTTACTATTAAAATAGTCAATATAATAAATTTTTATTTTAATCGAAAAATACCATTAAATACTAGAAAAAATGAGTTTATATGAAAAGATTTATTTTATGTTACTATTAAATCAAAAATTGTCCTATTGACCAATTTTAATGGGATTTGAGGGAATTTTTCTGGGTATACCACAAAAAATGTCTACTCTTTATTTCTCATAGTAAATAGTACAACTCGTAATAAAAAAAGAGTTGGTGTGGCCCAGAGTAAAAATTGTCATAGGTTCATAAAAGAAGTTTTATAATTGAATTTTTAACTTCTCATATGATGTGGCCAAGATTATGTGTTCCATAATATGTTCAATTTCCACTAGCTTATTCTACGGGACATTCAAGAAATAACCCTTACACCTTTTTTTTAATACAACTATAGACGTCATCGATCAGAAATTGTCAGTTTTATAAAGATTTGTATAAGCCAATAATATAAATTTTCAAAATATTGTTTAAGAGTTTTCTAAAATGACGAAGTCATATCTCAAAATAACAAAAGGAAATGGGCAACAATATTTACAATATCGTATCACTAATAAATACTATTAGAAACATATGGCAGATACTTAAAACATTGTAAACAACATCAACGAAACCTAAAAATTTCACTAATAAATTCGAATAGTGAATATTCAAAATTTCCCTTTTCAAAAGCTAATAACTTATATATGTTTTGGTTTTTAAATAATTTTAGAAATCTATGCTATTTTTTCATAATTCATTGAACCCAATAAAATCATAAAAAAAATTAAATTCTAAGTTATATGGTTTTATATGGTCGGGGTACTGTCTGAACTGCAGTCATGGTAGACAGACGTCGACGACGGTCCCCTATGCTATGGGCTGCTACCAAGTGTCAAAAATGCGCGTCGACAATTTATGATTAATCATAAATTGTTCGATTATATATGGACTGTGTGTCCGGGCGGCGGCGTCAGTGGTGACGACAACGACGACGGTAATGCAAAGAAGTAGGATAGGTTAAGCAAAGGTAGGGAAGGAAGGTATGGGAAAGAATGGGAAAGAATGGGAAAGAATGGAAAGATATGGAAACATATGAAAAGTTAGGTTAGGGTATGAAAAAAACAATGTTGCTGCTTACAGCATGACGCATATTACAACATTTATGCTATTGTAAAAGTCTATGCGCGATGCCGCCATGCACTAAAGTCATTCGGTTAATTTATTTGAAAAAGTTTAACTGCATTTTTGTTGTAATTAATATTGTCTTTGAATTCCACTTTACTCCCCACTATCATTTGTATGCAAAACATGCGGCACGTTACGTTTGTCATGCGGCACGTTTTGTTAAAAACGTCCAAGAAAAGCGAGCCAGAAAAATTATGTTTTGTATTTTTGTTCACGCTTTAGTTATGATTTAAATGATGTTTTATTTGTGTGTTCCGAGTGGAATTTTTAATTAATTTTTATTTGTAGTTTTTTTATGCTGCAAAGTGTTAAAAATGCTGCTGCTCAACGTGTTGGGTGGTCGAATGAGTTGGATGGAGGAAGCGCTGCTTTTGAATGAATTATGTTAATTATTCGTGTAAATGGTATGTGTTACAATTTACAGAATATAAGCTGTAAACTTGAATTTCACCCAAATTTCACTAAAAAAATACATTTTGGAACACTGGGCGTGACACTCCCCAGAGAAGGTACATTTTCAAGATGGTGTATGTCAACAGTTATTATAGTGATATCATGATATTTCACACCGGGGTAATTACAACCCGAATTTCTTTAAATTGACCACACTAAAATTCACCAGATTAAAACACACCACACTAAAAATTCACCACAATGAAACTCACCACACTAAAACTCATACACCTGAATTCACCACACAAAACTCACCACACCAAAATTCACCACACTAAAACTCACCACACCTAAATTCACCACACAAAACTCACCACACCAAAATTCACCACATCTAAACTCAACACACCGAAACTCACCATACTAAAAATTCTACTGGAAAAACCTCTACGGGGAAGAATTCTACGGAAAAGCGTTCTGTGAGGAACAATTTTACGGGGAAGATTTCTACTGGGAAGAATTTTACGGCGAAATATTCTACATTCACACTCTGAGAAAAAATTGTCTTTGGGAAAAGTTATTTTGGCTGAATATTATTTTTGTTTTAGTTACTACATTTATAAAAAATAAAAATGTCCACAGCGGGCCCATGATATAAATAATAAAAAAATGTTTTTATATTAACAAAATCGCTCCATATCCTTGCATTCACAAAATCTTTGCACAAGTCGTGCACGGGTCCAACTAGTTTTCAATAAAAATTATTTTTTACAAAAATTAAATTTTTTATTAAAAATTTTTTTTTTTCACTAAAAATTCACTTTTTCACTAAAAATTCACTTTTTCACTAAAAATTCAAATTTTCACTAAAATTCAAATTTTCACTAAAAATTAAAATTTTCACAAAAATTCAAATTTTCACTAAAAATTCAATTTTTCACTAAAAATTCAATTTTTCACTAAAAATTCAATTTTTCACTAAAAATTCAATTTTTCACTAAAAATTCAATTTTTCACTAAAAATTCAATTTTTCACTAAAAAATTCAATTTTTCACTAAAAATTCATTTTTTCACTAAAAATTCACTTTTTCACTAAAAATTCAAATGTTCACTAAAATTCAATTTTTCACTAAAAATTCAATGTTTCACTAAAAATTCAATTTTTCACTAAAATTCAATTTTTCACTAAAAATTAAAATCTTCACAAAAATTCAAATTTTCACTAAAAATTCAAATTTTCACTAAAAATTCACTTTTTCACTAAAAATTCAAATTTTCACTAAAATTCAATTTTTTCACAAAAAAATTAAAATTTTCACAAAAATTCAAATTTTCACTAAAAATTCAAATTTTCACTAAAAATTCAATTTTTCACTAAAAATTCAATTTTTCCTAAAAATTCAATTTTTCCTAAAAATTCAATTTTTAATAAAATTAAATTTTTAATAAATTAAATTTTTACTAAAAATTAAATTTTTTACTTAAAATTAAAAAATAAAGTTTTCACTTAAAATTCAATTTTTTACTTAAAATTCAATTTTTTACTAAAAATTCAATTTTTCACTAAAAATTCAATTTTTCACTAAAAATTCAATTTTTCACTAAAAATTCAATTTTTCACTAAAAATTCAAATTTTCACTAAAAATTCAATTTTTCACTAAAAATTCAATTTTTCACTAAAAATTCAATTTTTCACTAATAAAATTCAAATATTCTCTAAAAATTAAATTTTTCACTAAAAATTAAATTTTTCACTAAAAATTCGATTTTTCACTAAAAATTCAAATTTTCACCAAAAATCCATGTTTTGCACTAAAAATTCAATTTTGCTCTAAAACTACATTTTTTTATTGAAAATTTAATTTTTCTTTGAATCTTCAATTTTGCCCTGAAAATCCCTAAATTGTCCAAAAGTCTATTTTTCTATAATTTTCATTTAATTATTGCAAATTGTTTTGCAATAACCATAAAAATAAAGTCCTATAATCACAGCTTACATTTCATATGAAAAACCCAACCGTAAGTATCGAAAAAATAACCTTTAAATTGAGCATCACTTAGCAGAACCCACTACATATGTTACACATTATGCCCACAGTAGCCTTTGCTAAAAATAAACACCCTCTATAGCAAGGGGCACAAAATTCAATATACGTAGAAGCAGCACCTTGGGGAGTAACATTTAGTTACGTTACAAAGACAACTGCTAATGGATGGATGGATGCATAAATGAATGGTCGTCCCAATAAAGAACCTTAACCTTAATGTAATAAATTTAAAATGTAGCCTTTAAGAAAATAGCAAGAAATTGAAAATATTTTTTTGTCGTCAACCCCTAAAAGTAAAAAAAACCTTAAAACATGATATCAGTGACAGTAACAAAGAAAAAACCTAAAATAATCAAAAGTAAAATAATTTGTACAAGACACGTGTCTAATTTTTGATGTCTAACATACTACCAAATATTTTGGTACCTTGGGTGCATTTAGGACATTCTTCAAAAATCATATATTTCAAGTATTTATTAATGTAATACGAAATACACATGGTTACGCATATTAATAATGATTTTTTTGACCTTTTATTTTATATTTGCTATTATTGTTAGGCTTTAATTTTTGAATTCTGAAATTCCTTTAGTCTGCCGTATATTAAACTGCCACATGTTTCATTTTAATTTGTCAAAATATATTGTTTATTTTAGAAAATATTTTAAAAATAATGTCAAACTATTTTAAAAATAATGTCAAACTATTGGCGTGTCACTTATTTGATGCCTAGAGCATAATTGTTGGCAGTGTTTTCTAAAATTTAATTAAAATCAGTCAAGCTAAAATATGAGGGAAACCGGAAGCGGAACAGGAAATGCTCAATGTTCTTGGAACTCTATGAAAACATGGAAAATCATAAAATTATTATGAGACGCATAGTTTGACAACGGTGCACAAATATTAGTTTTAATAGTTTACACAGTATGAAGTGTAAAATTAAAACCAAAAATGCATAAATGTTAAGGAAAAGAAACGGTCATAAAATCGAAACAAATTAAAATCTATAAAGAAAAGTCGGAAGCAAAAATAAAAATAATTTTATATGGTATATCTAAATTTTAAGGCTAAACTAAATTATTGTATTTTGATTTAATCGCTATCCGATAACGGAAATTTGGTAAAATCGATAATTAATAGAAAATCATCTGCGTGTTTCCTATGAGACATTGTAGTTCATGTGAGGATTACTCGAAAATTTGCTAAATTAAAGTTTTAGAAATTTACATTCGATCGAAATTAAAATTCAAGGCATAAATATTGAATTGAATTCGTGTAAATTTCAACACAAATTTAATTCAATACGCAAATATAGTTGCTGAAACTGCGCCGACTAATTAATTTGCTGCATTGACGTTCAAATATTCATATTAACAAACGGAATTGCTGATATAACGAAGAATAGCAAATTTTGTTCATTAAATTAGTGAATTTCATTGCTGAATTGATTAATGAATGCAATTAATATCGGTTGCTATATTAACGTCGATTAATTTTTTCGGTGTACTTGAAAGTTTAGAATTGTGCAACAGTAAAAATAAAAGTGGAAGAGACTTTCGATGTATCGAATCTTTCACTAAACTTACAACCCAGTCTACCACGTCTCGAAGCACTCCAACGCCTCGAAACTTACTGAAACTAACTTCGATAAGAAAAAAGTTCGATATCGATCAGGAAATTTCAATTTACATGTACAAATATTTTTTGAATTTGATACGTTTTGTAATTATTTTTTTAAAGATATTTTTAAATCAATTTTTTTTTACAAAGTTTTGAATTTTCTTTGTTTATATCGCGTAAATGAAATTTGGAAAATGTTTTATCGTACCATACTCGTTGCATAGATTCGATATGTTGTATATTTTCGATAATATATTTTTTACGAATTGAGGTTCTCTATCGGTTTGATTTAGAAATAATTCTGGGAATAATCGAATCGTCAGACTTAGTCCCAGTTTGCCAAGTCTTGTAGACCTCCGATGTCACGATGCTTTCCCGAATAACTTCGATAACAAAGTTCGAACTCGTTGCTTTTTCAATTCTAATTTTTAAAATTACTCATATATTAAATTTCTTTGACCAGATATGATATTTAAATATTTGTTATCGCATCGAAAACGCAACATTTTTCAAAGAAATCTCGAAAATAAATTACTTTATTGTTCGATATCGTTTCGATTTCAAAAAATGTCTCGTACTGAGAAAACTTCGACAGAACGCAACGCTATCTACCAACCATGTAGGTCCAATTTAGACGCTCGATATCGCTACGAGAAACTGTCCGATTTCGTGTGAATTCGCCTGCATCTCGCATTGTTCTCGTAACGATATCGATGCTGTGGTATCTATTCCTTATGTTTTCTTTTGTAAATACAAGAAATTTAAAAATTGAGGATCGATTAAGCTACGATATAGAACTTCTTATCGCAGTTAATTCGAGAAATTTTCGAGAAATTGAAGCTCTCCGAGACATAGCAGAATGGGATATCGACATAATAAGAAATTCGCTTTAAATTTTCGAGTTCATTCGAGAATTATAGATTATAATTATTTTCATAAAAAAATAACCAGAATGTCACGCGACAATATCACGATATCTAAACCCAGTCTGACATTTCTCGGAGACCTCCGATGTCTCGATGCATTCTCGAATAACGTACCATACTCGTATGCTTTACCGATTCTAATTTTTATAATTTCTCGTACATTCAAATTCATTGACAAGATACAAATATATAAACATTTATCGCAATGATATCGTAATATTTTTCGAAGTAATATCGAACTTTGATCATTTTTTCATCGATATCGTTCCGAAATAAGAAAACTTCTCGTAACGAGAATATTCCGACAAAACGCATCGATATCTACCTATCATATAGGTGCAATTTGACGCTCGATATCGCTACGAGAAAGTGTCCGATATCGTATGATTTCTACTTCGAAACGCATGGGAATTCTTAAAGAAGTCAAGAACGACTAATTCATATTTTATGCGAAAATCGACGAAACTCGAGAACTCGGTCCCAGATTGTACTTGAATGGTTTAAATTCGATTGAAAACTTTTATAGTGTATTCAAAAATCAAATATACCTAAAATTTTGATGGAGTTCAAATTGAAATTTCATTTAATTTATTTAATTATTGAGCATTTTTGTAAAATTTTGAGTCTTTTAATTGCCTCTAACTTTAAATAATAATAAAGTGCCTTTCATTGAATGTAGTAAGCCTTAATTCAATCAATTATTTTTTGCCACTCATGCCACTCATTAAGTCGTTTAAATGAAAACGACCTATTTTAGTAGTTACAACAGAAAATACGGCACACGCAGAAAATGTAAAACAAAATGGAAATCTTTAATTGAAACTCTGATTTAAATGAAAATAAATCATCATAAGTCATACATTTAAATGGTACTTTTAAGACAATGTATTGAGTTTGATATTAAGAACAATTGTAAAAAATTAAAATCAAAATGGATACGTAAAAACATACCATAATATAGTGAAATGTACATAGACCAAAAATAAAAAAAAAATAAGAATTTCAATTGGAAGTTTCCTGATTTAGATAAATTAAGTGAAGAACTGAACTTTGATTAATAGCATGATAAAGGCATTATGTTGACAGAAGTTCATTTATCATTTTATGAAACAAAAGAAATATGCAAAATTTGTACAACTTAGGGGAGAAACAAGAAATTAAACTAAAAATTCTTTTATTTTATAAACGAAAGCTGAATAGTTGTAATATTATTTATTATTGTGTTATAAAAATAAAAGTTTATAAACAATTTCTTATGTTATTTAAAAATCATTTTTTAAATACCATTTTAAGAAAATATTTGGTCGATACCTCACGTACTTTGACACCATTGAAACTTGACATTGAAATATGAAAATTTTAAGTGTTGGCGATAGACTGCTTGACAGACATATTATCCATCTGACAGCAAAAGACACAAATGTTGAGAGAAAATGTGAAATAAATGACTTTGGTCTGGAAAGTGAAAAATTTTAAACATTTTTGCGGTATACCTTATGAAAACAAAACAATTTGAAATAATTTTAAATCTACGACACTTAACAAATTTTCAAGTGCGCGCTCCAATGACAGATGAGCCAATGAGTTACAGCAGAAAGAAGGATACCGAAAATTATGCCTACAAATTGAGGTATAGAATTACGAAAAACAGCTGGTCATTGTTTTTTCAATATCTATCAAAAAAAAAAGCAGGAAACACGAAAAGAAAATAACAAAAGAAAGTAGGGAGAAAGATTAGTAGCTGCGTATGTAAGAAATAAAAGTAGAGAAAGAAAAAAATGCCCACAATTAACAGAAATAAAAACAAAATTAAGAAAATCAAGCATGAGGAAAATTAGGGCAACAAGGAAGAAAAACTTTCGATACTCAAGACATGCTTGATGAGGGACATGATGTGGTGGTGGATTGGCAAAGAAAGTCATCAATTAAGTGAAGTAATATTAAAATAAATGTAAAAGTAAGTAAAAGAAAATTACGAGTAGAAGACAAGTTAATCTATTGACTTGCTATTTCTTCGGAAAATATTAGCAAGTGGTTGTTGTATTTGAGGGGGGTTTAGCGAGACAAAACTCCCTAGTGGAAGTTGTGAACTTGAGGAAAGTTGAGGTAGATTTGGCATATAGGGAAAAATAAAACTAAATTTGAGCTGAGGAATTTTTCAAGTAATTTAAGTTCAGAGTTTCATTAATCTAGCTCTGTTTGGTTTCCTGAAATCGTGATTTATGCCGGAAGACAGATAGATCTACAGAAAAAAAAATTAACATCATATTGATGAATTCCGTTCTTCAAACCATGATTCATTGTATTGACGAACCATTCATAATATTAATGACTAACGACATCAATGTTATGAATGCGTTCATAAATATGATGAACGCTTGGTAACTGTCGAAAAAGTGTTCTTCAATTTGATGAATTATATGTGAAAAAGACGTTTCATCACATTAATTAATAAAAACATAACATACAACATATATGTACTTCATATTGAAGAATGCTGTTCATTAAAACAAATTTCAATCAAAATATTTATTTTCCGTTCATTTTTTGCCGTACTTCTCAGTTCTCAAGTAGTTCTTGTATATTCAATTTTTTTTTCTCAATATTTTATATCGAATTTTTTTTTTTATATTTAAAAAAAAATTTCGAAAATTTTTTTTCTGTTATTTTTAAATGAAATTATCGAATATCGAATTTTTTTTTTTATATTTAAAAAAAAATTTCGAAATTTTTTTTCTGTTATTTTTAAATGAAATTAAAAAAAAAACACTTTTTTCGAATTATTTTCTAAAATATTTTTTTTTTTTCAAAAATTCGTAAAAAATATTATATTCATAAATATTATGAACAAATTCATAAATATTATGAACAAATTCATCAATATGACAATGAATTAAAAAAAAATGTTTTCCTAATTTTTTTTCGAAATTTTTTTTGTTATGTTTTAAATAAATTAAATAAAAACTTTTTTCCGAATTTTTTTTTTTTTGAACAATTGGTAAAAAAAAATTATATTCATAAATACTATTAACAAATTCATCAATATGACTATTCAAATTCATTGTATTGAATATTTCGTTCTTCACTATGATGTTCGATGGTACGAATTATTTCATATACACAGGGTGTTTGATGCATCGATGTCAATAACTCGGGAGGAGATTCTATGATTCAAAAAATAAGAAAATACAAAATAAAAATATGTCCTTTTTCGCACCAAGTTTAGAATACAGGGTGTTTAGTAAATGCATATTACTTACATAGTCTATTCAAGAAAATAGGTTATAAAAATTATTCTGTTGATAAATGAATATCATTTTTCCCCTTTTTTTAGACAATTAAATTACCTTTCTAATGATATATCACATCCTCGAATCCCATGATTTCTTCCTTTTTTAAAATGTACGTTAAGTTGAAATTTACAAAAATAAAATACAAATTTCGGCTTTGTCATCGATTTAATCATAATATCGTTGTATAATGAATGCATTCATCAATATGTCGTTTAATGAACGGTGATATCAATATGATGAATCTGGTAGTTGGTGAAAAATTCATAATATTAATGAATAAATTCATCATATTGATGAATTTATAGCTGAAAGACTGTGTAGACAGACTTACAGATATACAGACGCACATTAACAAATTGACTCAGGAGGTTTTTACACTGATACCCTAGTAGAATTTTACCCTATAATGGAAGACATGATCATGACCCGATCATGTGGGTTGTAACAAGGTAAAAAATAAATGATCTGATCCTCTATATATTCTTTCAATTTTAGTGTATAAAACAAAAATTAATAATGAAAACCGAATTTTGTAAATGGAAATTAGTGATGTTTAAAAACCATTACATAAAAATAAACGTACATCTTTTAAGTATGAACAAAAACTTATTATCAGAATATGAAACTTATTTATAAAACAGAAATGTTGCCGACAAACAAAATGTTTCCGGCAAACCAAACTTTCGCCTGAAGAAATCAAACTTTTGTTATGAAGAAAAAATATTTTAAAAACCATAAAATAAAGTTTGAAATTTTAAAACTTTGTTTAGATTAGGCTTATACAAAAAAACTTATACACAGACTTCTAACTAAATTTGCCTAATTTGCAATGTGTGCAATTTTCAGACTCAAAACAATTTATACTTTTCCTACGATAATGGTCGACGAGTCTCATTTGGGTCATTAAACGACAGCAGCTGTCTGCAATAAAAGTTTTTCTCCAACAAATTAATTTCGTATTTTCTACACATTTATTATATGTGTGTCTGATGGTTATTACTTGGACCGGAGAGCACAAAGTCTAATATTCGTGGCATGTCTGTTGATGGACATCCATAAGAAAGAGATTCTGCAGAGACTCTGACACGAGACAACTTACGAGTTGTTTGCTATATAGGCATGACTGATGTAATTAATGCCTTGTATGCTTTCGTTTTATCTTCCGATTCTCTTCTTCTAAATGATTTTCATAATCGTTACGCAGAATGCGTTTATACTGCATCGTTCATAAAACTCAGTCGTCGTAAAACGTAGTTTGAAAAATAAAAATAAAATAATTAAGAATCTTATGGTGGAGTGGGTGACGACGAGTTGAGAAGGTCATATATTACATTGCTATGGTAATAAAACACTGAAAGGGTCTGAATAATGAAGAAGCAGCAGGTATGGATTAAGCAAAAGTACATATAAAAGATGTAGGGTTAGGTTAAGTGTATTTTTGTTATTGCAGTGCTGGGATTAGTGTAAAACACGGAAATGAAAAGATTTATGAACTTGTTTTGATATTGGCTATTCGAGCAGTACAATTTTCTACTTCGAAATCATACAATTGAACCTTTTATTATATTGCTCTATTCAATCGGAACGACCAGAGAAATCATAAATTCTTATTGAGTCTATAAGAAGTTTATTGTCCAAACCATAAGGTAAAGTATAAGACTTTGAAATACTATCGATAGTTTGGAGTAGAGGATCTCGGATATGCGAATATATATTAAGAATATGGAGTCAAGAAAACTTTTAAAATCCAGAAGAAATCAAGAAGTATACGGAGTAATATACAGCTAAATGGAAATATGTTTATTGATTTCAAGAAACATAGCTTGGTTATCAAAATAGTAAATTAGAGCAATTATTCTTGATAGGCAGAAGTTAATGTATTTTGTATCAAAAAAGTTGTGGCTGTTTTCTTCGCAAACTTAAAAGAACATGTGTTCATTAAACTCTGCAACTTATGAATAATTTTTCTTAGTTACTTTTTTGATACCTAGGAAGTCTGCATATCAAGAATAATAGCTCTTAGTTATTTGCATGATTTTTCAAGAATCGACAGACAAACACACTAACAAATAAATGGCGATGAAAGACGAACATCACAAATCAAAACACAATAGCGAATATTACAGAGAAAGTCAAAGCATGCGAATATTTATTTAGGATAATAACATGAATGCAAAAAACTTCTAAAACCCAAAAGGAATCAAGAAGTATACGGAGTGCTATACTGCTAAATGATAACATTCTTGATTTTAAGAATCAGAGGTTCTTGGTAATCAAAAATGTAAATTAGAGCAATTATTCTTAAAATGCAGAAATTAATGTCTTTTGTATTAAAAAAGTTGTAGGTGTTTTTTAGGCAAACTTTTATTAAACAATGCAAATCAAGATTAATTTTTTTTAGTTACTCTTTTTGATACCTAAGAAGTCTGCATATCAAGAATAATAGCTCTTAGTTATTTTCATGAATTCAACATTTTGACAGACACACTAACAAACAAATGGCGATGAAAGAAGAACAACACAAATCAAAAACCAAAAGCGAATATTTCAGAGAAAACCACAGCATGCGCATATATATTAAGAGTAATAACATGAATGCAAAAAACTTCTAAAACTCAAAAGGAATCAATAAGTATACAATGTGATATACAGCTAAATAATAACATTCTAGATTTTAAGAAAAATAGGTTCTTGGTTATCAAAAATGCAAATTAGAGCAATTATTCTTGATATGTAGAGGTTAATGTCTTTTGTATCAAAAAGTTGTTGCGTGTTTTTTACGCAATTTTTATTAAACACTGCAAATCAAGAATAATTTTTCGTAATTACTTTTTTTTGATTAGATTCTGATTAGCTAGACGTCTGCATATTAAGAATAATAGTTCTTAGTTACTTTCATGCTTTCAACATATCGACAGACACACTAACAAACGAATGGTGATGAAAGACGGACATCACTAAACAAAACGCAATAGCGAATATTACAGAGAAAGCCACATCATGCGAATATATATTAAGAATGCAAAAACTTCTAAACCCAAAAGGAAACTAGAAGTATACGGAGTGATATACAGCTTAATGATAACATTCTTGATTTTAAGAAACAGGGGTTCTTGGTTATCAAAAATATAAATTAGGGCAATTATTCCCTATATGGTTCTTGGTTATCAAAAATGCAAATTAGAGCAATTATTCTTTATATGCAGAGATTAATGTCTTTTGTATAAAACACTGCAAATCAAGAATAACTTTTCTTAATTACTTTTTTGATATCTAAATAGTCTGCATATTAAGAATAATAATTCTTAGCTACTTTCATCCTTCAACATATCGACAGACACACTAACAAACGAATGGCGATGAAAGACGGACATCACAAAACAAAACACAATAGCGAATATTAGAGAGAAAGTGCAATCAAAAGATGTAGCAAAAAATGAACTGGTGTGGCAAATAAGTTACGAGTTCTTTCTGGATTTTAATAGTCAATAAATAACCTTCTCAAAATACAGGAGTTTACTGTTTTGATAATTTTCTTAATATAAAGATGATAAATTCTTAATATAAAGATGAACAATTCTAGAATTTGACTAGCATTTTATGGATATTAGTAAAAATATGCTGTTGGTTTTCGAGCCGAATTCCTCTTCAGTTTTAAAAGTATATTCCGTTCGTGAAGAGAAATATGGTCTAGTTTAGGATGATAAATTATGGTATAGTATAGCATTCGAATTGGACATATTATAGTATGGTATAGTATCGTATAGTATGGAATAGTATAGTATCTTGTTAAAGTATGGTTTATTATAGTGGCATGGAAACCATTTTCTACATATAATATAAACGGTACTGCATATAATATAAAGCACCATCATCACCATGAGTAACTCAAAATTGCAGTTACCACTTAACCCACAATACTTTGAATGTTTGCTGACAAAAGGCACTAACATCAACCGTATACCAAGAACGCATATAGGATAAAACGAATAGAGTACGACGACAAAACGATCGATATTAATTATTTTCCAATTCTAAAAAGGCAGTAACCCGTAGATGTCCCCCCTCACTTTCGAATTCAATGCAAAGTAAAACTGACTGATTGCAGCAGAGTTAAGAGTGCAACACAACAACGATTTGTCAGCAACATCGTGTGCTGGCGATGGTGATGGAAATTATGAAGTGGAAGGTTCGGTTCAAAGTCGATGATGTTGATTATTATGATGATGGTGGTGGTACATAATATATGGTTGGTTATACAGTATTTATGCCATTGCCAGCAAGCAATTGCTGCAATGTATAGTTATTGCTGTTGCTGCCTATAATGATGGATGTGAACTTAAATGTTTTGAAAATATTTAATTTATATTCAATGCTAAAACACAAAGAGCAGAAATCAGAGAATTATTCAAGAATCAATAATAAAAAGTAAACATACAAAAAAATCATTATATTGCGTACGCTGTTCTACTTTTGAAATTGAAATTTAATGAAAATTAAATGATTTTTAATAGCAACATTTCTTTGGTGGACTTTATGGTATGGAGCACAAAGCATTTGGTAGACTGAGTTCTTAAGTTGAACTTAATTGAATGCGTTTGATTGGAGAACGGACGCACAATGTGCAAGCGAAAACTATAAATATTAATTTTTTGATAAATAAAATTAAAGCAAAAAAAAAATTCTTCTTAAAATTAGTAAAATTAGGTATGTGAAATCTTAATCAGCGTCTTCGGTTTCGATTTAGTGATGTCCGTCTTTATGCCACTTGAATTACACGATTACATGAGAACTAATATAGCTAGCTGAGTAAAAACATAAACTTAGATTACTTATATATCTACGATGTCTTGTATTGAAAATGAGCGTTATCGGTTGACTTATGACCTATGATCCGGGCACTTTTGTACATAGAACTCAACTAATACAACACAGAAAATGTACATCATATTGATGAATTCCGTTCTTCAAACTGTATGAATGTATTCATCAATATGTTATTTAATGAACGGTGGTATTAATATGATGAATTTGGTAGTTGGTGAAAAAATTCATAATATTTATGAATAAATTCATCATATTGATGATTTTTTTTCTATGTAAAAACATCGGGAGACTTTAGTTTTACTGGCCAATAAGATCTTCTTAACGGTGGTATCAAAATGATGAATCTGGTAGTTGGTGAAAAAAATTCATAATATTTATGAATAAATTCATCATATTGATGAACTTTTTTTATGTTGAAAAACTACGGGAGACTTTAGCTTTACTGGCCAATAAGATCTTTTTAATATACTCCATTATTTTTTAATGATATAACAAATAAAAATGCTTTCACGTAAACCGACTTGTGATTTCCTGCAAAAAATTATCGAAATTCGGTACACCTAAACAAAACGACATATGGGTACTCAAATGAAAGGGAATTATATCACAATTATACACTTTCAGTTATTTTCAGAATTTGGAAGCCCTGAAGATTTCTAAACCAATTTAAATGGGTTTAATAGTCTTTCTGCAAAGTTTCATGATTTCTACAAACTTCATTAAATAAATTCTCAAAATGTCATTACTTCAAAATTTCCAATGGAACCGAACCAACGATTTATATTTAAGAGATATTTAATTTATATATTTTTTTAAATTTTATTAATTCGATGTGCTTATAATTGGTTTCTCCCGCAAGTCGTAGACGTTGCTATTTGTGTCTGTCTCATTTCAAAATAAGTTACAAAACTTTATGGCAATTATTTTAATAACTGTCAACATATTAAATAAATACTCAACGCGATTTGACAGTCGTTCGCATGGTCTTTGCTGTGTAAAACGTCAAAATACAATTTTAATCCAAAGTCGCTGTAATTTACGATGATGTTTTTCCTCATCCATGAGACTGACTGAGACTTGACTCTCGACTAACTCTAACTAAGTATTTTTCACTTCATTAATAATGAAACTACAAGTTTTATTGCATAACAACTATAATGCGTACGGTGGAACGGGGGCTGATGAGGGGCATAAGGGGACATACATATGGGTGGACGACAAGTCCGTCTTGTGCTTAATAACTTGGTTTATGTCATAAAGCAATTGCTGCGCATCCCACGCAATTGAAACACCACATTCTTACACAATTTAATGGCGCCTAAAGTGTTTGTAATCAAATGAAATGTACGAAAAATTGCACGACAGACAGACAGGCCGACCGACCGACTGAAAGTCAACTGAACAGACAGCATAACAGACAGACTTGCGCACTGCAATTCACTTTACTGATTGAAATTACAACGAAAAAACACCGTAACAA
Organism: Dryomyza anilis; assembly: GCA_951804985.1. NCBI lineage: Eukaryota > Metazoa > Arthropoda > Insecta > Diptera > Dryomyzidae > Dryomyza > Dryomyza anilis. The sequence goes on along the minus strand of OX638133.1, from coordinate 19,842,319 downwards.
ACATAGTGGCGTGGACAACGGTTGATGGTGCCGCATGATAAACGTCAAAGTGACAGCGCTCCGGTGTAATTTGTGTCGAAAATGTTTGGCGACAGACATACAGACAGATAGAGAGACAGGACTGAACAAAACAAGACAGCAAGTGAATATATTAAATATAGTATCTGCATAAATCGAGTTACAAACAGTTGACTGCATTTTAATCAGATGTATTGAGATTTGATGTTGTTGTCGTGGTCAATTTGGTGATTTATTATAGGAAACGGATGTATTGCGGATCCGTTTTAAGTACGTAATTGAGAAGGAGGTGATAATTAATTAATAAAATAAATAAAAACAAGTGTCAAACAATTGACTGCGTTTAAAACAGGTGTGTGGAGATTTCATCCAACTTTATGGATAGTTATGATAGGTAGCGGATGTATTTCGGATCCATTTTTAGTGCGTAAACGAGTAGGAGATATTTAAATTAATCATCAAAATAAATAAAATCGATTTACAAACAGTTGTCTGCTTTTTAATCAGCTGTATTGAGATTTGAGATTGTTGTCGTGGTCAAGTTGGTGAGTTATGATAGGAAACAGATGTATTGCGGATCCGTTTTTAGTGCGTAAACAAGAACGAGGTGTTAATTAATTAATAAAATCAATAAAAACAAACGTCGAACAATTGACTGCATTTATAACAGGTGTGTGGAGATTTCATCCAACTTGATGGAGAGTTATTATAAAAACGGATGTATTTTGGATCCATTTTTAGTGCGTAAACGAGTAGGAGATATTTAAATTAATCATCAAAATAAATAAAATCGATTTACAAACAATTGTCTGCATTTTAACCAGCTGTATTGAGATTGTTGTCGTGATCAAGTTGGTGAGTTATGATAGGAAACGGATGCATTTCGAATCCGTTTTTAGTGCGTAAACAAGAACGAGATGTAAATTAATTAATAAAATAAATAAAAACAAGTGTCGAACAATTGACTGCATTTAAAACAGGTGTGTGGAGATTTCATCCAACTTGATGGATAGTTATGATAGGAATCGGATGTATTTCGGATCCATTTTTAATGCGTAAACGATAGGAGATATTCGAATCAATCCCCAAAATAAATAAAATCGATTTACAAACAGTTGACTGTATTTTAGTATGATGTATTGAGATTTGATGTTGTCGTGGTCAAACTGTGATATATTATAAAAAAACGGATGTATTGCGGATCCGTTTTTAGTGTGTAAACTAGAAGGAGATATTTAGATTAATCAACAAACTAAATACAATCGATTTACAAACATTTGACAGTAATTTAAACAGATGCATTTATATTTGATATTGTGGTCAAACTGTGATTTATTATAGAAAACGGATGTATTGTGGATCCGTTTTTAGTGCGTTAACATAAAGAAGATATTTAAATTCATCAGCAAAATAAATCAATCGATTTACAAACATTTGACAATGTTTTAATCGGATGTATTTAGATTTAATGTTGTTGTCGTGGTCAAACAGTGATTTATTATAGAAAAACGGATGTATTGCGAATCCGTTTTTAGTGCGTAAACGAGTATGAGATATATAAACTAATCAGAAATATAAATAAATTCGAGTTACAACAGTTGTTGGCATTTTAATTAGATTTATTGAGATTTTATATTGTTTTCGTGGTCTAACTATGATTTATTATAGAAAAACGTATGTAGTGTGGATCCTTTTTTAGTGCATTAAAGAAGTGGAGGAGTTTAAATTAATCAACAAAATTGTTTGACAATTGTTTGACAAGCAGTAGACTGCATTTTATTCAAATGTATGAAGGATGTATGGAGATTTGATGTAGTTATCGTGGTCAAACTGTAAGTTATTATAGCAAACGGATGTATTGCGGATCCGCTTTTAGTGCGTAAACGAGTATGGGATGTATAAACTAATCAAAAATATAAACAAATTTGAGTTACAAATAGTTCGTTGCATTTTAAGCAGATGTCTTGAGATTTTATTGTTGTTCTCGTGGTCAAACTGTGATTTATTATAAAAGAAAGATTTATTGTGTATCCGTTTTTAGTGCGTAAACGAGAGGAAAGTGCTTAAATTAATCAATATACATAGTAAATTAAATCAAGTGGCAAACAGTTGAATGCATTTTAATCAGATATGGAGCATTGATTTTTCTGACGTGGTCAAACTGTCAGTTATTTATAGGAAACGGATGTATTTCGGATCCTATTTTAATGCGTAATCGAGAAGTGTTTTAATTAAACCACAAAACGAGTTAATTAAAATTAAAATATTATTTTATTTTGTGAAATTATTCGTATTTTTTACGAAAATCAAATAAATTCAATTGTTTTTGTACAAAATTTAAATGTTTTTGTACAAAAACAATTGAATTTATTTTATTTTCGTAAAAAATACGAATAATTTCACAAAATAAAATAATATTTTAATTTTAATTAACTCGTTTTGTGGTTTAATTAAAACATGACGTTTCGTAAATAGTTGCTGAGATTCTTCTGAGTGCATTGTCACAAATAATAACTTATTTTTTATACTGTTATCGGTCATGCTTATCTGAAGAGCACTTAAACCCTTGACTTAGATCGGGTGTATAGAAAAAAAAACCCAAACTGTCTGAGAACAACATCTTCTGGAACTTATAGGTCTTACAACACGAACGATAACTTTTGATCTTGCTGCATTTTGATGGTTTTGTTCTTCATAAAAGCAACACTAAAGTGTTGTTCGCCAACCTAAAAACCCTAATTAACTGATTGGCCCAAGTGCTATGTTTGCGACAAATAATAAAAACACTTGGTGGTTTCAAACTATCACATTCAAGCACCAACAGTATATTAATAATCTTTATCAAGATGTCATGTTGTAATTGTTGCTACACACATTCAGAGAAATGATATGAAATGGCAGTCAGCCAAGCTGAATGACAGAAAAATAATAAAAAAAAATCAATTACCAAATTGAAATATCATTGGTGAACAGTAGGGTACTTCATTTTGGACATAAAAAAAGAGTTATTAAAAAATACAACATCATTTTGGCGCACAAATTGCCAACAATAAAAACAATTTTACTCATTGTTCTTCTTTTAATTTTGATGCTTAAAAATCACCATAGTACAAAAGGGTACTTTAAAAGTAGAGGCGGCGGCAAGTGATACAATATACCCAAAGGATACATTTTTTGGGCAAAAGTCGTGGCAAGAGTACCACAGAGTGGTAAGAAATTTGGCTTGATAATTACTTTGTTGGGTTGTAGTACTTTTTCGTTTTTGTTTTCTGTATTATTTACAGAATATTTGCACATAATGTGTCGAAATTTAAGCATTTAATATTTATTTTTATGCTTTTGAGTTGAGTTTTCGTTAATTATGTGCTTTGCGGTGGTTGTCTGGTTGTGGCGTCTAAAGTTTTCCCCAGGGTAATTAAGGTTCTTTTCGGTTTTAAAAACCCTATAAACATGGGTTTTATTTATTTTGTGATAATGTGAAATGCTTTAAGAAATGCTTAAGAAAATAAAATAACACAAAACCATAGATACATTTTCAGTATTAATTAACAGCTTAATTAAAAATATATTTTACGAAATTATTATAAATCTATGAGCTTATATTTTCTATATCGCTTTTTAGACCTTGTAAAAATTTACCTTATTTAGAAATACATCAGAAAGAACAGATCATGTAGCTCAAGTAATTGGTCGAGTTATGTCATAAGATAAAAATACCATGAACAAATTCTACTTGGGATTAGACCCCCTCATACTCTTTATATGGTACACAGAAAAAAAATTCATACTATTTATGAATTTGTTCATCAATGTTATGAATTTCTCATTACGACTCAACCAATGACCAAATTTATCCAATTTATGAATCGTTCATAAAACCGTAATGAAAAAGTTCACCATATTGATGAACGCATTCATAATATTTATGAAAAAATCCCCCCTCATACTCTTTATATGGTACACAAAAAAAAAGTTAATTTTATTTATGAATATATTCATCAATTTTATGAATTTGTCAAAACGACTCAACCAATGACCAAATTCATCCAATTTATGAATCGTTCATAAAATCGTAATGAAAAGGTTCATAATATTTATGAACGCATTCATAATATTTATGAAAAAATTCCCCCTCATACCCCTTATATGGTACACAGAAAAGAAAGTGCATACTATTTATGAATTTGTTCATCAATTTTATAAATTTCTCATTACGACTCAACCAATGACCAAATTTATCCAATTTATGAATCGTTTATAAAATCGTAATGAAAAAGTTCACCATATTGATGAACGCATTCATAATATTTATGAAAAAAATTCCCCCTCATACTCTTTATAAGGTACACAGAAAGAAAAAGTTCATACTATTTATGAATTTGTTCATCAATTATATGAATTTCTCATTACGACTCAACTAATGCCAAATTCATTCAATTTATGATTCGTTCATAAAACCGTAATGAAAAAGTTCATCATATTGATGAACGCATTCATAATATTTATGAAATAATTCATAATATTTATGAAATAATTCATAATATTTATGAACTTTTAAACTATTTAAAAAAAATAAACTATTCATTACTATTACTACTTAAAGACAATTTTATGCTTTACAAATATTGTTTTTTTTTGGTTTTGTATATGTAACAAAGGGATAAAAATACTTTACTAAGGCATTAATACTTCTAATTTGAAACATAATGAAGCTGAAAAGAATAATGTGCGTCATAAAGGACTAAATTAAAAAAAAGGCACACAATAAAGAGTTTCTGCTAAAAATGGTATTAGCACTGAAAGCGTTAAAATATATGCATTATAGAGATGATTTCTAGCAAAAGTCTTTAGTTTTCTTCGCTTCTTTTTCTGTGAAATAAAAAATCCTTTGTCTTGACAAAACTCATAAAATTCACGACGATTTGCACAAGAGTTACAAAAAAAAAAATCACAAAAAATTAAATGAAAATGCTGCAAGATTTGTCGTCGGCTATATAAAGATAATAATACTGCATCTTAGAAAAGAGATTTTTATTTTGCATGTCGGTGACTTGAAGTAAAATGATTTTTTTTTTTATTAAACTTAATTAGGTCTTTATGCAATGGCCTCTTCCGAACCAGTAGCCTGATTAAATCAACGCTCGTTTTAGCTATTCTTAAGAATTCTTTTAAGTTTATGTTAATTGTGAGAATATTTTAAAAATAAAAGTTAAAAATGTATGCGACACACAATGAAGTTGCACCCAATTCTTGTTAATTCTACAAAGCATCTTCAGAATCTTTGTCAGCAAATTGTCAAGGATGCATTAGTGCTTTTTTGCGTTTATGCTTAAAATGTGAGAATATGAAATTGTAAAATGTTTTCTGAAGAAATGCTAAATATGAACAACATTGAGTCATTTGTGGCATCACATTTTGATGGTACCTAAGGGTGATGCATAACAAATAAATTTGATTGAGACAAAAATGTTCTTAAGATGTAAAAATATGAAAATGTTGAATTCAAATCTGTTATATACAAATTAGAACATATAAAAAAAAATAAATCTATATTAAAAAAAATAACTAAAATACAAAAAAATAAAAAAAAAAAACATTATGAAAAAAGAAATACAAAAATAAATAAAAAAAAATAAAATATAAATATCAAAAACAAGTAAAATTAAAATTAAATAAAAACTATAAATAAAAATTATTAAAACCCATTTCACAAATAATCGAAATGTTGAAATTTTAGTTATTAGCATGTGTCTTTTTTTAATTAATAACCCATTAAATATGTTCAATGAACTTACGTTTTGTTTTTATACTCAGAATGTCATTGGCCCAGACCGTACCCAGAATTCAGTAAAAGGAATTTATGTTTTCCGTATAAAATAAAACGCCGAAACTCACCTGAAAATAAAGAATGAAACAGTTTTAATTGGAGTTATGAGTCAAAATAAAGCATTACTCACATAAAGCAAATATTTTAATATAATAAGAAAACCTATAAAATCTAAATTTTATTTATTTTTCATCTACTTACAGATTAATTAATTACAAAAAAATATATATTTAATACTAAAGTCGGCCATGTTCAACCTCGGAATTGGCGAAATGTTCACGTCGAAATTCATCTCATAGAGCCGATCACAGTACAGAATTGATTTCAACAAGCTTTAATGGTCATATATTACTTACATCATATTACTTACATCATATTACTTACATCATAATAGAGCAATATTAGTACACAGAAAAAAAAAACATCAATATGATGAATTCATTCATAAATATTATGATTTTTATCATAAATATTATGAATTTTTTCATAAATATTATGAATTTTTTTCACCAACTATCAGATTCATCATATTGATATAACCGTTCATTAAATGACATATTGATGAATACATTCATTATATATATGAAATTATTCATACTATCGAACATAATAGTGAAGAACGAAATATTCCATATAATGAATTTGAATCGTCATATTGATGAAATTGTTCATAATATTTATGAATATAATATTTTTTACGAATTTTTCAAAATATTTTTTTTTTAGAAAATAATTCGAAAAAATATATGTTGTTAAAAAAAAATTATCTGAAAAAAAAAAATAAATTTCCAAAAAAAAAATTTTTAGAAAAAAATAATTTTTCAAAAAAAAAAATTTTAAAAAAAAATGTTAGGAAAACAAAATTTTTAGAAAAAAAAATTTTTGGAAAAAAATGTTTCAAATAAATTTTTTTATTTTTTTTTTTTAAACATATTATTTATAAATATACCTTTTAATTAATAAAAAGTTAATAATAAATAAATATATCAAAACACATTTTACTAATTTATGCATGTCGAGCAACCAAAATATAAAAAATAACATACAAGAACTACTTGAGAACTGAGAAGTACGTCAAAAAATTAACGAAAAATAAATATATTGATCGAAATTTGGTTTGATGAACAGCATCCTTCAATATGAAGTAAAATATATTGTATTTTATGTTTTTGTTCATTATATGATTAAACTTATTCTTCACCATACAATTCATCATATTGAAGAACACTTTTTCGACAGTTAACAAGCGTTTATCATATTTATGAACGCATTCATAACATTGATGTCGTTAGTCATAAATATTATGAATAGTTCTTCAATACAATGAATCATGGTTTGAAGAACGGAATTCATAAATATGATGTACATTTTTTTCTGTGTACTAAAAAAAAAGTCACCGCAAACATATTTCAAACATTCACCCATCATTCCGGTAAGCAACATTTAAATTATGAAATATTAGGAATATTTGTGATAGAAATAAGCTTAAATAACAGAATCGAAAGAAAATGAGATTTAATTTAAAATTTTTGATCTATGTTGTACATTTTTATCTACGTTTTTATATTTGCAGTGAACGCTATACATTTATACTTAATAACAGTTTTTATAATTTTTTATAAAAAATTATATATAATTATAATATATGCTAATGATTAAAATATGTTAATAATTATAATATGCTAAAATGTTTACTACAATTATAATTAATCATAACGAATGTTTCAATAATTGTTACACGACATGTTTTGTGAACTATAGTTGCTGCAAGCGTATCATAAACATTGTACATACTTTAGAAGAAGTATTAATAATATGGTATTCATCTTAAAACTAAATGTGTTTGCAGTAGGAATATTGTAAATATAACATTTTTAATATATTAATAATTACTACATTAATCAAATATTTTTTATTTATAAAATACTTTAAATATTGCTAAAGTATCATGAACATGTCAATAGTTCTTATGTGACAGACTTTTAGATATATGGTAGCAGCAATCTTTAGAAAAATTTATTAAAAATATTAAAAATATTTATACAGAAATATGTTTATTTAGCTATAAACATATTTCTGTATAAATATATTTAATATTTTTAATAAATTTTCCAAAGATTGCTGCTACCATATATCTAAAAGTCTGTTAAATAATAATAATGTTTAAATAATAATGCTTGCAGCAAATATATCAAAAATATAACGTTTAATATATATTGATAACACTAGATAACAAATGGAGGTCTTTTTTTTTTTATTATCACGATCTTAGTGTGATTTTCCGATGGACTTCAAGATTCTAATCACGAGCTCATACTCAGTTTTTTTAGATTACCTTAAGTTTTTGAGTTATTACGTAATACAAATATATGTCAATTCTCGTGTTTTTCCTCATATTCGGATTTTTAACATTTTACAGATTTGAGTTTTCGATCTGAGCTCTTTTGTATTCCATTCAGCTAATATTTTGAGATAAACCACGTGAAATTGGGATAGAACTGACCAAATAATGCCCAGTCAAACATACAAATTATTAATTTTAAGGCGTATCTTATTACACAACAGATACAGTTTTATAAATCAATAAATGTATAGTTCAAAATATGCAGAAAAATACGAGAATAATCATATATTTGTTTTACGTACTAATAACTTGAAACTTGATGCAATCTGAAAAAACTGAGTATGAGGTCGTGTTTAGTATATGAAAATCATACTTAGATCGCGTATAAAATTTTTATTGTGCTGTTTTAGTTTTTTACAAAAATTTCTTATTAAAATTACTCTACCAGAAATTTGTTAAAATAAATATTTTCTGATATATAGTCGCAACAAACATATCCTAAACAAGTTGTATACATTATGTATTCAATAAAATATAAAATATTTGTTGAATTTGTACAGAAATTATGCCACAAGTAAAATTTATTAAAAATTATTTTTCATTTGCACATTTTACACATGCAACTTATCACATACTCATTTCTCATATTTGTTTCTCACAGCATTATTGAGTCATTCTCAACCATATATATCGTTGCATAAAAATAATAATAATAAATTGTTCTAGTTTCTTTATCACTTTGTTTAGAAATTATTAAAAAAACACAAAACAAAAAGAAATATAAAGTCCCATACAATGCGAATCTGTAGAATTATAGAACACGGACCGCACAAAAAACAATACAAATGGAAATAGTGTCATTGAAACTGAGAGCCATGTGTAGATTATTTTGTGACATAGATATGTTGTGAGTTATGCATGCAAGCAAAATGACAGCTAGAAAAGTCCTTTAGGATATGTTTTACTGTAGATGGACTTACTACAAAAGGCTTTTGAAATAAGTAAAGAGTTATATTTTAAATATTTATAAATAAATTTTTCAATGTAAAACATTTTTATTATCAAATTAAGTAAAATATAAAATACATATGAGGTATATGTACAAAAGAGATCGAATCACTGATAAAAGGTAAACCAATCACGACCATTTTTAATACCAAACAACATAGATATATAAGTAATTTAAGTGCTAAGATTCAAAGATCTAGCTCTACTTCTTTTTCTGTAAACGTCATTTCTACAGATGGACAGACATTTAAATTGAAGAACATTGCAAAATCAGCAACTAAAATATTTCTTAACCTAAAACTTGCTTTATATTTGTATGATCAGGGAAAATCTAAACCAAACACACAGTTGATTTATTGTCAGAGACTTTCACAATAAATAAAACCACAAATATGCAGACAAAACATTTCGAGACATACCATAATTTGCAGACGCATTCTCGACAGATATTCGACCAAAAATGAAAATAAAAAATAACGAATCCCAACTACACAAGGACTTAATTATTAACTTAGGGATAGCTGCAACTGACAGTTGACAATGTTGGTGTTATATATCACGACATCATGTTGAGAAATCCACAAATATACCTATATTAAAAGGGAAGTAATTTAATACCAAACACAATTTTTAGTGAGATGAGTTAAATGTGTGTGTGTGTGTGGGGACTATTAAAACCACAACTGTTTATGAATCTAGTATTAATGATGGTTTTGGTTTTGGTGGAAAATACTAAATCATCTGTATATGAATGGTATTAATATTTATGAGCAACGACACTTGAGGCGCAACTTGAAAATCGGCAAACAATAGGTATTTGATATTTTGTGAGGGCTCTTGAAAAAGGCATAAATTATTTCATTAACACATATCAAATGTAAAGAAAACATAAATTAGAAGATAATTTCAGTGGGGTGGTCATGATCGAGAAAGACTTTTTCAACAAAGTGGAACAAAAGTAACCTGGAAAAGAGCTGCAAATTCATACTGAAAAAATTCATCAATTTGATGAACGATCGTACATTATTGAAAAATATGCATATTATAGAAGGTTACACATTCCTTCTATAATATGCATATTTTTTAATAATGTACGATCGTTCATCAAATTCGTTCATTAAAGAATTTTATATTCATCAATATGAAAATCATCATTATTAAAAATTATGAATGAATTGTTAGCAACGAAAAATCGTTCATCATAGTGATGAACAATTATTTTTTCTACATTATATTACACAGAAAATAAAAATGAAAATACCTGGTAGTGAAAAAATAACAAACTATTTTTATTGATATTTGTTCTCATTTGCCGTCGCGCATGTGTGGTATTTCCCAGAAAATCCACTTCATTTTCATTTTCTGTTATATGGTTGAGATTTTTATTTGTTTTTTTTTTTTTTTTTTTCAGTTGTTATAATTAATTTCATTGAATGCATTACATTCTATCACGTGACATTTGCTGACATTGTCGTGGCGGCACGGCGGCATCGCAGCGGTGAAGGCCTGAAGCTGTGCTGCAACGACTGCAGCTATGTCGGAAGAATGCGTGCAGAGCGAGACATGTGTCGTTGCACAGTCAATTGGCTTCAGATAATTTCACGAACAAAATATAAACAACTTGAAAATAATTATTACAAAATATTTAAATATCACGGATGAAAACGGAGTAGAGAACCGAAATGAATATCCGTTTTTTAACAGAAACAATATAAAGTTTTTATTGTGTATTAGTTTCTAAAAAAGGTTTATAAAAACTTTATAAAATATACAAAAAATAAATTCAAAACAATTCCAATTCAAAATTGCACAAAAAAATTTATGAATATGATGAATTTATTCATAAATATTATGCATTTTTCAGCAACTGCCAGATTCATCATATCACTGTTCATTAAATGACATATTGATGAATACATTCATTATATATATGAAATTATTCGTACTATCGAACATCATAGTGAAGAACGAAGTATTGAATACAATGAATTGAATCGTCATATTGATGAATTTCTTCATAATATTTATGAATATAATATTTTTTTTATAAAAATTTCGAAAAGTGAAAATTTTATTCAAAAATAACAGAAAAAAATAAAAAAAAAATAATCCGAAAAAAAAAATTTCTAAAAAAAAAAAATTTACGAAAAAAAAAAAATTTCGAAAAAAAAAAAATTTAGGAAAAACTAATTTAAAAAAAAAAAAATTATAAATCAAATAATTTTTTTAAATATATATTTTTTTTTAATAGGTTTTTTTTAAATATAACTTTTTATTAATAAAACATTTTACTAATTTATGCATGTCGGCAAGCATTATATAATAAATAAATAACACACAAAAATTACTTGAGTACGGCGAAAAAAAAATGAACGAAAAATAAATATTTTGATTGAAATTTGTTTCTTATTTCTTCAATATGATGTAAAATATGTTGTAATTTATGTTCTTGTTCATTAAAATCATGAAACGTATTTTTTATATAAAATGCATCATATTGAAGAACTCTATTTCGACAGTTACCAAGCGTTCATCATATTTATGAGCGCATTCATAATATTGATTTCGTTAGTCATTAATATTATAAATGGTTGTTCAATACAATGAATAATGGTTTGAAGAACGGAATTCGTCAATATGATGTACATTTTTTTTCTGTGTGAAACAAATGACAAAACTGTTATCCAAAACCGACCCGAATTTGTGTTTTTTGAGTTTTCGATATTCCAACGAATCCAGAAATTTAACGTTATATTTCTTGATGCTACAGGGTTTTTCAAATGGGACGCTACAAAAGTAGAGCGACAGGGACAGCAAACGACGCAATATTTTTTGCCGCTCTTTTGACATTTCTCTTCAGTAAGGTTTACTATTTCATGATGAAAAGTTATACGAGCCAACAATGAGTCGAAATTATTAAAATTTACTACCGAAATTCGGTGGCTGCAACGTTAAGAGCGCTACGTCCAATTTATGGTCGTCATAATCGTCCTAGCAGATCAACAATTGAGCGTCTAGTGGAAAAATTTGAATCCACAGGCACAGTACAAAATGTTCCCGTGCCAGTGAGACAAAGAAGTGCCCGTAGTGTCGAGAATATTGCTGCCGCTAAGGCTTCACTTGAAGAAAGCCCAAATGTGTCTATCACACGTCGTACTCAAGCGTTGGGCATCTCTGTGACGCCCTTGTGGCGAATTTTGCGAAAAAATCTTGGCCTACATCCTTACAAAATCAAATTGACGCAAGAACTGAAGCCGCTTGACCACCGTCTATGTTCGTGAATTGGGCTGAGCACCAACTTGAAAATGATTCGAATTTTCATCGAAAATTCATCTTCACCGATGAGGCTCATTTCTGACTGAACAAAATATGCATTATTGGTCAGACAGCAATCGACACGTACTCCATGAGTCATCATTGCATCCCGAAAAAATTACGGTTTGGTGCGGTTTATGGGCCGGCGGCGTCATTGGGCCGTACTTCTTCCGTGATGATCAAGACCGGCACGTTACTGTGAATGGGAATCGCTACCGTTCAATGATAACCGAAAATTTTTGGCCCCAATTGGATGATATGGACTTGGAGAACATGTGGTTCCAACAGGACGGCGCCACAAGCCACACAGCGAATGCCACAATCAATTTATTGGAAACCAAGTTTGGAGAACGTGTTATCTCACGAAATGGTCCAGTCGATTGGATTTGTAGCGCTCTTATTGAAAAACCCTTTACAAACTCAGTGTAGGTCTCGTTTGAAAACTAATAAAACAAGCTTTTGGAAAATTTAAGTCTTTTCAACATTAACATGTGACCAACAGTAATTAGCCTTGAACTTTAAATTTTATGCTTATGCTTTTATGCTTACAAAAAATATATATTTTTTTTAAATATCAAATATTTTTTTGTTTATAAATGTTGGAACCAAATTGCAAGATGGTATTTTGAAGGCATCATATTTAAAAATGTCCGCACGCATCCTAAAATAGCTAAAAACTCGAATTCGTAGCGAAGAATTGAATTTTCGCTGTGCAGAGACTCAGAAATTGTAATAAGGTCATGACAAGGAACTGATCATGGAATTTTTTCCTCGTCATAACCCGATCAGTTACATGACGAACGTGATCTGGACATAATCATGTCTACCCTAATAGGGTAAATTTCAATTAGGGATACATATGTTACAAATTTGTTTTTTTTTTTTATATCTTTATCTTCTTATTTTTATCATATTTATTTGTATATTTTTCCTTACCAATATACTTAAATATTTTTGTTATACCAAAAAAAAAAAACAATATTTGTTGCTTTGCAGTTTTTTTTTTCGACATTTTCTATCATTTTTTGGGAAAAAAAGTGATTTCATCACATTAAATTCTGAAGTTTTCGACATTTTTTTTTTCAACATTTTAGTTTTCAACTATTTTTTCTACATTTTTTTTCATTTTTCTTCGACACTTTTAGGTTTCAACATTTTTATTTACTACATTTTTGTCTTCGGTATTTTTTTAGTTTCGATATTTTAATGTTCGCCTTATCGTACCAGACCCTTAATTGTTTTCGATACCATCATACATATCTGTAGGAAATATGATTTATTACATAAAATATGATTTATTAAAAAAAAAAAAATAATTTTGAAATACTTCGAATTTTATAACAAACAAAGGAAATTGAATCACAAAGAAAAATGAACAACGAAATGAAAAGGCAGTTACAAAACACGATTTTGTCAAATTTTACAATTTTTTTTTTGGAGAATACACAAAGTTATTTTTAAAATTTATGGGAATTTTCGAAACATAATTTTTGGCATGTTCCTTTCGATTCAAATTCGAATTTTATAAAAATATTTCCATTGAAAATTTTAATTTGATATCTAAAAAAAAATATATTTTTCAAATGAATTTCTGTATTTGTTTTGACATTTTCTTTGATATAAAAGAATTATAATCAGAGATCGGAAATGCCCGTGTGCGTGCGCCCGCCATGCCCCTTTCTTCATACACTGACGAGCAAATTTGTTTTACGCAGACACTGCACTCGGGCATCACATTTTTTTTTACAACACATCCCGTCGCAACGAGTGATACTTTGCATTATTCTCGGTACCTGCCCTCGTGCGGGCTACGAAACTAAAAACTGCAGCCCGCGCAGACGTGGAATGAGAAAATAGAGAAGCATATCGCGCAAGTGCTATGGTATTTATTTCGCGGGGCAACTCCGTGCAACAGCGAAAACAGACTGCCCCTGGCAGCAAGCGCATTTTTCACAACCGGATTTGCGACGGGATGTGTTGTAAAAAAATGTGGTGCCCGAGTGCAGAGTATGCGTAAACAAATTTTCTTCTCATTTACTTAAGGGCGCGGGCGCGGGCGTGCGTGCAAATCTGATTATAATTCGTATTGAAAATAATTTGTCAGATAAATAGAATAGATTCACGCCATATTTGGGGAACGGTCAGAAAACAGACAGATTTTGATACAAACTCCGCCTTTGCCTGTTTAAAACATGTCGAGGAAATGTTTCTGAACTGCCTCGATCCTGCCAAGATCTTGATACAAGCTCCCTCTGTCTACTTAAAAAATATTTGTAAACTTCTTTGAGCCTAACACACGGTTCAACACAATTTTGCATGGACACCTCATATTTCATTTACATATAATACGTGGGTGTTATTTTTTACCAAATCAGTTGTTTTTTCTATCATATAAAGTATTTATGAACATTGCATTCGAAATTTTAGGCTTTTTGGTCCCATTTTAGAATAAGAAGAAAATCAGAAATAGGCATAAGGTATAACAGAAATCAGAATGTTGGTAGTTTTGTTTCATAGTTTTGAATGTTCTGGATAATCATACTAAGAAAATCTTATACTCATAAAAGGGAACGAATTTTCCGGAGAAAATTTGTCTCGGGAAAATCTTATTCTGGAATAAATTGTGTCGGAGAAGAATTGACTTGGTGAAGAATTATTCTGGGAAAATTTATCTTCGGAAAATCTCCATTCTGGGATAAATTGTGTCGGAGAAGAATTGACTTGGTGAAGCATTGTCTCGGTAAAAAATTATGCTGAGATGTCCGAGGACGAATTTACCGGGGAAAATTTGACTCGGGGTAATATAGTTTTGGAATAAATTATGTCTAAAAAGAATTACAACCTTTTCATTCGCAATTCATTGATAACAAAATATTTTACGAGCCCAAAAATTCTTCAGCGACAATTGATTCGATCTGTAGAACAATTGTCCGGGAAAACTTTTTTCGGTGAAGAATTTACTGGGGGAAGAATTCTATCGTCAATGAATTATATCAAGGAATAATTGTCTCGGGAAAAAAAATTGTTTTCTTGATAGAATTATCTCGGATAAAAATCCCAATATTTTCATTTGCCAATGGTTAATTTTGGTACGAGTTATAGGGAATTTAATTAAATTACATTTGCGAGGTAAAAGAACATTTTCGAATGTATCTTAAATGACTCAGAGCAACTTGTAAATAAAATCCTGTTATAATTCATGTACTATATGTTTCAATGAGTATAAAATGCATGCAACAGTTAAAAATCAAAAAATATAAGGTATACTGAAACAATTTGTCTTATAGTCCATAACAGTTTCATCATATTTCATATATTTTAGATATATCCGAAAGAGAAACTTGTATAAAATGCATAACTAACATTATAAAAAGATTTTCCAAACTTTTTTTTGCCCTCTCAACGTCATACTCAAGCAATAAAACCTAGTTTTGTTCAAAAATTACAAAACTTAATAGGTACAAAATAAACAAATTAAAAACGCAAATAGGTTAAGTGCTGTCAAACTATTTACAGTTTCAAATAACTTTTTAATTAAACTCAACTGCATTTGAACAAAAATATAACTATTTTTTTTTTATTTTTTTTTTTTTTGAACCAAAAGCAAATTGTAGTGCTAGAAAACACACAAAATAACAAAAATAAAAAAATAAAAAATAGATTCAACCTGCACCTCTTTTAAAATGCATTTCAAACTTTTCAATAAACAAGAGCAAACCAACCAACCAACAACTCAATATAAACGCAGCAACAGCGTTGCCACATTGGCAAATTAAAATCGAGCAGACTTCATATGGGAGAACGAAAAAATACTGTTGTCGTCTGTGCGGTGAATGGTAATAAATTTCAGTGCAAACAAAAAAAAGGACAATTTTTTGTCAAAGGCCAAAAGTTGTGCTTGTCGATGGCAACATATGTTGGGAATTGGAGTGATAAAATACGGTACGAAGTGGTTTTCAATGTGGAGTTTTTCAAAATGAGAATGTGCTAAGTACAACAAAAAATATAACCGAAGAAATGCAAAAAACAACCAGAGATATTTCACATAAATTAGCTGAATTATGCGGAAACACAGACAATTTGACAAATGGATTTAAAAGGTGATGTTGTGATGTTCGAGGCATGTGTGAAATTTGAATGGAAAAAAAGCGTCGAAAAGTATTTAAAAGGAAAACATAAAGTGTGAACTTATTTATGGCAAGGCGGCGCACATTTGTTATGGAAAATGCATTAAGAGTATTTGAAATGAAACGACAAATAGGAAAATAAAGTAAGAAAAATATGACATCACAAAATAGAACTCAGAAAATAACACCCACTCAAAAACAGGCAAAGTAATAGTACCCCCAAAATAATGAAGTTTTTGCCAAAAAATAAAAAATCCAAAACTAAATAAGACTTTAAAATGAAAGTATATCCAAAACAATAATTAAATAATCCCCAATATTTGGAAATTTATAATGAAATATTTCAATATGCTGGAAATATTCCACAAAAATATCCGATATTTTGTATCGGAAGAGTTTCTATCAAAACCTGCTTATTTTATGTACAAGCAAAAGAAAAGAAAGCCAGGAATCTACCATTCAAATTCCACAAACATTGAAAACCCTATTATACCCTTTCTACAAACTTCCTTTTGTATGTGTGTTTGTACGAAATAAGACCCAAATATTCCTGAAATTATGACTCAGGCAGTCTTTAGATTCTATGACATATAACCGACAGATTTTAAGACAAATCTTCTTTTTTTCTACCAAAAAAACTTGAAAATATCTGTTTATTTTCCTGTCTTCCTTATTTCTGTTTTCCCACCTGTTTTCTGCCGAATATTTTAATTAGATAACTTTTTTGGTGATACTTTACATGTATTAAACACCTAAAAAACCGGGAATATGCTGGAAATATTCCACAAAAATGTCCGATATTTTGTATCGGAAGAGTTTCTATCAAAAGCTGCTTATTTTATGTACAAGCAAAAAAAAAAAGCCAAGAATCTACCATTCAAATTCCACAACATTGAAAACCCTATTATACCCTTTCTACAAACTTTCTTTTGTATGTGTGTTTGTCCGAAATAAGACCCAAATATTCCTGAAATTATGTCTCAGGCAGTCTTTAGATTCTATGACATAAAACAGACAGAATTTGAGACAAATCTTCTTTTTTTTCTACCGAAAAACTTGAAAATATCTGTTTATTTTCCTGTCTTCCTTATTTCTGTTTTCCCCGCCTGTTTTCTGCCGAATATTTTATCTAGATAACTTTTTGGGTGATACTTTATATGTATTAACAACTAAAAAAACCGGGAATCTACCAAAAAAATTCCACAACATTTAAAAACATATTATACCCTTTTACAATATTCCTTTTGTTGGTATGTTTGTGCGATATAAGGACCCAAATAATCCAGATATTTTGCCTAAGGCAGTATTTGGATTCTATGACATAAAACCGACAGATTTTGAGACAAATCTGTTTTTTTTTTTTTTCGAAAAACTTGAAAATACTGTTTATTTTCCTGTATTCCTTATTTCTGTTTTCCTGCCTGTTTTCTGCCCAATATTTTATCTAGATAACTATTTGGGACAACTAAAATAAACCGGGAATCTACCAAAAAAATTCCACAACATTTAAAAATATATTATACCCTCTTACAATCTTCCTTTTGTCAGTGTATTTGTCCTATATAAGGACCCAAAAAATCCAGATATTTCGCATCAGGCAGTCTTTAGATTCTATGACATAAAACAGACAGATTTTGGAACAAATCTTCTTTTTTTCTGCCGAAAAACTTGAAAATATCTGTTTATTTTCCTGTCTTCCTTATTTCTATTTTCCCGCCTGTTTTCTACCGAATATTTTATCTAGATAACTTTTTTGGTGTTACTTTATATGTATTAAAAACAAAAATCGCAAGGGTTGGAGTTTATTTCATTTGGGTTTTATTTCGTAGCGCCAATAATACCATAACAGAACGAACATAGATATGTGAAAAAAAAATAACAGGAAGGAAGCAGTCTAAAGTTAGAGAATACCAAAACAAAACAAAGTACCAAGTTCACTTTTCATTACTGGAAAAGTATGAAATATTGTGGTTCGAATATAAATTGAATGTTTATCCGCGGCGCACAAACGGCCGTAACTCATAATTGTCAAATGAAAAAAGAAAACCCCGACATTATCGAGACCGTCGCCAGACGATAGACGGACGACAGACGAAAACAGGCCTCTGGTTTTTTGTGGCATCATAAAATATTTCTGATTTTTGTTTTGTTATTTTTCTCATATTCTATGTAGCGTGTCACTGGAGATGCAACGAAGCAGTCGCGCATCCGCCCCCATGACTATGCAACAAAAATAAACGAAAAACAAATCAAAAACCACAAAATTTATGACAAACAGGGGACGCTATATAAAGGGTAATGAAAAAGTAGAAATAAGAGAAAAATTAGATAGAAGTAAATAAAGTAAAAAATGAGGAAACTTTTGCATTGTAAATGAATTTTGAAATTTTAAAGCCAACAAAAAACATTAAATTCTAAATTGCGCCTAAAAGTTTAAAATAATGTTTTATTTAAAAAGTGTTGAAAAGTAGACAGTGAATTCCAAAATGAAAATATTAAAATGTTCAATGTTAAATATTTAATGCTAAAAATATAGCAATTGTAAAACAGTTTTTATAAGTTTCTTCTTACATATAGAAATTTGTGAAAACTTCTAGATTCCGGTTATGCGTTGCACACGAAAGTAAAAGAGATGGCGATAGCTTACGAGCAATACGGATTCTTGTAAAGTGTATAAGTTTGAGGAAACTTCTATAATTCTATAAATCCCATCTGAGGAGAAGCACGTTTTTATTTAAAGGTAGACTTAATAAATTGGTAAAAATTATCAACTTAAAATGTACATGAGTGTAAAAGAGATAACTTGTGAGCAATTACTTAGAAACTGCTAGAGTCCGGTTATGCGCTCATACGAGTTTAAAAGAGATGGCTATAGCTTACGAGGAATACGGATTCTTGTAAAGTGTAGAAGTTTGTGGAAACTTCTTAACTCTATAAAGCCCAACTGAGGAGAAGCACTTCAGTTGTTATTTAAAGTTAGACTAAAGTATCACATGAGCAAAAATTGCCATTTTAAAATGCACTTTAGTGTAAAAGAGATAACTTATGAGCAATTTTGTAGAAACATCTAGAGTCCGGTTTTGCGCTGCACACGAGTGTAAAAGAGATGGTGATAGCTTACGAGCAATACCGTTTCTTGTGAAGTGTATAAGTTTGTGGAAACTTCTTAACTCTATAAATCTCGTCTGAGGAGAAGCACTTCAGTTTTTATTTAAAGGTAGACTAAAGTTTCCCGTGAGCAAACATTGTCAACTTAAAATGCACATGAGTGTAAAAGAGATAACTTATGAGCAATTTTGTAGAAACTTCTAGAATCCGGCTTTGTAATATATAAGATCGACGCATCTGAGAAGTAGCACTTCAATTTAAAAGTAAACTAATAAATCTTGTGATTTAAATTGTAAAACAGTTTTTATAAGTGATTATTACCCTGTAGGAAAAGTGACTCTGACTTCTTAAAAACGGGTATTTATTCTTTTCTATGAGAGACTAGTTCTCTTTTTCAGAAATCTGTTATTTAAATCATATAATTAAGTTAATTACTAGTAGTAAACCAAATAAATTAAGTAAAATTTATGCAATAGCTGCTGCCTCCATTACTCAAACAATAAGCACCTATTTAGAACTGCTTTGCGATGCCTTACAATATGCAATAAATTAATGTAAGCGCCATTAAATGTGGTGCTCAACTTAAAAGCAAGTGTAATTTACGCAATCGAGGCTCCCACCAACAGCTACAACTTACTACAAACCACCTACAATATTCTGCTACCTCCTAAAAATGTTCTGCAATCTTCTACAACATATTTCAACCTCCTACAACCTGCTGCGGCCTAGGAAAAACTCCTACAACCTACACCGTCCATTTCCAACTACACCCTTCATGCAGATGCCTCCCACGGGTCCACGCCATTGCCAAGACTACGGCGACTTTGTTCCGGTATTTGACTCCGATGATGCTGTTGCATGGCTGAATCCGGCGACGCCTTCGTCGTCTCCCCGGGCGTAGGGGTCTCGACGACCGCAGACGTGGCCATGGCCATGATGACTCTGTAAATTTATGAATCATCATCGCATAATATTTTCTATCGGAAGCAGCACAGTCAGAGACAGACAGACATTCAAGTCAACGCACCAGCAGCCGACACCATGCCGAATGAGATCAGAAACCGCAGAAATCTCGGAAGAGCGGCACAAAACAAAAATCAACAAAAACAACCACCAGGTGGCGCTATGCGAGAAGGGAGAAAACCAAATGAAAATGGAGAAAATGAGTATAAAAATGGAAATAAAGCATCAACTATGTGCTGATGATGATTATGCTATCCATGCAAACGGAGTCTTTGCAAAGGGTGACTTTTTGTCAGGTTTTGAAATTAGGTTTGGGGTTGATGGGGGCTTTATGAAAAAAATCAATAACTGCAGGAAAAGATAAACATTTATATGTTATCCTTCAAATTAGAACGAGGCGAGTTTGAGTTAGAGACAGAGCGCGCTATATGGACATTTGTTTGGATAAATAAACCAACAAGTTCAACTGTATTTTAGCCTACAACCTATGTGGTATGTTTAGCCCCCCTGTAAACAATTCATGCTCACAGTCGCCGACGACGACAACGACTTCTGTGCTCCGAATGTTGTTCATATCTTTAATACATTAACATGCTGAACTCTGCAGCTGTAGAAACAACTACAACAAATAACATACACAATAAGAAAAATATGTTTGCTATAAATATATTTTTATTTTATTACATTATATTTATATATTTATGTTTGTGGGAAATAAATAGAAACACGTTTCTAACAATAAATATTTCAATGCAAAATGTTTATAATTTTGTATAAAACTAAAAAAATTCACAGCAAATATGTATGCTATAAATATATTTTTATGTATTTATGTTTGTGGGAAATATATTTTTAATAAATAGAAAAATATTTCTAAAAATAAATGTTTCATAATGTTATTTCTATAATTATGTATAAAACATATAACAAGCATTAATATGTTTTTTTTTAAATATATATATATATATATATATATATATATATATATATATATATATATATATATATATATATATATATATATATATATATATATATATATATATATATATATATAGATATAAACGTTGAAGACGTTTTTGGGAAAAATTGACTTGGAAAGGAATTGCCTTGCAAAAGGATTGTCTGAAGTAGAATTATCTCGGGAAAGAATTGTCTAGGAAGAAACTGTAAGTGGGATGTTTCGTCTTAGTAAAGAATTCAGTTAGAATGAAGAATTATCTTGTAGAAAAACTGTCTCGAGGAGAAATTGTCTAAGACATATTTATTTCTGGAAAGAAATGTTTAGAATAAGAACATCTGAGAAAAGAAATGTCCAGTACATTGCCAGACAATTCTTTCCCGAGATAATTCTTCTTCAGACAATCCTTTTGCAAGGCAATTCCTTTCCATGTCAATTTTTCCCAAAAATTTCTTCAACGTTTATATCTTCACCAATAATATTGACAATGAATTTTCTCTGCGTATTAATTGTCTGGGATAAATAGTCTGAGATTAATTCCCTCCGGAAATAATTGTATTGGAAACAAATTATTTGGAAAACGCATAGCCTTTCAGATTAAATATGTAAGAAAGAATTATCTAAGTATAACATTGTCTCAGGGATTAATTGTCTCTTATAAGAAATAACGAAGGGACAATTTTGTCCAGCGAAGAATTGTCTGAGAAATAAGTATATTACAGACAATATTTTGGGGAAAAAGATATGGAAAATATTATCGAGAAATTGAATTGTCTCTGGTAAAGAACTGAAGTGTATGAATATAAATTTTACCAGAAACGAATTGTCTTGGAAAGACACTATGTTGGATAGGAATTGTGTATTGGAGAATAATTATCTATATAAGAACTAACTCGGGGAAACATATTTCGTAGAAGAACTGTGTCTGACAGAAAATGTCTGGGATAAGCAAACTTCGGGAAGAATGGTCCGGAAAATAATAGTCTGTGAAACAATGGTTCTGCGGTAGAAGTTTTTGGAGAAAAAAGTACGGAGAACAATTTCGTAGAATAAAATTGTTTCGGTTTTTAAAATCTCAAGGAAGATTTGTATTTTATAAGAAATGTCGGAGGGAAGAATAAAAGATTATCTTATATTGAATTGTCTCTGGAAAAGAATTGCCTGGGCAAACACTGTATGGAAATAAATGTTATTCGGAAAGAATTGTCTTGAAAAGGAATTGTGTTGAAAAGGAATTGTCTTGGAAAGGAATTGTGTTGGACAGGAATTGTCTCGGAAAAGAATGTATATGGAAAGACAATTGTTCGTGAAAGAATTGTATGTGACAGCAAAGGTCGGGGACAAGAATTGTCCGGGAAAGAATTGTCTGTGAAATAATTGTCCTACAAAAGAAGTTTTTCGGAAAAAAAGGTACGTGGAACAATTTCTTAGAATAAAATTGTTTCTGTGTCTGAAATCTCAAGAAAGATTTGTATTTTATAAGAATTGTCGGGAAGGAAGAAAAAAAAAATATTATCCTGAAATTGAATTGTCTCTGGGTAAGAACTGTCCCGGGAATATATGGAAATAAATGTTATCCAGAAAGAATTGCCTTGAAAAGAAATTGTGTTGGAAACGAATTGTCTAGGAAAACAATGTCCTCGGAAAGACAATTTTTCGTGGAAGAATTGTATCTGACAGCAAAGGTCGGGGATAACAATTGTCCGGGAAGAATGGTTCAGGAAAGAATTGTCTTTAAAGCAATTGTCCTACGAAAGAAGTTTTTCAGAAAAAAAGGTACGGGGAAGAATTTCTTTGAATAAAATTGTTTGTGGGAAAATGACCTGGGCAAGAAATGTATGGTGAATAATTTTCTCAGTAATGAATTGTCTTAAGGAATAATTATTTAGGTAAAAAATATCTGGTGAAGAATTATGTCTTATAAGATATATCGGGAGGATGAATTGTTCGGTGAGGAATTAACTTGCGGAAGAATATTGCGTGGATAAAGGTATGGGGAAGAATTATTTTGGAAGAGAATAGAAATAATTTTCAAAATAAATTATCTAGGGAAAAAATATCTGTTAAAGAATTATGTCTAATAAGAAATGTCGGAAGGATGAATTGTTAGGTGCGGAATTAACTTGCGGAAGAATTTTGCGTGGATAAAGGAATGGGAAAGAATTTTTTTGGAAGAGAATAGAAATAATGTTCAAAACAAATTTCACAAAAGCAATAAAATTTAAATTTTCCTAGTGTATCAAGCCGCATAAAACATAATTATATACATTTTAACAGTTTCGTCATCTTTATGTTCTTGATTTTTGTTTGACTAAAAGCTTTTTTAATTAATTATAAAAATTATATATATTTTTTATATTTTCCCCATTTGTTAACATAGCATAAAACTTTCATTTACCATTTATAATTTTTTTTTTATTATAATTTTACTTAATTTTTAATTGTATGCTTTTAAGCCGTGATGAAATAAGTTTGTGATTAATCGTTGGGCGCCAACTAATTTGTTGCTATTGCTATTGCTGCTGTTGTTGGGAGCTACTGCTGTTGTTGAGAGCTGCGTTTGTTGACAGAGATAAATTAGCGCCTGGGCGATGAATTCTTGGTAATAACTCTGAGCTGGTTATTGCTGCTGCCAAAGCAGGTAAGAATGGCTATACAGAGAGAAGTGCATATAATTGGCCAAGATTGATGGCAGCTACTTTGAATTAGTCTTCGAGCAATTAACAATAACAACAACAACAAGAAAATAGAGGCAACAATAATTCTAATAACAATGTTAGAATGTTGTTGTTGTTGTTGGTGATAGTGACAGCAATTGTGGTAGTAAGTGGTGGGAGGCGCCACGCAAACGCAGTTTAATAGAGGTAAGGTACGTGAACAGAAAATTATAATAATATCATGATATAAATATTAATTAAGTATTGCGTGCAGAAAATAATAATAAGAATGATAAATAAACATTTTAATAAAGTAATTATAGTACTTTTGTTATATTGTAAAATCAATGTGTTATAAAAGAACATTTAAATTAATTAATTAAAAGAAATTATTGGATATTTTAAAATTTTGCAATTACATAAGTTAAAACTTCAATGATTTATAAAAAATCATTATAAAAATAATTACAAAATATCACTGATTAATGATCACAAGTAAAATAACCCAAAATATCACTTATAAATAATCACTTATATAACGTACTTATCAAAGATCACTCAAAGATAAAATTCATTAAAGACCTCTAATCAAAGATCAATAATACAATATCATTACTATCAAATAACATAGATTAAATATAATAATATTCAGTGTTAAAATCTCACTAACAAAAGATCACTACTTTCAAATATCACAAATCAAATATTACAAAGAAAATATAACTAACCAAATATCATAATGCAAAGATTATCAATTAAAGGGTTTTTCAATAAGAGCGCTACAAAAGTTTTTTTCAAGGATTTCTCAACAGGAACGCTACAAAAGTAGAGCGACAGGGACAGCAAACGACGCCATATTTCTTGCCGCTCTTTTGACATTTCTCTTCAGTAAGGTTTGCCATTTCATGATGAAAAGATATACGAGCCAACAACGAGTCGAAATTATTAAAATTTACTACCGAAATTCGAATTCGTATATCTTTCCATCATGAAATGGCAAAACTTTCTGAAGAGAAATGTCAAAAGAGCGGCAAGAAATATGGCGTCGTTTGCTGTCCCTGTCGCTCTACTTTTGTAGCGTCCCTGTTGAAAAACCCTTTATATATTACAAAACAAATATCATTCATCAAATCATATGTCAAAAATTAAAATTATTATAAATAACTATAAAATATCACTGATTAAAATCACAAGTCAAATAACTCAAAATATCACTAATAAATAATCACTTATTCCAACGTACTAATCAAAGATCACTCAATCAATCACAGACCTCTAATCAGAGATCAATAAGACAATATCATTACTTTCAAATAACATAGATTAAATATCATAATATTCACTATTAAAATCTCACTAAGAAAGGATCACTAGTTAATACCAGTAAACAACAATCACTCCAAAAATATTACTCAAAATCTTTAATAAAAGACAGCTAATCTCAAATATCATTTCAAGTATCACAAATCAAAAAATCACTACGCAGAAATAACTATATAAAATATCACTAATCTAAGAAGACTAATTAAAGATTACAAATCAAATATCACAAAACAAATATCACTCCTAATCATATATCAAAAATCACTCAACAAATCTCAAAAATTGAGGATCACTAATAATATCCATAATAACAGATAACTTATCAATGCTAACTAATCAAAGATCAATCATAGTATTAGATTATTATCATTTACTACCAATGATCACTAATAATAAAAATCACTGCAATTATCAAATATTACAAATCAACTAGCACAATCACTAAACAAGGTTTACTACTTAATTTAAAATCAGTAATAAAATATGTAGCCGCGGTAGCTCAGTGGTTAGTGCGTTGGACTGCGAGCCGAAAGTACCCAGGTTCAAGCCTGGACTGGGGCTAACAACATCTTTTCATAGAAACATTTTTCTATACCGTGCTACCTCTCGTCAGTAAATGGCAAACCTACGAGAGTAAAACATTGCCTATGAAAAAGCTCTCACCCGCCGTTCGGATTCGGCAATAAACTGTAGGTCCCACCACTTTGAGTACAAATATAACACGCACAGCTCAAAATGGTGAGAGAGCTCGGCCGAAGTTCTAAACAGGACTGTAGCGCCAAACTATTATTATTAATAAAATATCACTGAACAAAGATCTCTAAACAAAACTATCATTCACTAACAACAAACACAATATCAGTTATTAAAAATCACTACGATGATGTCACTATATTATAAATCACGAATAAAAGGTCACTAAATAAAGATCAATAATCCAATGTCACTATCATCAAATTTTACATCATAGTTTACAAAGAAAATATCACGAATCAAATGTCATAAATTAAATATCACTAATCAAAGCTCATTAATTGAGGATTACTAATAACACCATCCCTAATAGCAGATCACTTATCAAAGTTAACTAATCAATCAACGATTAGTAAATCAAATATCACTAAATAAATATCACTTATTAACTATCACTAATCACAAGTCACTAATTAAGTCTGTAATAAAATATCAAGAAGGAAAAATCTCTAATCAAAAATATCATTTATCACACGATTTCTAACAAAGAATCCAGTAATCACAGCTTATTAATCATTAATCACAAATAACTGATCACAAATCCGTGATTACAAATATTACAAATTAATTTTTAAACATTCACGATTTTATAAGTACATCACATTATTTTCAAAGATCACGAAAACAAGATCAATTTGCTTAAAAGTTCACAAAATAAATATTCACAACTAAGCAAAGATTACAAATGAAAAATCCTGTATTAAGCTAAGATTTCAAATTATAGATCACAAATCAAAGCTTATTTTAATGAGATCATCAAGACAAAAATATTTAAAAAAGGAAAGTAGTAAAGGAAAATAGTAAAAAGACTAGACATGTAAGTCAAATAACAGATCACGAATTCAAATAAAAAAAAAAGGAAAAAAAAGATTAAATTTCTGCTTCAGTTTGCATTCAAATGATATCCCAAAATGCTAAGATGATGTAGTTCAATGAAACTTCAAGGAATAGAACACACAAATCATAACGAAATTTGAGAACACAAGCAACAGATTTTAGGGATCAAAAATCTTAAAAGATAATAATAACAAAGACATCATAGAATTCACTAAACTAATAAAATAGAAAGTAAAAATAGAAAATTAATGCGTAGACAAACGAAAAGGATTAATAACCCTATTAGAAATTTAACCAAATAAGGAAGATATGATCTTGGAAAGATTATGTGGGTTATCCCTATAAGAAATGTATAGTTTTTTAGATACACACTGAAAAAAATAACATATAAAAATAAAATATAATTTTTTATTCAAATATTTCAAACCTTAGTAGAAATTTAACCTATTAGCGTTGAACTTACAATATAGGTTTTGCAACTTGTCGGTTTATGACAAAGAATATATTCAATGATACATTCTCGATCATAAATTATACTAGGAATAGAAAAAAATTGTATTTTAATCCGTAAAATATATTGAGAAATACTGAAATACAATTAAATTACATTTGAGTTTATTGAAAATAATTTGGATGGATGTACCATTCAATCAATAGTAGACATTGTTCGAAGGCTATGATCGGCGACTGATCATTGTAGTTTTACCTTGTAACAACCTAAACTGATGAGACCTAATTGGGTAAATTTTTATTAGGGTTTTTACCTACTTTTAGGGGGTTTTTGTTTATGATCATGCCCATGTATAAGGCAACAAACCGTACAGCATTTGGAAGGACAGTACTTCTTTTCCATAAACTATCCTTCAAAATATGAAGAAAAATTTTATTTGTCGTTCTATTCTCTACTTTACTTCATAATTTTCATGGAAATCATTTTAAAATCGTGTACTCTGAGCTAGTTTTCAATTTAATACGCTTCAACAATGTTTTCCGTGATGTTCATTTTAATTTTCGCTGTTTTTTTATAAATGATTGTATCTTTTTTTGGTATTTTTTTCTTACATTTTAAGAAATATTTCAGCGAAAGTGCAAAACGAATGTGTTTTAAATTCGGAATTGCAAAAACAATGTCTATTTATAGTTCCAACAAAAAGAGAAATTTGGAATTTAATATAGAAACATTAGCTCGATGAGCAATAGATCGTAATAGCATTTAATATAAGGCGTCCTACTTTTCCGCTTTTATTTATCTTTATCTTTTTTTTTAAATTAGGTGTTAGTAGCCTTATTCATGATCATGCCAACTAATTGTACGAGTTATGACTAGGTTTTATCTTCAATATCAATCCGATCATTACCCTAGAATGACATTAGGTCGATAAGCGATAGATTGTAATAGCATTTAATATACGGCGTCCTACTTTTCCGCTTTTATTTATCTTGATGTCCTTCTTTTTAAAAATTAGGAGTTGGTAGCCTTATTCATGATCAAGCCATCTAATTGTACGAGTTATGACTAGGTTTTATCATCAATATCAAACCGATCATTACCCTAGAATGACATTAGATCGATGAGCGATATATCATATAAGCATTTAAAATAAGGCGTCCTACTTTTCCGCTTTTATTTATATTGATGTCCATCTTTTTAAAAATTAGGAGTTAGTAGCCATGCCATCTAATTGTACGAGTTATGACTAGGTTTTATCATCAATATCAATCCGATGATTACCCTAGAATGACATTAGGTCGATGAGCGAATAGCATTTAATATAAGGCGTCCTACTTTTCCGCTTTTATTTATCTTGATGTCCTTCTTTTTAAAAATTAGGAGTTGGTAGCCTTATTATGATCATGCCAACTAATTGTACGAGTTATGACTAGGTTTTATCTCCAATATCAATCCAATGATTACCCTAGAATGACATTAGGTCGATGAGCGATATATCATTATCATTACATCATTATATTCGATGAGCGATATATCATAATAGCATTTAATATAAGGAGTCCTACTTTTCCGCTTTTATTTATATTGATGTCCTTCTATTTAAAAATTAAGAGTTGGTAGCCTTTTTTATGATCATGCCATCTAATTGTACGAGTTATGACCAGGTTTTATCTTCAATATCAATCCGATCATTACCCTAGAATGATTTCTACTACGAATACAATCAATCGAGCATTACTGGATGGTTTTCGATCAAAACAATTGAAATAGGGTTCTGATCATTGAATTTTTTCAACCGACCAGTTATGTGAAAAAAAAATGATCTGTCCATGATCATGTCTACCCTAATATGGTACATTTCTACTCGGGTATGTTGATTTTTTTGCATCCCTGACTTTTAAATTTAATTTTTCCGACTATTAGCAAAGAGTGTTTGTCAAAAAAAGCACAACAGTGATTTGTAGCAACAACAAACAAAACACAACAGTCGTATATCTCATTTGCAACCACTGAGTTTGGCACACGGAGGAGGCATATAGTAGTTAGTAGTGGCTCCTTGGAGAGCAGCACGGTACGTGATGGGATTGGATACGGCATGGTAGTTAAAAAACGCTTTAATGGTTACGAGTGCAATCTATTAAAAATTTTCAACATGAACCATTAAATACGCGTAACTGCAGGCCATGCAGAGAAGTGTGAATTGTGGCCTAAAACGCATTAATAAAACAACAACAGAAAAAAAAAAAAAAAAGTCAGCCACAGGACGGCAACTAAATGCGGCAGCAACATAAATTTTATTGTTGCTGTTGCTGCTGTCAGTTTTAATTTAATTTATTTGCATAAATGCAGGAGTAATAGCAACAACTACTACAACCCAACTATTGCAATAAAATAAATAAAAACAAATGCTTTTAATTGCAAATAATTAAAACAGCAACTAAAATGCCATCAATTTGTTAAAAATGTTGCAGAAATTAATTAAAACAAATAAAAATAATTTTCACACAGCATAATTTGAAGGCATTGACAATTTTGAGGCCATCACAATTTTCATAATTATTGAGGTCATTTTTACATTTGGTCAACCAAAAAATTGCAAAAAAATTACTTTTAATTAAAACATTGATTTACGGTAATTAAATGTTTAAAGAATGCGCACAAAAAAAGGCGGCAACATTGAGCGCAACATTGCCTGCAATATTCGTGCAATATATGCGCAACATTGCACACAACAATTAAGCAAAAAAAACAGCAATAATTGCTTTAAAAACCATTTAAAACAATGCTGCTAATAACATGGCTAATAGTATTGACAGCGCCCGTTATTAATTTGCAAAATATAGCAAAATATTCGCTTGAATATTTCTTTTTTTATTATGATTATGTTGCTGGTGGCGCTTACAACTGTTTAAAATTGCCGCACAACGAATTTATGCGCGCAATTGGCCATAGTAGCAGCATGTTGCCGAGATTTGTTGCTGATTGCTGCTGATAAAAAAGAGACCAACTGTGCGCGACTGCTTAATATATGGCCATAGTAGTTATGGCTGTGGCGCCTATTTCTGGTTCAAAATTAAGTGTTGCCCGGCTGCTTTAATTATTCGGGAATTTTTCAGTGGATTTTGAATGTTTATGGCGATCAAGATTTGCATGGATTCAAAATTAAAATTGCTTTGTATGCAACAATTTAGATAATAATTGGATATTTGTTACAAAGGCAAGAATTGTACAATATTGAATAATATGTTTTTCACTAAAAATTCAAATTTTCACTAAAAATTCAATTTTTCACTAAAAATTCAATTTTTCACTAAAAATTCAATTTTTCATTAAAAATTCAATTTTTCACTAAAAATTCAATTTTTCACTAAAAATTAAATTTTTCATTAAAAATTCAATTTTTCTCTAAAAATTCAAATTTTCACTAAAAATTGAAATTTTCATTAAAAATTCAATTTTTCACTAAAAATTCAATATTTCACTTAAAATTCAATATTTCACTTAAAATTCAATTTTTAACTAAAAATTCAATTTTTCACTAAAAATTCAATTTTTCACTAAAAATTCAATTTTTCACTAATAATTCAATTTTTCACTAATAATTCAATTTTTCACTATAAATTTAATTTTTCACTAAAAATTCAATTTTTCACTACAAATTCAATTTTTCACTAAAAATTCAATTTTTCACTAATAATTCAATTTTTCACTTAAAAATCAAATTTTCACTAAAAATTCAAATTTTCACTAAAAATTCAATTTTTCACTAAAATTCAAAAAAAATGTAATTTTTAACTAAAAATTCAATTTTTCACTAAAAATTCAATTTTCACTAAAAATTCAATTTTTCACTAATAATTCAATTTTTCACTATAAATTCCATTTTTCACTAAAAATTCAATTTTTCACTAAAAATTCAATTTTTCACTAAAAATTCAAATTTTCACTAAAAATTCAAATTTTCACTAAAAATTCAAATTTTCACTAAAAATTCAAATTTTCACTAAAAAAATTCAAATTTTCACTAAAAATTCAATTTTTCACTAAAAATTCAATTTTTCACTAAAAATTCAATTTTTCACTAAAAATTCAATTTTTCACTAAAATTCACTAAAAATTTAATTTTTCACTAAAAATTCAATTTTTCACTACAAATTCCATTTTTCACTAAAAATTCAATTTTTCACTAAAAATTCAATTTTTCACTAAAAATTCAAATTTTCACTAAAAATTCAAATTTTCACTAAAAATTCAAATTTTCACTAAAAATTCAATTTTTCACTAAAAATTCAATTTTTACTAAAAAAAGTCAATTTTTCACTAAAAATTCAATTTTTCACAAAAAATTCAATTTTTCACTAAAAATTCAATTTTTCACTAAAATTCACTAAAAATTTAATTTTTCACTAAAAATTCAATTTTTCACTATAAATTCAAATTTTCACTGAAATTAAAATTTTCACTTAAAATTCAAATTTTCACTTAAAATTCAAATTTTCACTTAAAATTCAAATTTTCACTTAAAATTCAAATTTTCAATAAAAAATTAAATTGTTCACTTAAAAAAATTCCATATTTCATTAAAAATTAATTTTCCAAAAAAATTACTACATATCTTTAGTTCTATTAAATCTTTTATGTCTGTGTTTTAATTTAAATGTGTATTTAAGTTTTTATGATACGTATAACTTTTTTATCACTTTTTAAAACCTCTAATTTTATTAACCATGCGTGGCAGAGCAAGTTAATTTAATTGTTTGTGCAGATTTTTATATTTTATTACAGTCCACTATTTCTAAACTCCTACTCAACTCCTTCATAAATGCTCCTCCAACCTTACCGCGCAACACTTGTCCGTGTTTCTGCTGCACTTTTTCAACCAATTTATGCTGTCAGTCAATCCGTCACTCGTTGCTAGCTGGCCTCAGTCCATTCCACACTACTCCATCGATCCCTCTCCCTCTCTCAATTACTTCCTCATTCGGCAGTCAATCTCTCAGTCTGAGTCTCTCTGCAGAATGCACATCAAATGCGCCTTAATTTCATATGCAATCCATTGAATCTGTTCATGCGTCCAACGTCGAACCGTTCTTCCGTCCATTTGACACTCTGTCCAGCAGCAGCACTGCACCATGTGCCATAAAATTCCATCACAAAATTCATAGACTGGCGCTTGGTCGCTCGCTGGCTGCCACTTTATGACTTCCCCAAGTGCCTGCATAGTTATTTCAACTACTAACTACGCGCATACTAAATAAATCCGCTTTTTATACTTTTTTTAGTTCGTTTTTCGTATTTTTTTATTTAAATTTCTATATATATTTTTTGTTATTAGTTTTTTCTTTTGTTTTATTTGCACTTTGGCAATGCAGCGGACCCGCAATTAAAAAAATATTTCGTATTTCACAGTCAGTCTCCGGTTTCGAAATAATGCAACTGCGGTTTGTTGTGTTCAGAAATGATTTTTTGTTATTTTATTTTTGGTAAAGTGTTGAAAAACAAATCTACTATTTTGTTGTGGCATATTTGGAGTTTAATGCATTTTTTATTTAACCTAAACTCAAATTTATATATTTTGTAAAATATTCAATCAAGGTTTTAATTTAAAATGTTCAGTGAAAATTTAAATTTTTAGTTAAAATTTTATTCAACAGTGAAAATTATTTTTTTTATTATGAACTAAAAATTTTATAAAAAAATTAAATTTAAATTAAAAATTGAATTTTATAAAAAAAATAATTAATTTATAATAAAAATTGAATAGTGAATTTTTAGTGTAAATTGAATATTGAATTTTTAGTGAAAAATTGAATTTTTAGTGAAAAATTTAATTTTTAGTGAAAAATTGAATTTTTAGTGAAAAATTGAATTTTTAGTGAAAAATTGAATTTTTAGTGAAAAATTGAATTTTTAGTGAAAAATTGAATTTTTAGTGAAAAATTGAATTTTTAGTGAAAAATGCTCGTTACGGGCTCGTTACGGGCGGCCATTTTTAGTGAAAATTTGAATTGTTAGTGAAAATTTGAATTTTTAGTGAAAATTTGAATTTTTAGTGAAAATTTGAATTTTTAGTGAAAATTTGAATTTTTAGTGAAAATTTGAATTTTTAGTGAAAATTTGAATTTTTAGTGAAAATTTGAATTTTTAGTGAAAATTTGAATTTTTAGTGAAAATTTGAATTTTTAGTGAAAAATTGAATTTTTAGTGAAAAATTGAATTTTTAGTGAAAAATTGAATTTTTAGTGAAAAATTGAATTTTTAGTGAAAAATTGAATTTTTAGTGAAAAATTGAATTTTTAGTGAAAAATTGAATTTTTAGTGAAAAATTGAATTTTTAGTGAAAAATTGAATTTTTAGTGAAAAATTGAATTTTTAGTGAAAAATTGAATTTTTAGTTAAAAATGAAATTTTTAGTGAAAAGTTGAATTTTTAGTGAAAATTGAATTTTTAGTGAAAAATTGAATTTTTAGTGAAAAATTGAATTTTTAGTGAAAAATTGAATTTTTAGTGAAAAATTGAATTTTTAGTGAAAAATTGAATTTTTAGTGAAAAATTGAATTTTTAGTGGAAAAATTGAGTTTTTAATGAAAACTTGAATTTTTAGTGAAAAATTGAATTTTTAGTGAAAAATTTAATATTCAGTGAATAACTGAATTTTTGTGAAACATTTTTTATTTGTACAATTTAAATATTGTACAATTAAAAAATAATTTAATAAATATTAAATTAATTCCAAAATCTTAATCAACTGCAGAGCGCATTTAAAAAAAGATCAGAATTCAATTTAAAATGTAAATTAAAAGCTGCAATAAATCATGCCACGATAAAAACAACGTCATCCATCCATCCATCCATCCGAGAGGTAACCCCGAAAAACAACACTGATGCCTGTTACACACTCAATACAATCCGTACAATTGGATTTTTAACGGTTTCTGCACTTACACAACAATAAAGCGCTCGTTACGGGCGGCCATTATGTGTTCGTCGGGCCCATTTTGTGACACATACTATGCACGAAGTGATATTCAGCAACTGGCTTAAAATGTTGCCATATAAAATGCGTTTGTCGTTCGACGACGGCTTTCAATCATTTTGTCAGCACGAAAATGTCTATAAAAAATTGGTAACAGTTAAATGGCAAAAGAAGTAAAAAAAGTGCAAGACTAAAAATAAAAAAAAATACTGCGCAAAATGCAATTTGAGCCAAACAGCTATTTGACGACCTCAGCCAAGGCTTAGACATGCAGATAATGGGCAGCACTGACAAAAATAACAACTATTTTTCATTTGTGGAAAAAGCCGAAAAAGGTACAGAGCAAAAACAGTAACAGTAAAAGTAAAAGTAAAAAACAATCATAAAAAAATAAAGAGTTAAGTTAAAAAAATAAAAAGTTAAATTAAAACCTAAAATCCTCATGGCAATAAAATCCAGACGTGTTATTTTTTGTAGCAAAATTAAATGTTATTTTTGGACGCATAGAATAGTATGCGGTAAGGGTCTCACATCATGGAATAGAACGTCACACCGAACCGGACCGGATGATCATCCAGTCGTCGTCGGTTGCCATCAAAAACAGTGTCAAAGTCAGACATGTGCAAAAACCGCCAACAGACACGCAGTAGTAGATGCCAGCCAGCAGCTTATTTCCGGTGAAGCGGTTTTGCGTACCATGTAGTTAAAACCACAGTATATAAAAATGGTATAAAAGTATAAAAAGTATGAAATGCTTGTAATACCTGTGTATTAGAATAGAAGCAGGGATTTATTTAGATTGTTGTTGTTGTACAGGATACTAAAAGGTGTTTGACATTTTTTGCCAGACAACACATTTTTGCAGGTGTCAGAAATGACAGGAAGAGGATATAGAATTTTGAAATTGTTTGAGTGGAAGGTATTTTTGAGAGGCAGCTAATATTTTTTTGAGATTAAAAAATATTTTTTAAAAATGATAGGAAAGGGGGGAATTAAAAGAACTAAAAAATGTAATTCAAAAAGCAATTATTTACTAAAAATAAAATTTTCACTACACAGAAAAAATATAGGTGTAAATATGACAAACAAAATGATCAATACAATTAATTTTTAATTATATCATCGCCGATACGACATTTAATTGTATTGATTAAATATTTAATTATATTAATTATTAAAGTAATTGCACAAAAATAAAAGGCAATTAACACACTCGACAAAATTTTGTTTTTATTTATTTTTTATTTATTTATATTTTTTAATTTACTATTTTTATTTTACTCTTGTACTCATGTTGTTTGTCGTTTAAACCACATTCACGTCACCAGTATAACTATATATAATGAAAGGGAAATGTTAAACACAAATAAGAGAGACGAAAAAATATCAAAGGAAAAACGACCCGACAAACCAAATAACCAAAGCACGCGTTGCGATGAGCCAATGTAAAATAAGTTCGGTACAACAGTACCTGCAATACTGTGTAGTGAATGTAAAATTGTGTAGTGGCTGTAAAACTGTCTAGTGATTGTAAAACTGTCGGTTGGTGTGTATGCTACATATTAGCAAATACTCGAACACAGAAAGGATTTGATGTATTCTATTAAATAATTCGTTTACCCAATTAATTATATTAATGTAATTAATTATTTTGTATCAATTAATCTCAGTTGCTATATTTACGTACAATCTTTTTTTCTGTGTACAAATTCAAATTTAAAAAAAAAAATCAAATATTCATTTTAAATGCGATTTTTCACTAAAAATTTAATTATTCACTTAAAATTCAATGATGCAACTAAAATACATTTTTACATTAAAAAGTCGTTTTTACACAAAACAAAATAAAATGTTCACAAAATTTGGGTTCTCTTTTTTTTATAAAGTTTAATTTTTAATTAAAATTTTAAATATTCAATTAAAATTTTATAAATTAAGTTTTCTATTCAAACATAAAAAAATTAAATTTAAACTTAAAAATCAATTTTATCTAAAAATTCAAATTATAACTAAAATTTCAATTTGAAACTAAAAAATTTTAACTAAAAAAAAATCAATTTTTAATTAAAAACAATTTTAAAAATTAAAAAATTAGTTAAACTAAAATAAAAAACAAATTTTCACTAAAAAAAAAAGTTTATTAAATACTATTAAATATTATTAAATACTATTAAATACTATTAAATACTATTAAATACTATTAAATACTATTAAATACTATTAAATACTATTAAATACTATTAAATACTATTAAATACTATTAAATACTATTAAATACTATTAAATACTATTAAATACTATTAAATACTATTAAATACTATTAAATACTATTAAATACTATTAAATACTAGTAAATACTATTAAATACTATTAAATACTATTAAATACTATTAAATACTATTAAATACTATTAAATACTATTAAATACTATTAAATAATATTAAATACTATTAAATACTATTAAATACTATTAAATACTATTAAATACTATTAAATACTATTTAATACTATAAAATACCATTAAATACTATTAAATACTATTAAATACTATTAAACACTATTAAATACTATTAAATACTATTAAATACTATTAAATACTATTAAATACTATTAAATACTATTAAATGCTATTAAATACTATTAAATACTATTAAATACTATTCAATACTATTAAATACTATTAAATACTATTAAATACTATTAAATAATATTAAATACTATTAAATACTATTAAATACTATTAAATACTATTAAATACTATTAAATACTATTAAATACTATTAAATTATTTTTGTGTTTATAAGAAAATATTTATTCTATGTATACTATTAAATCAATAACCAATTTTAATGGGATTTATCTGAGTGCACATTTCAGTAAAAATTAAAATTTTCTTTATAAATTAAAACAAAGAACACAATTTATTTCGATACTTTAAGTATCGAATA
Organism: Dryomyza anilis; assembly: GCA_951804985.1. Lineage (NCBI taxonomy): Eukaryota > Metazoa > Arthropoda > Insecta > Diptera > Dryomyzidae > Dryomyza > Dryomyza anilis. Next base: position 19,804,703 of record OX638133.1, on the reverse strand, counting down.
TATAAATGAAGGGTTTTCAATAAGAGCGCTACAAAAGTTTTTTTAAGGGTTTTTCAACAGAGACGCTACAAAAGTAGAGCGACAGGGACAGCAAACGACGCCATTTTTCTTGCCACTCTTTTGACATTTCTCTTCAGTAAGGTTTGCCATATCATAATGGAAAGATATACGAGTCAACAACGAGACGAAATTATTAAAATTTACTACCGAAATTCGAATTTGTATATCTTTCCATCATCAAATGGCAAACCTTACTGAAGAGAAATGTCAAAAGAGCGGCAAGTAATATGTCGACGTTTGCTGTCCCTGTAGCTCTACTTTTGTAGCGTCCCCTTTGAAAAACCCTTTATGTGTAGTAATGATCATTTGCAAGAGCAATGCAGGAAGTATTAATATTGCTCTTGCTCTTATTCTAGCACACTTAATCTTGCGCTTGCACAGGAACACATGAACTTGTTCTTGCACTTGCAATATGATTCTTGCTCTTGCTGGAAGAATCTTGCCATGTTAGTCTTGCTGTTGCACTTTTTATCTTACTCCTGCGCTTGCAAAAAAATACTGATCTTGCGCTTGCCAAAAATACAAGAGCAAGAGCAAAATTACTTATATGCATTTAGCTCATGCTCTTGTATTTTAGTTAGTTTAGCACATTGTAGTTAAAAATATAAAACTTTATTTATTTCTAATATTTATAAACCTCTGGAAATATAAAATGTTGACGATAATTTACTTTTTTTTATCTTAAATATTTGGTGAATCTCGAATTAAATCTCTTTAGAATCAAAATTATTTAAAAAAAACACGCTTTAGATGAATTATCTGGGGAAAAATGAATATAAAAATTACTATTTCAGTAAATATTAGCAAAAGAAAATGTTTAAAATTAACATTAATAACTTCAAATACACCATAAATAGCACAGCATGTAAAACAAATAAAAATCGTACAGAAATTTACCAACTGATAATGTTATTTTTTTTAATTTTATCTTTTTTTGTCAAACATCATAAATTGCAAAACTATGTCACAATGCAGAAAACAGATGGCGCGCAATGCAAATTTGTATTTGAATGGTATAAAAATCACGATTTTACTCCTCGTTTTATGTGTGTTTTTCTACTTTTATTACTCTGTTCCAATTCACTAGAAGCAGCACAGCTCTAAAAAAATATAAATATAAATTTGAACAAAATCCAAATTTATGGAAATATCGACGATGATGATGATGATGGCAGAGTTTCGAAAAATAATTGCAGACAATAAAAAAAAAAAAAATTAAAACGTAGGATGAAAAATTTAGATTGCAACAGAGTAGAGCAGAAAACGTGATGTGAATGCAATCGAAATATAAAATAATAATTTTAATTAAAGAATTAAAAAAAACTGAGTTTAAGATAAACTTATTAAATTGATTTATTAGAAATAAATAAGAAATAATGGGAAATACAAAAAAAAAATAAAGGAAAATACAAAAAAAAATGAAAATAATGGAATAAAACAAAATATAGAACATTTCAAGTTATAGAAAAAATAATGAATATAGAATTTTTCAAGAAGGTTTTATATATCCGATGAATATTTTAAATTTGCGACAAAAACATTTCTGGAATTTGAATAGCTGATTTCGCGCCAATTGATATAAACCGAAAAAATGGTTTTAAGCTTCCAAAATTTTTGTCTCGGTTCTATCATAATAGAAAACATTAAAAATATATTAGAAAAAAAAAATCACTTAATAAATAATCTTTTCTTTTTTTTTATTTTTTGTTAGAAAAAGATTTATGATGGCGCGTCACAAGACCAACAACTAATCCCAAAAGCAAATAAAAAAATATTTAATTCAAAAATTGCGCTCAAACATTAAATAGACGACTGCTCTCATAAATAATCGAACACGTTCAAAAATAAACCACAAAAAGGTTCAAAATTGTACAGTAACCTAAAAAACAAAATAGAAATACAAAAAAACAAAACTATTCGATAAAATAGTCCGAAAGTAAGGCAGGGAAAAAACTTATCAGTACGCTCAGACATAAGTGAGATAAAATTGATAAGGCAATCAATAAAACAAATAAGTTTATTGATCCCTAACAATAGAAAAAAAACAGAAAAAACGAGACAAGTTTTACAAATAAAAAATGAGGCTATAGAGTGCGTGAAAATGGGTAATATGTATAAAATGAAGTGTGGTGCTGATAGTTATAGATGACCTATTGACTTGAACAGAAAATTTTCAAAGAATTCAAAATTTATGCATTAATATGCAAGTGCTCTACTTCATACAGCAACCAATTCTCGGTATTTTTTTAGTTTTTTGTCAGTACTTCTTGAAATTACAACTAAAAGTTGAGAACTATCTGTATCACTCAAATATAGAATTTTCGTAGATTTATCATGTCTGGGTTGTGCTTGTATTGAACTGATTGATTAGAGTGTTTTAGAATATGTGGTTTTTGGTCAACTTTGAGGTACACAACATCACAAATTCATAAATTATCATGGATACTTTTTGTGGTACTTGTGTTAGCTACACGGAAGGAAAAAACTTCTAAAATCCAGAAGAATTATAATACATATACGGAGTGATATACAGCTAAACGGAAACAAGCTGGATTTTAAGAAACAGATTCACTTAATTATCAAAAAAGTAACTAAGTGCAATTATTCTTGATAATGCAGTGGTCTTAGGTATCAAAAATGTTGTTGCTGTTAACAACATAACTATTGTTTTTATATGTAATATTATCTATAATATTATCTATATTATATTGTCCGTAATATTATCTATTGTGCTTTGTTTTGCGTTGTCCATCTGGCATCGCCATCTGTTAGAGTAGCTGTCTGTCAATATGTTGAAAGTAACTCAGAACAAGTATTCTTGATATGCAGAGATTATGTTCTTAGGTATCAAAAAAGTAACTAAGAGCAATTATTCTTGTATGTAGAGGTTAATTTCGAAGCTAACAACTTTAATAAGAACAAATAAATTTCTCAAATCGAAATTTCTATTAAAACGATTTACAATTTTTATTTTTACAATGCTTTTACATGAATGCAAATCTTTCGACCATTTGTTTTCTGAATACAAAAAAAAAATGTTTTCCCAAACGAATTCAAATCTTTCATGTCAAATCAAACAGTTCGTACTAGTCAAAAGTATATAAAACTATTTAAAATTCATTTGAATACTGGAACTAAACAATATTTTTTCCTAGATACAATTTAAAAAAACTGTCTGGTGTTCTTCAATAATATTTCGGTCCTATTTGACAACATATAGAAAAATCGAAGTGTACAGCAGGATATATGCCCGATTATATGACTTTCTAGAGTCTAGGTAAAAATTCATAGTTCAAAGGATCGGTAAAAATAGGTGCTATCCCACAAAAAGTTTATTCTGCAACATACACAATTGAAAGTTCAAAATGTCCCATAAATCAGTAATTCTCAGTTACAGATAATACTTAAAACTTCATAATTATGGTATTAAACATACGCAGAAAAAAAATGTACATCATATTGATGAATTTCGTTCTTTAAACCATGATTCATTGAATTAAAGAACTATTCATAATATTAATGAATAACGACATCAATGTTATGAATGCGATGATAAATATGTTGAACACTTGGTAACTGTCGAAAAAGTGTTCTTCAATATGATGTACTGTATGTGAAGAATACGTTTCATTATATTAATGAACCAAAATATAAAATACAACGTAAATGTTCTTCATATTGAAGAACGCTGTTCAACAAACAACATTTCAATCAAAATATTTTCTTTTGCGTTCAAATATTATGAACAAATTCATCAATATGACGATTCAAATTCATTGTATTGAATATTACGTTCTTCACTATGAAGTTTTATTTATTATAATAATTATTCATACAATTACATATATATAATGAATGTATTCATCAATATGACATTTTATGGACGGTGGTATCAATATGATTAATCTGGTAGTTGGTGAAAATGCTTTTATAATAATATTTATACATATTAACTATAATTTCGAAAAAAATATACTTCAATTATTATACTACAAATGAACAACAGCTTAAACTTAGATTTTCAAGTGGCCACAAAATACCTTCATCATTTCAAGTGCCCGACAATTAGAGCCTACACAAAATACTAAATTAAACTAATTATCATATTGAAAAATGCACTTCTAAAGGGTGAAAATTAACGCGTGCTGTTATAAGCTACAATTGTTATTATTAAAAAATGAAAATAAAACACTTTTAAAGTTTCTTTATTGCTTATAACATTTCACCCCAACCTAATTTAGTAGATATCCGCTTATCACAGACAGCGTCAACGTTATCACAGCCACTTACATGTTACAATCAACGTTTTTTTTTTTTTTGTTTTTTTTTATTATTGACTATTGATTACTATGTATACGTTGAATTCTCTAAAAAAAAAAAAGAAATATATAGCAAAAATAAAAAAAAATCTATTGCCGTAAATAACCAACATTCCCAACCGCATTATTTAGATACACCAAGAAAAAAAGTGTACTTCCATTTTAAAATTAAAAATATTAATTAAAAATTAATGAGGATTTTCACGTAGAGCATTCAAATTGAACATTCGCGTTCATGTCACTAACCACATAGTGCACAGTTACAAATTTAAAAAAAAAATTGCGGTGATTTGAACCAGCGAGCTTTCGACTTGTAGTCCTACACACTAAGCAATTGAGCCACCGACACTATTTTTTATAAATCAAATAGAATGTGACACTGTAAAATTAAAAGTGATATTTAGTACTACATTTTAATTTGAAACCGAACAGGAACGGTGTGTCGTATAAAAAAACAGTTGCGGTGATTTGAACCAGGGCACTTACGCACTAACCAATCGAGCCACCGACGCTATTTTCATAAATGCACACTTTGTAAGTATTTTGTCAGAGATTCAAGTTTTTCTTAATATGGCGAGGTATATTCTCGGTGTATCCGCTTAAACTATTGATACAAAAACAGTTATGAATCTCTTCACATGCTAAGACCTTGTATATGTGTGCCACATAAGCACACAATTAAACAAATATTTATGCGAGTATTGGATGTGTGTGTTTGGGTTGCATGTCTTTGTGAGCCCAACAAATATTTACATTAATGCTTAAGTACTTGGCATTTATGTAGTGTACCTTCTACTACGTATCTGTACATTACATAGTTCAATGTAGACGGACGCGTAAATGTATCATTCCAGATGTCAGTTCGATGGATGGATGGATAGATGGCTGGATGGATGGATGGTTGGTTGATTTGTAGGTTGGTTGCTTACACTTCAAACGTTATGACAAGTGTACAAAGTGGAAGCAGACCTCGACATCGTTGTCGTCATCATCGAAGATGAGGTTATGAAGTATTGAATGTTTACTGTTATATTTTTGACGAGTACTTGTGTTATTAACAGTATAGAAGAAGTATAGAAAAGTATGTGGTGGGTGTTTTAAAGGACTATAAACCTCTTAAAAATCTGCGGTTAGTTATGCGTATGGGTTGAAGTGGTTTTTAAGGCGGCTTAAGTTTGTGCAATAAAATACTTTATTTATAAAATATTTTATTTATAAAATATTTTATTTTTGAAATACTCTACACATTAAACGTACACTGAAAATATGTTTGAATTTAAAGCACGAAAGTTGTCATTTTGTTTAAAAACCCAAATACCATAAAATGAAAGTTTTCACTATTAAAATTAGTTTATAGGATAAATTATTATTTTAATGGGTAAATACTATTAAATACTATGAAATTATTTTAGAATTTATATGAAAATATTTTTTTGTATGCTATTAACAAATATGAAATAGATGTTATGAATTTTACTAAATGTTTCATTAAAAATCAACTCAATAGGCTTTCCAAATGCACAGAAAAAAAAATGTACATCATATTGATGAATTCCGTTCTTCAAACCATGATTCATTGTATTAAAAAACCATTCATAATATTAATGAATAACGACATCAATGTTATGAATGCGATCATAAATATGATGAACGCTTGGTAACTGTCGAAAATGTGTTCTTCAATATGATGAACTGTATGTGAAGAATATGTTTCATCATTTTAATGAACAAAAACATAAAATACAACATATTCAATATAAAATACTTCTTATTGAAAAATGTATACTTATAAAAAATATATTTAAAAAAAAATTGTTTTTAAAAAATTTCTTTTTTCGAAATTTTTTTCTTTCGAGAATTTTTTTTTTCATTTTTTTGAAATTTTTTTTTCGAATTTTTATTTTCGAAATTTTTTAAATAAAATTTTTACAACAACACTTTTTTCGAATTATTTTCTATTTTTTTTTTTTAATTCGTAAAAAAATATTATATTCATTAATATTATGAACGAATTCATCAATAAGACGATTCAAATTCATTGTATTGAATATTTCGTTCTTCACTATGATGTTCAATAGTACGAATAATTTCACATATATAATGAATGTATTCATCAATATGTCATTTAATGAATGAATCTGGTAGTTGGGGAAAAAATTCATAATATTAATGAATAAATACATATTGATGAATTTCTGTGTCGGAAGTAATCAAAATAATGCGAAAATGGATGGTAAATGTGAACTAAGTTAAGTAAAACTAAGGACTCTGTAATGTAATTAATTTATAATGTTTTTAATATGATATGACTCGCATTTCATTATAATTATGATTATTTAATTAGTTATGTAGTATGCGAAACGCCAAATCAGCATGGCGCCAAAGTAGCGAATTATTTTGACAATATCGTGAGTTGTCTTAATTGAGTCGTACATCAATGTGACGGGGGCAAAAAGCAGCTGCTGATGGCATCTGCCAAGATGAGTAGGTACTACACGAGTGTAATGCCAACGGCTATTACCAAATATCAATTACCAACCAATGTGTTGAAGTAGAAATACTTACACATCTGTGCCAGGGAGGCGAAAAAGTTGTTTGATTAGGTTATTAACGCGAGTTAAGTGACGTTAATCAATTTTTGTAGACGATGCTTACCTGCAAAAAAAAGAAAGAAATTTCAAATTAAAGAAATTAGTTTAAATTAGTTGAAAATACACAAAAAAAAACTATATATCTAGGCTAAGAAAATATTGTAACATTAAATTTACAACTTTACAAAAATCCCAGTACAATACAAAAACAAATAAATGAAAAAAACAAATTGTATTTGAGGACAAATCTATTACATACAGCATTTCTATATAAATCGCGAGTACTGATTGTAACTGCATACTCGGTTTTTTCTTATTATGTAAGATTAAAAAAAAAATTAAAGTTTTAAGCACTTTTCTGTCTCTTGGAATATTTAAAAAACATAGTCTGTTACAAAACTTTTCTAAAAAACATGAAACGTAATTTTTCTTTAAATTGTCAGAACTAATTTTAATATATAATTTAATGCCAATATTTCATAATTTTTTTCAAGATATTTGAATTTAAAGTCAAAAACAAATTGATTTCTTATGACTATTTTTGAATGATTTGTTTTATAAAAAGAAAAAAATGTACATCATATTGATGAATTCCGTTCTTCAAACCATGTTTCATTGTATTGAAAAATCATTCATAATATTAATGACTAATGATTCAAATTCATTGTATTGAATATTTCGTTCTTCACTATGATATTCGATAGTACGAATAATTTCATATATATAATGAATGTATTCATCAATATATCATTTAATGAACGGTCGTATCAATATGATGAATCTGGTAGTTCGTGAAACAATTCATAATATTTATGAATAAATTCATCATAATGATGATTTTTTTCTGTGTAGTATTTATGAGCTAATAATAAAAAAATAAAATGATAAAAATAATAAAACTAAAATAGAACATAGTCCAAACTAAAGATCAAAATTATTACCTTTGTTCTATCTATTCTACTTTTTATAATATACCCTTTTCCATATATATTATATTTTTTGGATCTACATATTTTTAATACAAATAGAAGTATTGTTGCACATACAAATACTCTTATTGCATTAGGTTAATCGAACCACGTTTCATTGTTGCAACCGAAATACATTTGTTATTTTACTACAACCGAAATGTTCGTTCGCACAACTGCACATTCGATTGCCGTAACCTCATGATTGCATTTTTCATTCTCTCAAAAATGAACTTCGTGCATTTGTTACGGCAACTGAGTACATTGTTGTATCAACAAGAAAAAGGACAAACGGCAGCCTCATGCTTTGAAGGTTGTCACAACCTGATCATCACCGACTTGGAGGTTATCACAACTTTATGCACACCAATTTGAAGGTTGTCACAACCTCATGATTATATACTTGAAAAATATTGTATTATACACAACCAAATAAATAGGTTGCAGCAAATACTTTGACAGTTGTTGACGCAGCCGAAAAATTCAGTAGGGCAATTTAGTTGGTTGCCGCAACAAATCAGTTTTCTGTGTATTAGTTAATATATTAAAATTAGGTTTGACAATTAAAAGTAAAAATGCGTTTAAAGTATTTTAAAACTAATTAATTGGTGTAATGGGAAAATTTTACCATTTTGTTGAATAGTGTTATTAGTTCAATTTTAATGGAAAATAAAACTACAAAATATGCTAGAAAAATGCGATGTTAGTAAAAACGCGTAAACAGCTGTTGTTTCATATAGCATTTGGCACGCATTACAGAAAATCAAACGTGTTGGAAAATCACGTACGTTCACGAGATAACAATCGGGGTCTGTAAGTATGAAAGGAATTCAAATGGGGGTCTTTTTTACTGTACGAGCTAAAACAACAGCAATTCGTCAATCATTTACGCGTTTTCTTTCTTTTTGTAGTTGTTGCAAAAAACACGACTTCGTAGAAGGATTCTACGTGTAAAAATTTTTTGAATAATGGGGGGGGGAAACAATACATGAAAACGCAGAGCTATCAATTGATGGCAATCTGACAGTGCTTTTGTGATAGAAAAAAAAAAGACAACAGTAGCACGAAAAAAAAATGACATTTTAAGGCATCAATGACACAAGTTGTCAACCGTTTTAATGGAGCTGTGGTGCTGGAAGAGACAACAAAATGCAACGCTTCGCAAATCATTGTCGATCAATCAAAATGGCCTCGTTAATGGGGTAACGCAATACGTGACTTCCGTTGATAATTTTCAAGTGACGTTTTCCGAAATATAATAAAAATAAAAGAAAATGCATTTTTTTAAAATGAAATATTAAATTCATTATAAATATTTCAAAAGATTATTTTCAACTATTTATTAATATTTTTATAGCTTTCTTATCTCCATAAAATGCAACATTTTATCGTTATTTTTCAATAAATAAAAAATCACGCTGAGAATTTATAAAGCATTGAGGCACTTTGGTCATTGATATTGTAGCCGTTTTATGGAACGTTTACAACGCCAGCACTTCCGTTGTCCCAGTCGTACAACACTGTTGCAGGTAATGTCGTCATCAACACCCACTATTGCTTCTTCCTCTGGTTTTTCTCTTTCTCTCCATTTACCCCTCTTTCTCTTGCAACAAACTGCAACACACAATAAATCATAATGGCTGTTGAAAGAGTCTACAAAAAAAAATAACGCTTGCATGCGTAGCACATCGTCCATGATTGTAGCCCCCCAATGTTGCAGCGTGTAACCCATAGGCAAAGCATTTAAGCCATGATTTACGGGTTGGGTCCCTAGAGGCTCTAGCACCATCACAGGCACCGGCGACATTCGTCACGTAATTTTCCCGTCCTGCGTCCACCAAATACAGCAACACCAAGTGGGAGGGGGAAAACCAAAAATGCGTGGTAGAGATAGAGAGTGAGAAAAAATATAGATAGTAATATAGTAGACGTCTGGTGCTGAACGCTTCATCATGTAACTACGTCGTCAATTAACACTTTGGAGCGGAAGCAAAACTTTGATGCATTGTTGTGGGAATTTACGGAACCCCATTAGTATTCTATTATACTCTCTCTCTAACCTCTACCCTTATACTTCTCTCTCTACGGTAGAGATAAAAGTCTACTTTTTCGGGAAAATCTTTAGGCATTTGGAACACTTAATATAAAGAAAAGAAGCATACTTTTTGTCAAATAGTTGACTTGTCCCACAACAGAGAAAACATACATAATGAATTTATGAGACTAGCCTTCCACTCTGTAACCTACCACTCAACCTACCTCTCTACCTTTTTACTTCTCCCTATCTCTCTCTCTACGGTAGAGATAAAAAACCTTCTTTTTCCGGGAAAATCATTCGGCATTTGGAATCCTTAAAATAAAGAAAAAAAGAATAATTTTTGTCAAATAGTTGATTGGTCCTACAATAGATAAAACATACAGAATGAATTATGGAGACTAGCCTACCATTATTTACCCTACCACTCAAAATGGGTAAGATGCTGTCGTCCTATAATAGTGAAAAAAATACAGAACCTAATTGTGGAGATAAATATTAAAACTACCTATTATTTTTTGGTAAGGACATCCATTAATAAACTATTTACCTTTTATTTGCCAAATTTTCCCTCTACGATAGAAATGAAAGACTACTTTCCGGAATATAAAGCCAAGAAGGAAAAGAAAAATCGAATATTTTCCTCCTCCTCAAATAGAGAATAAATACAGAAGCCTAATCTTGGAGCAAAATAACCAAACTACTTATAATTTACGCACGAACCAACCATTATTCAGCAACTCTACCTTTAAGATAGATCTTAAAGTATATTTACCGGGAAGAACATTTACTAGTCCTAGAGTGACCCCCTAATTACCCAATATCAAACCTCTTCTCTCGCTACGACAGAAATGAAAGCTTCGTTTTCGACAAAAATCAACAGCTCCTAAGAACACACCATTAACAAGCAAAAAAAAAAAACCAAAATGCCTAATTTTGAATACATAAAATCGACATCCTTTAATTTCCCTTCTCTTCCTACAGATGAAAGCAACATCCTACTTTATATAAAAATACAGCACGCCACTTTTGGGCCGAAACTTCTACTTAATTGTTGTCGATTTTGTCCAAATACTTAAACTAACTTGCCTAAGAGTTTGAAAAACATTTTCCCAACTTTACATCAACATGTTGAGCACAAGAGTTTCGTTAATATTTTGCCTACGAGTTGGAACAAAACTTTTTGGTCATCACCAACATCAACATCGACGACAACAACGACCATCAACTTATTGACCAAAGTTTGTCTGTCAACATCACTAGCAAATAGTTCTGCTTACTTGTTCTGGTTACATCAACGTCAGAGTGAAAACTTCCTTCCAACATTGAGAAAATCCTCTTGAAAATAATTAAGTGCACGCGACAAAAAAAAAGCTTTACCATGACCCATGCAAAACTCTACAAGGAATTTGCCTCAAGTGCTCTACGTTTGTCGATGGTTCTTGCCTAACTAACGGACAGGCGGAAGGAAGAATAACACCGACGGACTAACTGTCAGTGCGTCAGTCAGTTATGTTACGTAGATTTTTGTGTCAAATTGACAATATAAATGCTAATGTTGACGATGTTGCCAGAGGTAACAGAAGAAGAAGAAGTAGCTGTCCGTTTAAAGCTAATTTGTGCGAGAGCAATTTGCGCACTTTGGGCAGCTTAAGTGAAAAATAGATACAAATTGAAAATAATTACAAGTAAATGCGTTTTATTTTCATGTATACCCCGTAATCATTTTCTTGTCTAGAAGGATGCTTTATTTTTTAAATCTCTGTAGACACTAAAATTTGTCTCAAGTGGTCCACACTTGCTCTTAAAGTGGGGTTAGAAGAACACTCTTTAGGAGCAAAATTCGTATAATATAGACGATCATTCGAAAGATGCTGAAAATATCTTTTAAGCGATGCATGTTATCCTCACCCTAGAATTTGATCATTTATGTCAGGAATAACATTTATGACGGAACGGCTCCGAATCCGAACTGCAGGGTCAGAGGCTTTTCTATTCTACCAAGAGTAACGCCATATAAAGGGTGCTTGTGCACCCAATTAACCATATTAGCGTTTTTTACTTAATTACTTTAATAAAACCCAGTATGCCATTCGTTTCGATATTGTTACGAGATGGAGAAATCACACGACATCGGATCTGTTCTCGTAACGATATCGAGCGTCAAATTGGACCTACATGGTAGGTAGATATCGAAACGTTTTGTCGGAGTTTTCTCGATACGAGAAAGTTTTCGAAATCAGAACGATCTAAATTATTCGAGAAATCTTCGAGTCATCGAAGGTCTCCGAGACATGGAATACTGGGAATACTTCAATTTCATGAACTGCAGAAAATTATATCCGTGTCTAACTGGGTCGCGAAGTCCAAACCATAGCTAGTCCTTGACGCACAGCAAAGAGAGGTAAATGCGAGACTGTTTCTGACAATGACTCTCTACTTCACACTGCACACCATAAAATGAAATGCAAAAAGCATGTAAGTGCCAACACTCGTAGTGAGATGACTACCCCAACTACTCTATAAGTCATCATTCTAGTGAATGCCAACATGTTGTATGTATTTAGGTATGGAAACTAAACAAAAAAAACCTTCGTATTTCTGTTGCAGTGGTTTTGAAATTTTTACAAACAGTGGATTTCTTTCAAGTCGCAGCCATAGAATATAAGTAGAATATATATTTTTTTTTAGTTCTTCAACCATTTTTACGATTAAGTTGACAACAACCTTTGTTATATTGCATTTACACAAAAGGTACTTATAGAATAGACATTGCAACACAGACCTGATAGTCCACAAGACATGTAGTATGAAGTTATGATGTTCAAAACTTTGTAATCCTTTTATTTTGTTGCCGTTGGCATCCTTTGTTAGTGGGTTATGGCAGCTGACGCTAGTCGTTGTCATGGTAGTTTGCAGCAGACAACTGTCACAATATGGCCAATGTTGCATTTTTATTATTATTGTTATATTGCGCAATAGTTGTGACACTGGCAGATTTCAAAATTGCAGCGCAATACAGATGTCTTATAGCTTCATAATGTCATTTTCAAGAACTACTTTGCAAATGACAGCATTTCTTGAGAACAAAAAAAATTAGAAAAATGTTAACATTGCTGCAGTAGTTAGAAAAGTTCGATTACATTTTATGTGCCCTTTACTAGAATACCAACCATTAAGTGATATTAAAAAAAAAACTTATCAATGGCAGCGGACTTATTATTACTTTATATGTAGCTCTTTATTTAGCTTTTTATAAGGATGACTTCTTAATAAAATTTCACTTAGTAATCCGCTATTCGAACCTTTATATCTCTTTGGGTCTCTTATTACAGAGCTATTCTGGAGCTCTTCTTACAAGGCTTTTCTGCAGCTCTTCTTACAAAAACTTTTCTGGAACTCTTCTTATATAAATCAGCTCTTTGGGGCTCTGGTTACAGAGCTATTCTGGAGCTCTTCTAAGAAGGCTTTTCTGCAGCTCTTCTTACAGAGCTATTCTGGAGCTCTTCTTACAAGGCTTTTCTGCAACCCTTCTTACAAAAACTTTTCTGGAACTCTTCTTAAATAGATCAGCTCTTTGGAGCTCTGGTTACAGAGCTATTCTGGAGCTCTTCTTACAAGGCTTTTCTGCAGCTCTTATTACAGAGCTATTCTGTAGCTATTCTTACAAGGCTTTTCTGCAGCTCTTCTTACAGAGCTTTTTTGGAACTCTTCTTATATAGATCAGCTCTTTGGGGCTCTTATTATAGAGCTATTCTGAAGCACTTCTTACAAAGCATTTCTTCTGCTCTTATTACAGAGCTATTCTGGAGCTATTCTTACCAGGCTTTTCTGCAGTTCTTCTTACAAAGCTTTTCTGGAACTCTTCTTGTATAGATCATCTCTTTGGGGCTCTTATTACAGAGCTATTCTGTAGCTCTTCTTACAAGGCTTTTCTGCAGCTCTTCTTACAGAGCTTTTCTGGAACTCTTCTTATATAGATCAGCTCATTGAGGCTCTTATTACAGAGCTATTCTGGAGCTCTTTTTACAAGGCTTTTCTGCAGCTCTTCTACAGAGCTTTTCTGGAACTTTTCTTATATAGATCAGCTCTTTGGAGCTCTTATTATAGAGCTATTCTGGAGCTCTTCTTACAAAGCTTTTATGCAGCTCTTTTTATAGAGCTTTTCTGGAATTCTTTTTATATAGATCTTCTCAACGGTTCGAATAGCAGAGTTTTTCTTATATAGTTCTACTTATAGAGCTCCTTTTTTAACGAATTTTTTCTTATAGTTTCCCTGTTCGGAAGCTCTTCTAATAGAACTTATCTTATAGTGTCCTTGTTTTCTAGTTCTTGTTATAGATATCTTCCGATAATAAACATAGCTTTAAAAGCTAATCTGTCTTATGGAACTCTGCATTTAGAACTCGTATTGCAGAGTATTCGAATAGAGATATTTATGGTGAGTATGAAGCTCTTATTATAGATCTCTTCTCATAGAGCACTTCTAATTGGAGATGGGCGCGTGCCGTGCTTTTTTCGTTCACGCCCGAAAATCTGAGTTCGTGCGTGCAAATCTCCGTGCGTGCTAGTTGCTGTCGTGACCGTGCGTTACCGTGCCTCCAAAATCAGGCACGCGCCCATTAAACATTTTTTTTTTTATAGTTTCTACCCTAATTAAAAAAAAACCCTTCGTGGTATTTTGACCTTTTCTTGAAAATCTGTTTTACTTATGGATTTAAGAGAATAAAACGGTATCAAACTTAATTTTTGAATTATTTATTACAGACACTAAAACCTATTGCAATATCGGTTCCGGTTAGGGTTCCAAGATTTTTAAAATTGTGGTTCCGGTTCCGATTCCAACAAATTAAATGAGTTTCGATTCCGGTTCCATGCATTTTTAATAACGGTTCCGATTCCGGTTCTGTTATAATTCTCAATTGCTTTAACATTAAATTTTGTTATATGGATTGACATGTTAATGACAAATGTCTCACAACTAAAAACACAACGGAAGCCATAGACGATAACCATCACATTAAAAACTCTTGCTTTCACACAAAATACCATTGAGAAACGGGCGACATGATCAAATCATTAAACAAATGCGATCCAACCACGATGCAGCAATAAGTCCAAACATTTGTCATTCACTTAAATTGTATGCAATCCGCAGACACCGTTTAAATTCACTCAGATTGTGAATGAATGTTGTTGCCACTGTGTTGAAAGCAGTTAACCAACCAACCATCCAACCAGCCAACAAACAACATATTCAGCGACTACTAGCAACATAACATGACAACAAATCAGAAGAAGAAATATAAAAACAGCAGCAGAGTTAAATGCGGTATGTCATGCAGTTAATAGCGCAAATACTATGCGAATGACTACTTACTGCACAGTGGAACAAATATACATAATAGGCAGGAATAGACAGACTAACGGACAGACAGACAGTAGGACTGTCAGTTTTTGCAGTGAGGCATTTAAAGGCAACACTCAGTCAGCCACTCAGTAAATAGACTTTCATGTCGGCGCGCGTAACGTGCCCAAAATAAGCACGATCTAAGCAAGCGCACAAAAAGGTGACTTTCATCTTGGCGGGAGCAGACATTATCTCTCAACCTTTTGCCGTCAAAACATACACCTCGAAGTCGCGCGCTCGACGCGTCGCGACTCAACTCAACTCGATCTGTGGTCTTCGGTCTTTAGTCTTTACTATTTAGTCTTTAGACTTTGTCTTCGGCTCATTGGAGACGAAGGGAAAGCGTGCAGCCAATTTGAAACAGAAGGAGCAGCACAAGAAGACAAGAGGTGCTGATGCCGCTCTGCAACAGAAAAACTCCATCACTTAGTACCTACTTAACTTACACATAGTTTGCGATAAGATCTTCTATGCCATGGGTTTTGGTCTTGGCCTGAGTTTCGAGTTACGAGCCAAAGCGATTGTATGGCGCAGGCGCGCGCGCGCTTTCGTTCTTGCTCGCGCGCTCACACACACAAAATTCGATAATGATTTGGTTGGCAAAGAGTCTGGCACGACTCTGAACGACTTTGTCTGACATGTAAAACTACAAATTACTTGGCGGGCGTATTGCTGGCTGACGGACAAAAATACAGACAGACGAACGAACGAACGGATAAACGAACTGACTGACTAGTTGTTTGCCTCGTCGGATGGTGGAAACCTTCCTGTCTGCCTGCCTGCCTACGACGAGATTTTCCAAAATGTTTATGTAAGCTTCCACTTCATTGACTTTATGCGCTTACTTTCGATCGAATGTTGGCTTAAATGCATCTTGCGATCAGCGCAGTTCGTTTGCCAAGTTAACTGACTGGAGGCAAGCATTGTTTTTTTTTTAATTTTGTTGTAATTTGTTGTAGTCTCTTGGTTGCGCCGTTTAGAAGGGAGTCACTGTCAATTTTTATAAGCCTTAAATAGGCAGCATTATTGATAATCTTGGCATAGCGCTAGCGGAGCAAATGAAAAAAGGAAGCGCTAGAGTAAACACAGCATAATCGGTATGGAAATCAGGCGAAATGAAGCAACAAAACGCAGTTATAGGAGCAGCAGTCGTTATTAATATTTCTGATTGTCGATAGAGTCTACGAGGGTGCACTTGAAGAAATTATGATAATGGGACACTGTAATGAGAGCCAAGGGAAAACCCAAAGCAATGTTTTATTAACGAAGGTTTATTTATATTTTTGTATTTATATTCTGTTTTAACTCTAGAATAAGAGACTTTTCCAAGGCAATGTTGTACTCTCGGAGGTTTGCCATTTTCTACCGAGAAGTGGCAGCGTATATCCAGATTAGTACCGGGACCTTTCAGTTCTTAAGTATTCCATTGAGAATGTTTTAACTAAGACATCTTTTACTAGTTTCCCGTTATCGTCCTGACAGGAAGAGGGTTCGGTATTTAAACCTCCGAGTTATATAAGGTAATATAAAAAGTCTGGAGAAGGTAGAGTAGTAAATCGAGGTAATTCGAAAGGGTTCTAACTCTAGAATTAGAGGCTTTTCCAAGGCTATGTTGTACTCTCTGCGGTTTGCATTGTCTACCGAGAAGTGACAGCGTATATCCAGATTAGTACCGGGACCTTTCAGTTCGTTAGTATTCCATTGAGAATACTTTAACTAAGACATCTGTTACTAGAGTCCCTTCATCGTCGTGACAGGAAAAGGGTCCGGTCTTTAAAACTCCGGTTTATATAAGGTAATATAAAAAGTCTGGAGAAGGTAGAGTAGTATATCTAGGTAATTCGAAAGGATTCTAACTGTAGAATAAGAGACTTTTCCAAGGCTATGTTGTATTCTGAGGTTGCCATTGCGTACCGAGAAGTGGCAGCGTATATCCAGAAGAGTACCGGAACCTTTCAGTTCTTTAGTATTCCATTGAGAATACTTTAACTAAGACATCTGTTACTAGATTTCCGTCATCGTCCTGACACGAAGAGGGTCCGGTATTTAAACCTCCGGGTTATATAAGGAAATCTAAAAAGTCTGGAGAAGGTAGAGTAGTAAATCGAGGTAATTCGAAGGGTTCTAGCCCTAGAATTAGAGGCTTTTCCAAGGCTATGATGCACTCTCGGAGGTTTGCTATTGTCAACCGAGAAGTGGCAGTGTATATCCAGATTAGTTCCGGTATCTTTCAGTTCATTAGTATTTCATTTAGAATACTTTAACTAAGACATCTGTTACTAGATTCCTGTCATCGTCCTGACAGGCAAAGGGTCCGGTCGTGTTATAAGGTAATATAGAAGGGCTGGAGAAGGTTGAGTACTAAATCGAGGTATGCGAAAGTGTTCTAACTCTAGAATAAGAGGAGTTTTCTAAGGCAATGTTGTGTACTCGGAGGTTTGCCATTGTCTACTGAGAAGTGGCAGCGTAGATTAGTACAGATTAGTACCGGGATCTTCCAGTTCTTTAGTATTCCAATGAGAATACTTTAACTAAGACTGTGGATGCATGTTTTGCTGTGTAATCGATGAACTATAGATTAGTACAATAAAATTAAATATTAAGATTTACTTGAAGTCCACTAATTAGCATAATACCAATATTCTTAATTTTTTTTCTCAGCGATGATAGCATTATTGCCAGCTGCAACATTTTAAATTCTAGCTACGACTAATAAAATCATGTTTTAATTAATAGCCACAAGCAAAGCGCTCAGATAGATATGTATCTGAACAAATTAAAACTCTCGTTAATTAAAACATTGATATGTTTTGTAAGCAATCGATCAACAGATCTTTAAACGCATAACTAAAAAGCAATAAAAACTTTCCCAGTGTAAGGCAAACAGCATCAACAAGAGACCCACCAACAATAATATCGGGATCAATTTAACCTCATCGTGGTCGTACGTCGAAGTATACGTCGCCGCCAACGTAGTCTTCGCTGTCATTATAGACTATATAGACAACGACGACGTCGACTATTGGTCAGCCATATTATTTTTTATCTTTAACGTGGTCACACATATGCACGTCTGCTGTCTACACTTAATATCGTAGACGACAACACAAAGCCTTCCAACCAGTCAGGCGGGCAGACAAACCATGGAAGAGACGTACCAGCGCATATGGCCCACTACTACATGTTGCATGTTGGAAGCTTCATATGGACGCGCGAGCGAGCTCATTCAATTAATGATGATGCGTTTCTTTAGATAAGCGCGCTGTGAACTAAATGCAGTTGACTGCCAGAGACCGGCATATTATGCGCACGTCATTGGAGGGGTATTTGAGCTAAATCTGGACGACGACGTAAAATAACGCAGGGTGACGGCCAAGTGAGCAACTGGAGCATTAGGCGGTCAGTTACTCGTCTGGCACTACAGTTAATTTCAGTTGGCTTTTATTTTTATTAGTTTTAAGATTATAAAAAGAAAAATACAAAACGCAGACTAATTTAGTCAAGACAAAGTGCTTTTAGGAGAACTAGGGATATAAGAGCAAATGGGGATAAACTAGGAAGTCGTTACAAGAAAATAGTTGTACGGGAGAAGTGAGTATAGGTAATGTTGGGAGGTAGAATAGTTTACTGTGGAAATCAAATATATTGGAGTAGTGGTATAGAGCAGGTAAAAATCCGGAATAAATAATTTGAAGTAGAGTACAAAATCGAGGTAATTTTGATACTTTAAAGGGAATAATTAAAAATACCCAGACATAGTGTAATAAGTGAAAACAGTTGACGAAGGAATTCGGAATTAAGTTTTGGAGTTGATGTACTACATCGAGAAAGGACGTATTGAAATATAGATAACCGGATTTTAGTATCCGAGGTCGCGTAGGAAAAGTAATATTTTGGTAATACATTATCTCATCGTAATATCTAGATATTCTGGATCTAGGAATATCTAGAAAAACAAAGTAGTAGGTCGGAAAGTGTAATAAGCGTAAAGATTTGATAACGAAATCCAAAATTAATTTCCGGATTATATAAAGTAATATAAATAAAAAGATATCGGGATAATGTAGGAAGTCAGACGTAGTACGTTGGGATTGTCTAAGAAATCGGAGTTAATGAGTAGAGTATTAAATCTAGATGGTGTAAGTGCTAAGACAAAGAGGTATGTTATATATGGAAGTGAAGAAGTAAGGTAATAATAATAACAGTTTGTCGCTACAGTTCTACAAGAACTTAGGCCAAGCTCTCTCACCACTTGAGCTGTGCGTGTTGTATTTGTACTCAAAGTGGAGGGATCTCCAGTTTAATGACGAAGCCGAACGGTGGGGTGAGAGCTTTTTTATGAACGGTGTGTACTCCCGGAGGACATTGCATGCCGAGATGTGGCGTCGGATAGAAAAATATTTTCCATGAAAAGATGTTCAGGTTTGAACATGGGACCTTTCGGATAGCAGTCCAACGCACTAACCCTGAGCTACCGTCGCTACAAGTAAGGTAAGTAAGGTAATATGAATAAAAACGAGGTAATCTAGGAGGTTAAAGTGAAGCAGTATGATTTAGAAATAATGCAGTCGAGTTATATAGAAAACAAAACAAGTCACTTCCTAATCAATTTCGCATTTAAGAACTCAATGTTAAGTCTCGCCTAAGTGCCTAAAAGCACGCCTGATTAGCAAGCATAATGTTGTTCTATATCTATAGAATTTCGCAAGTCCACGTTAGTCACTGGAGTCACGAGAGTTTCTGGGAGCAACAGAACGTAGCCTTAATTGAGTTCTTGGCAAGTCAACCAACCAAAGAACAGCACTCAACAACCAAACTCGTGTTAGAAACTGGTTAAATGTTAGTGATTAAAAACGTGAGTTTCAACTTCCGTTTTATGTTTTTGATTTAAAGAAATTAACGTAGAGTTTTCCACAACATGTTGATGTTGCTGCTGCCGCATACCAATCTGTGTTGCTGTTGGCTCTTGCTGGTTATTATTACTTCTAGTCTTATTTTTTCACTCTTGGTGACTAATTTTTAATGCATGTATTATTTATTAATACAATATTGAGATGAGTTTAAATTATGGTTATTAGCAGAGGTATTGGAGCGCATTCTACACACTGTCATGTCGCGTGTTATTTTTAGACTTAAGTTGGCAACTTGATTATAGTAGTTGGTTGGTAGTCTTAATGGTTATGGCTATGGGTATGGCAAGCATTGCACCCACTTAAAATAGAAATGTTTTCATGTGAAGTTGCATATTATTGTGTTGTTTGTCTTTCTACATTTATTGCGCTTCATTGATTTATGAAAAATAAACGCAAGATTTTAGAAAGCAACACGTCGTTGTACATTAAGATAACCTTTAATGGTGGAACGGCGGCCACCAGCATGTTTAACGCTTCACTAGGTTTTGAACAAGAAATGAAAATGGTAACTAAAATGATGGGCATTAAATTGTTACAAGAGTGCAGCATATTGTTGGAAAAAATAGTGTGTGTAAAGATGGATATTGCGATAAGCTGTGATGATGTATATGACATACGCCCTATTGCTTTAGTTTCTACAAAAAAAATCGTAGGAAGAATTTTATAGGAAGGATTTTGTTGAGGAAGAACTGTTCAGAAAATAGTGTCGGGTGAAGAATGAAAGAAAGAAGTATTCTCCGAGAAAGTGTTGTCTCGGATTTATACGTGAAGAATTATGTAAAGAAAGAATTTTCCGAAGAATAATTGTATGGGTAGAATATTCCGGAGATGTGTTGTCCAGTGAATAATTGTGTTAAAAAAAAACTATCCAGAGTCTAATTGTCGGGTGAAGGTTTTGCCGGGGAAGTGTTGCCCTGTGCAGAATTATGCAGAGGAACCACTGTCTAGAGAATACTAAACGGAAGAAGAATCGGGAGGGGATGAATTGTCCGAGAAAATTTGTCCATGAAAGTATGTCCTCGGAGAAGAATTTGCCCAGAAAATTATTGTTCGCTGATGAATAGTCTCGGTGGAAGTGGAGATTAGTGTCATGAAAATTGTGTTGAGAAAGAACTGCCCGGAAAAGAATTGCCGAAAGAATTATTGTCCGGAAAAATATTATTTCGGAAAAGAACTGTTCACTGAATATTGTGTCGACGAAGAATTGTCCGAAGAATAGTTAACCAGCGAATTGTCTTGGGGAATAATCCGTACAGGGCAGAATTGGTTCCGAGATGATGTCCGAAGAATAGGTAACCAGTGATGAATTGTCTTGTAAAGAATTGAGTTGGTGAATCATCCGTACAGGGCAGAATTGGTTCCGAGATGATGTTCGAAGAATAGTTAACCAGTAATGAATTGTCTTGTAAAGAATTGAGTTGGGGAATGATCCGTACAGGGCAGAATTGGTTCCAAGATGATGTCCGAAGAATAGTTAACCAGTGATGAATTGTCTTGTAAAGAATTGTGTTGGGGAATGATCCGTAAAGGGAAGAATTGGTTCCGAGATGATGTCCGAAGCATAGTTAACCAGTGATGAATTGTCTTGTAAAGAATTGTGTTGGGGAATGATCCGTACAGGGCAGAATTGGTTCCGAGATGATGTCCGAAGAATAGTTAACCAGTGATGAAATGTCTTATAAAGAATTGAGTTGGGAAATGATCCGTACAGGGCAGAATTGGTTCCGAGATGATGTCCGAAGAATAGTTCACCAGTGATGAATTGTATTATAAAGAGTTGAGTTGGGGAATGATCCGTACAGGGCAGAATTGGTTCCGAGATGATGTCCGAAGAATAGTTAACCAGTGATGAATTGTCTTGTAAAGAATTGTGTTGGGGAATGATCCGTACAAAGAAGAATTGGTTCCGAGATGATGTCCGAAGAATAGTTAACCAGTGATGAATTGTCTTTGGAAATGATTCGTACAGGGCAGAATTGGTTCCGAGATGATGTACGAAGAATAGTTATCCAATGATGAATTGACTTGGGGAATGATCCGTACAGGGCAGAATTGGTTCCGAGATGATGTCCGAAGAATAGTTAACCAGTGATAAATTGTCTTGTAAAGAATTGTGTTGGGGAATGATCCGTACAGGCAGAATTGGTTCCGAGATGATGTCCGAAGAATAGTTAACCAGTGATGAAATGTCTTGTAAAGAATTGAGTTGGGGAATGATCCGTACAGGGAAGAAGTGGTTCCGAGATGATGTCCGAAGAATAGTTAACCAGTGATAAATTGTCTTGTAAAGAATTGTGTTGGGGAATGATCCGTACAGGCAGAATTGGTTCCGAGATGATGTCCGAAGAATAGTTAACCAGTGATGAAATGTCTTGTAAAGAATTGAGTTGGGGAATGATCCGTACAGGGAAGAAGTGGTTCCGAGATGATGTCCGAAGCATAGTTAACCAGTGATGAATTGTCTTGTAAAGAATTGTGTTGGGGAATGATCCGTACAGGGCAGAATTGGTTCCGAGATGATGTCCGAAGAATAGTTAACCAATGATGAAATGTCTTATAAAGAATTGAGTTGGGAAATGATCCGTACAGGGCAGAATTGGTTCCGAGATGATGTCCGAAGAATAGTTCACCAGTGATGAATTGTATTATAAAGAGTTGAGTTGGGGAATGATCCGTACAGGGCAGAATTGGTTCCGAGATGATGTCCGAAGAATAGTTAACCAGTGATGAATTGTCTTGTAAAGAATTGTGTTGGGGAATGATCCGTACAAAGAAGAATTGGTTCCGAGATGATGTCCGAAGAATAGTTAACCAGTGATGAATTGTCTTTGGAAATGATTCGTACAGGGCAGAATTGGTTCCGAGATGATGTACGAAGAATAGTTATCCAATGATGAATTGACTTGGGGAATGATCCGTACAGGGCAGAATTGGTTCCGAGATGATGTCCGAAGAATAGTTAACCAGTGATAAATTGTCTTGTAAAGAATTGTGTTGGGGAATGATCCGTACAGGCAGAATTGGTTCCGAGATGATGTCCGAAGAATAGTTAAGCAGTGATGAAATGTCTTGTAAAGAATTGAGTTGGGGAATGATCCGTACAGGGAAGAAGTGGTTCCGAGATGATGTCCGAAGAATAGTTAACCAGTGATGAATTGTATTGTAAAGAATTGTGTTGGGGAATGATCCGTACAAGGGCAGAATTGGTTCCGAGATGATGTCCGAAGAATAGTTAACCAGTGATGAATTGTCTTGGGGAATGATCCGTTCAGAGCAGAATTGGTTCCGAGATGATGTCCGAAGATATTTAACCACTGATGAATTGTCTTGTAAAGAATTGAGTTGGGGAATGATCCGTACAGGGCAGAATTGGTTCCGAGATGATGTGCGAAGAATAGTTAACCAGTGATGAATTGTCTTGGGGAATGATTCGTACAGGGCAGAATTGGTTCCGAGATGATCTTCGAAGAATAGTTCATCAGTGATGAATTGTCTTGGGGAATGATCCGTACAGGGCGGAATTGTTTCCGAGATGATGTCCGAAGAATAATTAACCAGTGATGAATTGTCTTGTAAATAATTGAGTTGGGGAATGATCCGTACAGGGCAGAATTGGTTCCGAGATAATATCCGAAGAATAGTTAACCAGTGATGAATTGTCTTGTAAAGAATTGTGTTGGGGAATAATCCGTACAAAGAAGAATTGGTTACGAGAAAAATTTCACGGTAAATAATTGTCTTAAGGAAATATTGTCGAGTATAAAAATGTCGGAAAGAATTGTGGGTGAAGAATTATTGCTATTGTTATTAATAACGAACCTCTTATGACCCATTAACATAGAAAACGTAAAAATTATAAACTCTATTGTTAAGCAATACTATATAATTAAAAAGTTAACCCACCACAACCAACAACTCATCAACGTCACCAACAAAACCCTAATAACATTGATATACAAAAAAAAAATCTCAAGATGCACATATCATAGAAGACCACTTGAGTTTGTAATAAACGAAAAATTTGTAAGATTTTTCGAGTGCATCGCATGTGCAGGCGCTGGCTGCTTCATTTAGAAGCCACAGCAAAGTGGTCATCAACGAACGAACTCATTATTTGTGATAATCATATCACGACAAAGAGCAGCAACACGTATACACGATATGATGATGATGGTGGTGATGGAAATGGAGAAGAATATATTTACTACTTTAGTGCATAAAGATGAAAATCAGCAGGTGGTACGTATGGTCTACGGTTTGGTTGGCATATCAAAAAATATACAATATACACTTGAGATTAGAGGAGGGCTAAATATATGAGGCAATACTTAGATAAAGGTGGCTATTAAATTTGCACTTTATGCTCAAAATGTCAGACTAATGAGACATTATTAAGTGTTTTATTACCGATGATTACAAGTGATTGAAAAATTACACTTGGGACGTGAGAGAGATACGAACAAAATGTTGCAATGATCGGATTTAGAAGATCATAGTTATGATATATAAAATGTTTATTATGATGCGGGTAATAAACATAATTATGGTAGTTAAAAAAACTAAAGAGAGATATAATATATATTTAAAGGTTTCTCTTAATGACTGTAAATAACTCTTTAAAGAGTCGTTATAGGTCATACTAATAATAAGCATTACATATTTAACGTAACTATAGAGGCTTTTTAAGAGATTAGTTTTAACCAAGTTATAAAGGGTGTAATTTATGCGAAATTAATGTAAGTTGTACTATAATTGTTCCGTATTATTCAGTTTTTGTCTGTTTTGTAGGTTCTTAATATGTTTAATCATTTATTATATATTTTATATAACTCTCATTATATAACTTTAAACATAGACTACAAAATAGGCCTCTTTAAATTCCGAAAATACCACAAGGATTTCAGATCAAGTTGATATTGATCATACCCAATAAAGAAACATCCAGCTAAACGTGCTGATATTGATCAAAGTGCTGGTAAAGATACCAATCAAACCGATATTTATCACTGATCAAGATGTTGTTTCACATGTGCCCGTTAATGATGATTGCGTTACTGCGCTATCGATCGATCGATCGATTGACCGATCGATGATCAAGTAAAATTGCCGCCAAACGACGGTACAACTTTGTAGGCTTCACATAATCTTTTGACCTTTCGTGTGAGACTTTACAATAATCATATTTTACCACTTTATTACCATAAATGGCATGTGTTACAAGCGTAAACACTCGAGCACTTTATGGCCAAGTACGCTGAAGTGCGGTACGGTGCAATTCGGTTGAGTAGGGTTTCATTGGGGGGAAGAGGGGTAACGTTTGAGTTTCATGCAAGTCTATAAAAGGGGAATTTTATTTCGCTGCATTGTACGAAATGGTTTTAAGTTTCTTTTGTGTTAAATGATGTTGGTGAACTATAGATGGTTACTATGGATGGCCACGATAATGCAATAAACATAAACCATTTTGGAATGCATTAAAATAATGCGGATTGGTTACATATGCAAGTGGCCTGGAGTTGATGTAGGAGGTTGTGCGCTATAGAGCTTTTAAACGTTAAAGAAGGAAGGATGCAAGAGTGAAATGTTGTGGGAGGTTTAAAAATTGGAAGGTGTAGATTGTAGAAGGGGGCGGAGATTGTAGTAAAAAGAGGTTGCTGCAGAATATTGCAGTTCATCGTTTCTTGGAGGTTAATGTTTGTAGGAGAAACCACCAATCTCGTTGAAGCCCTGTGTATTAAAAACAGTAAATTATGCTGATTATAGCGCGCATTATTTTTAATGACATTTATATTTTAATGCTCTGTAAAAGTCCATAAAAGCATACAGCATATGTGGCAAAGTATTAAATAATGTTGCAACATAGAATTGAACATGACAAGGGTCAAAAGTTGCAAAAAGAAAACAATGAAAAATTCAAAACCGCGTGTGAAATAAAAAGGGTATACGCTGTATAAATAGACTGTCAAAAAGTATTTCTAAAACAAACATGGCAGCTGAAAGCTAACGTATATTTGAACAAAAAAAAAAATATATATATACGAACTTTGGCGCCAACATGACAGCTACAACGGACATAAGAGCCATGGCCACAGAAGCGCGCCCATGTCGACTGTCCTACACAAATCACAACCAGCCAACAACAATGTAGCTTCTGGTGCCAAGGAAATGGCCCAAGGATATGATGGGATGTGATGCCATGCTCGACTGTGTGTGGAGTGCGAGAATTGCTGGGAATTGCAGTCGCAAGACGCAAAGTTATCCGCCATAAATTCTTGGCACACACGCAGCATCGACGAGCATCGTCGTCAGTCGTATGAAAGAACCGCATAGAGATATACACAACATGCCGCATAAAATTGCGTGAGTGTATGAAGGCGATGTTTTGATTTTGAAACACTCTACAACTGGAATGGGTATCTTGAGTTGGAGAGTTAAATTAAAAAGAAAAAATACTTAAAAATATTTTATTATAGTTAATTTTAATAGAAATGTAATTAATTTGAATATGCGTTAAAAAAATAAAAGATAGAATCAAATAAAGATAGAATCAGTAAATAAATATATAATTTATCAAAGATTTGACATTCGAGCGCTGTTGTGTTTCTCCGAACTCTATTTCTGTCTCAATAATTTATCAAAGATTTGACCTTCGAGCGCTGTTGTGTTTCTCCGTACTCAATTTCTGTCTGCCGAGTTTCGAGCTGCTCTTTTTCGTTCGCTCTTTTTGTAAATGTTAAATTCATACCTAATGTTCTTTATTTTGTAATACATTAATCAAATTGAATAATAAACATGAATAAACGCAAATAACAACAAAATAACTGTTGCAAACGAATAATTTAAAAGCGAGCAACTCCGAGCCGCTCGAAATGTAGGAGCGCTGTACATTTCGAGCGCTCCATTTAACAGAAGCTCGAGCAGCGAGTACAATGCTGCATGTTCAGCTCGGTTGGACTATTCAAGTTCTGTTAGCTCGTGTCTCTCACTTAACAGCAGCGAACTAATGACTGTTGAGCGTGTCACGAACATATGAACGCTGAAACATTTTTTATGTCACATACGAGCACGCCCTTTTTCGGAGCGCTCAATTCCGAAACCAGCTCTTCAATTACCTATCTAAAAGGACCTTGTATTCAGAGCGCAATATTCCGAATGTAGAATGGTTATTTTGAAGATCTAAAAGGTCGATGTATGTAAATAAAAGAAGACCTTTGGTTAAATGCAGGGCTGGCTAATTTCCACAAAGTATGTTTTAACAAAAGTTTATTTAGCAGTTCTCGGCAGCGAAAGGGCGGGAAGGAATAACTTTAAAACCGATAAATCCTATTGAAATTGTGGTTTTTATAAAAAATAAAAAAAAAACAATAATATACAAAAAAATCCAATAAAAACCAACAAATCCGGTGGAGTAAATTTAAAAAAAAAAATCCGGATTTTTTCAAGTCGTGGTTAAATGTGAAGGAATGACCTCGATAAAAAATGACTGACATTTGGATCTCAATATATTTTAAGCACCGTTGAATTTTTAAATTATTATTCTTAAATTATTATTCTTATTTTAAATTTTTTCGAGCCCTGGTTAAATTTGAAGGAATGACCTCGATAAAAAAACGACAGACACTTAGATCTCAATCTTTTTTAAGCTCCGTTTAATTTTCGAATATTATATAACTAATTTTGTAGCTCGTTTAAGTATTTTAACCGATTAAAAACGAAAATCTCGCAATGTTTTACAGTTCGACCTATGTAATATGGATACGTTTTGTTCTTAATTTCGTTGATTTTGCGAATTTCTGTTCTCATATTGTAAAATAACTCATAAAATATCCCTTTTCTGCAGTAGAATAATATGGTTATTAAATAAATCTGTGGCCCTAGGCTCGACTCTAGCTGTTATGACATGTTCCCGGTATTTGTTTTAATATTGTGTCAAATTTTGATGCCAATATCATTTTTGTAGCGCACAATCGTACAAGACCTTTTGAATTATTTAAATTTATGCCATGGCATTAAAGATGCATTGCAATATGTTTCACACCAACATATGTTTATATATGCAAAACAAACAACAACGAAAAAAAATATAATAAATACAATGCAAAAATTCAAAACAAAGTAAATAAATAGTTGTTCATGAGATAAATGAACGTCGTCTTGTCAGATGAAGTTACTGAATATCAAAGTTGGAGAATGACTGACTGACTCGATGGATATCTAGCTGTCTTGTGCTACCGTGCCTGTTAGACTGTTGGATTTGACAGTTAATGTGTTACTAGTAACTCTTGCAGAAAAAGAGTTATACGAGTGGCAGCGGTTTGAGTAGCACTTTTTTTAATTTTATGATAAATGATTTGAAATGTCAAAACTTAATTGAAAAAATATAACAAAATGAAATATTTGTTTTAAAAACATTTAAGAAACATTGTTAGATAACACTAACTACTCTCAAAACAAGATACTATCAAAATTAATAGTTTTTACGATTTAAAGTAGTCAATAGGTTAAACTATTAATTGAATTGGCGAATCCCATTAAATATTATAAAATTATTTTTGAGTTTGTTTGATTTTTTTTATTTTTTGTATACTATGAAATCAATAACAGTTCTATTGACAAATATTAATGGGATTTTATGAGATTTTTTTTCTGCGAGTAATAAACAAAAGAAGCCGGAAAATCTGTCAGAAATCGACAGAGCTCAACCATTTTTAATACCAGATACCGTACACAGAATTCTTCAATATGATGAATTTATTCATAAATATTATGAATTTTTTCACCAACTACCAGATTCATCATATTGATACCACCGTTCTTTAAATTTATTATATATAAGAACAAAATATTCAATACAATGAATTTGAATTGTCATAATGATGAATTTGTTCATAATATTTTTTCAAAAAAAACATTTTTTTATAAAATAATTTGAAAAAAAAGTGTACCAATTTTGTTTAAAAAAAAACAGTAAAAAAATTTACAAAAAATTATCCCAAAAGAAAATGTTGGACAAAAAAAATTGTTCCAAAAAAAAAATGTAAAAAAAAATTTCGAAATTTTTTTTTTTTTGAAATTTTTTTTTTTCAAAAATATATTTTTTATAAATATAACTTTTTATTATTAAAAAGTTGTAATTGTAATTAATATATTATTAAACATTTTACTAATTTATGCATGTCGAGCAAGCATTACATAAGAAATAACACACAAGAACTACTTGAGAATTGAGAAGTACGGCAAAACATGAACGAAAAAAAAATTTGTTGATAGAAATTTGGTTTAATGAACAGCATTCTTCAATATGAAGAACATATATGTTGCATTTTAAATTTTGGTTCATTAATATGATGAAACGTATTCTTCACATACAGTTCATCATATTGAAGAACACTTTTTCGACAGTTACCAAGCATTCATCATATTTATGATCGCGTTCATAACATTGATGTCGTTAGTTATTAATATTATGAATGGTTCTTTAATACAATGAATCATGGTTTAAAGAACGGAATTCATCAATATGATGTACATTTTTTTTCTGTGTACACAGAATTCTTCAATATGATGAATTATTCATCAATATTATGAATTTTTTCACCAACTACCAGATTCATTGATATTGATACCACCGTTCATTAAATGACATATTGATGAATATATTCATTATACATATAAAATTATTCATACTATCAAACATCATGGTGAAGAACGAAATATTCAGTACAATGAATTTGAATCGTCGTATTAATGAATTTATTCATAATATTTATGAATAAAATATTTTTTACGATTTTTTTTAGAAAATAATTCGAAAAAAAGTGTTGTTGTAAAAATTTTATTTAAAAAATAACAGAAAAAAAATTCAAAAGAAAAATTATCTAAAAAATTTTTTTTTCGAAAAAAAAAATAAAAAAAAAGAAATAAAAAAAAGATAAAAAAAAAATAAAAAAATTAAAAAAAAAAATATAAAACAAATTTTTTTCGAATAAAAAAAATGTTCGAAAAAAAAACATAATTTCAGAAAAAAAAATATTTTTCGAAAAAAAAAAAATATTGTATTTTATGTTCTTGTTTATTAAGTCATTAATATTGGAATGGTTCTTCAATACAATGAATCATGGTTTGAAGAACGGAATTCATCAATATGATGTACATTTTTTCTGTGAAGTTAATAAAACCTTTTTATGTAGAATATAAAAACTCAATATAAATACAAAAATAAAATCAAAAATAAAACAGTATCACTTAAGAAAAAATGATTTAATCCGCATATCCTAATGAAATCATTTGCACTGATTATATTCAAAATGTCAACGTTTGTCCGCACATTTGACTTAAGCCAGTGGCCACTTTTCAAAAATGTCCACAGGAATAAATTTAAAAATAAAACCATACTTTATTTGTTGTTGTCTTTCTTTGGGTATTAAACAAACGCCGCCGCCTTCCTCAAAAACATCAACATAAATTAAAGCCATTTATGTGCGCGTCATATATATAAAAACGTTATCTGTCCGCAGCAGGCTTAAGTTCTTAAAATTGCACAATTCATTGCGCAATTTAGTCTAAAGTGCAAGTTTATGTTGAAAATTGGCCGAGACTGTATGGTGCATTCAAAAAATTATGAATACTGGGCATAACGTTGAGTTGTCCACCCACGTTGAGGACTTGAATGACGACGACCGGGACCGCAAGCAAAATGCGATCCACGCCCTGTTTTCTGTTCGACGGGAGTCTGCTTTATGCGTACCTTATGACCGGATCACAACAACAGCAAACAAATAAACTTCAAATTCTACTCCTTCAATTTTTACTCCTGTTACCGAACGTAAACAGCAGAAAATTTATATACAACAAAAATGCGTATATTTTTAAGTTGTCCCCACTACGTCTTGCTCTTTTATAGAATCCAATGTAGTGACAGACAGACAGCAACATTTTTGCATGGCATCCAACGCCATGACGTGCATTGAACCCTCGGGTCCAATGCTTTGGATTAGCATGATTGAAAAAGAGTGAAAAAAACGTTATGAATATACAAACAAATCTGACTACTAAAAAAAATAAAAGTAAACGCATTTTAATACAGTCACTGAGAAGCCCCAACGCAAGGGCAATAATTCAAAATGTTGCTCGAGCATGAAGGCAACAATCTTCTGTGTTGTCAGTAGTTTTTATCCTGATTTTTGTTTTTTTCTACACCTTAAATTTCCAACTCCTTAAAATTTTCTTTACTTTATCTAATGCTTGAAATCAAATAGCTCTATAAATCGTTCACAAAGCATTCTCAAATAAACAAAATAACTTTTAGTAAATAGCCATAGGAAAACAGTTTCTTTGATGACATTTTGGAATTATATCGTCGTAAAATAACTCACAATTTACATTTCAACATTTGAAACGATTTGAAATTGGATTTCTCAATACAAGAAATGTGCTACGGACAATTCTTGTAAAGATTTTTGTAAAGTTAAATTTTTCCCGGATATTGCTTCCACGGATAATTATTCTCCAAGACAATCTTTCGGACAGACTATTCTTTCTCGGATATTTTTTCCCGAGCAATTTAATTTTTTCCCGAGCAATTTAATAAAGAAATATCAAAATGTGCATTAGAAGCTAATGTAGAAAGTCAACGAGTTCCCAGTCTGCCATTTCTCGGAGACCTTCGATGATTCGAAGCTTTCTTGAATAACTTCGATAAAAAAAGTTCGATCTCGTTGCTTTCTCGATTCCTATTATTAAAAATGTTCGTACATTCAAATACTTTGACAAGATACGATAATTAAACATTTATCAAATCGATATCGCAATATTTTTCGCAGCAATCTCGAACTTTGATCATTTTTTTTCTTCGATATCGTTTCAATTTCAAAAAAATGTCTGGTATCGAGAGAACTACGACAAAACGTTTCGATATCTACCTACCATGTAGGTTCAATGCGACGCACGATATCGTTACGTTAGAACGGATCCGATGTCGTGTGATTTCTCCATCTACTCGCATTGAACTCGTAACGATATCGAAACGAATGGCATACTGGGTTGTGACGGAAGTAAGAGGTAGCAAAAAAGGAAAAACTGTCCAATTTTTCCCCGAAAATTTCGTCTCAGGACAAATTATTCCCCGGACAATTTATTCTTACGTTTTTTTTATGTATCTCGAAGAAGATCTGATGAATTGTAAGAGAATCCAATCGAAAACCCAAATTATCGATATCAAAAGTGATTCGAATGACAAAAATATTTGGCGTTCAACATTACTGATTGCTCAAACTTCTTAAATCGATACTTAATATGTCTCAGAGAAGAATGGTCTGAGAAAAAATTGTCTCTGGAAAGCATTACCTCGGGGAAGATTTGATGTATTGAAAGGGAATCCAATTGGGAACCCAAATTTATCGATATCAAAAGTGATTCGAATGACATAAATATTTGGCGTACAACATTACTGATTGCACAAACTTCTTAAATTCTTAAAGACTGACCTGAGAAAAAATTGTCTCTGCAAAGCATTATCTCGGGGAATATTTGATGAGTTGTAAGGGAATCCAATTGGGAACCCAAATTTATCGATATCAAAAGTGATTCGAATGACAAAAATATTTGGCGTACAACATTACTGATTGCTCAAACTTCTGAAATCGATACTTAATATGTCTCAGAGAAGAATGTTCTGAGAAAAAATTGTCTCTGGAGAGAGAGAATCCAATTGGGAACCCAAATTTATCGATATCAAAAGTGATTCGAATGACAACAATATTTGTCCTACAACATTACTGATTGCACAAACTTCTTAAATCGATACTTAATATGTCTCAGAGAAGAATGATCTGAGAAAAAATTGTCTCTGCAAAGCATTATCTCGGAGAAGATCTGATGAATTGTAAGGGAATCCAATCGGGAACCCAAATTTATCGATATCAAAAGTGATTCGAATGACAAAAATATTTGGCCTACAACATTACTGATTGCTCAAACTTCTTAAATCGATACTTAATATGTATTTTAATTAACACAAAACACCTTTTAATTTTCAACTATTGCGTACAAAAAAAAAACTTATTAAAAAAAAACCCAATTTCAAAAACAACACTTCATTAAAATTCATTTATGAATGAGTAACGCGATAGCAAAATTTACAGCTGCTGCTGCTGCAACCGCCTGGTTATGAAATTGAAATTAAATTTTATTTTATGCCCACTTAAAGCAAAGAATATGCAAAATTTTAGCAAAATAAAAGACCAAAAAAAAAAAACGCAGAGTTTTTATTTAAGCTGTAACAAGAGGTGGCAGCTGGAAACATTTTGCATGGCGCGCTTACTTTAAGCCAAAAACCACAAACAGGTGTTTTTTTTGTTTTGTGTGTTGTGTATGATGTTATTTTTTCTGTTATCTGGCAACGCTCTCTATACACAGACAGTTCAAATTGAAATTGAAAGCGGCATTGAAATTAAGCATGCATGCTTTTGTTCTTTTGGGCCACACATTTTTATTAACATGAAATATTTTTATTTTTGTTTTTAATTTTTTCATTGTATTAATTGCATTTTTATGTACACGAAAGACTAAGAAAAAAATAATTTTTGTTTTGTGTGAGACAAAACACATATGTTGTATGTATGAGGAAGAGTGGGCGGGGGGGAAGGCAGGCAGGTTGACTGCGAACGCGGTTTTGACAGCGCATGCGTGCAGCTTTTATTAATTGAAGTCGATGTGTTTGACGGCGGCAAAATTTGCGAATTGTATGGGGGGCTCTTTGAATGGCGTTGAAAGACGTGCTGCAGATTGAAGCTAAATTGAAATGAATGGCGGCGCATGCATTCAAATGAACTGAGACGGCAGACGAAAAGTAAAATAAAATAATAAAAAAAATATCAAATTAGCTAAAATGGCTATGAAGAGCAGATAATTGAAAGTTAATCAACAAAGAGTTGATGTAAAATTTAAAGTGAATTAATTGAATAAAGTTGAAATTTAAATAATTAGTTTACTTAAAGTAGGGCAATTGAAAAAAAGTCATTTAAAAATCAAATAATTAGGTTAGTTGAATATAAACACAAAAAATGTTTAATGTTATGAATCAACATGATGTATTTTTCAATAATTACCTACAAACAGAAAAAAATACTACATAAACAATAGTTTTTACTATTAAAAATAGTCAATAGCATAAATTAATATTTTAATCGAAAAATACCACAGGGTTTTTCAACAGGGACGCTACAAAATTAGAGCGACAAAAACAGCGAACGACCCCATATTTCTTGCCGCTCTTTTCACATTTCTCTTCAGTAAGGTTTGCCATTTCATGATGGAAAGATATACGAGCCAACAACGAGTCGAAATTATTAAAATTTACTACCGAAATTCGATGTCAGTGGCCTCAACGTTAAGAGCGCTACGTCCAATTTATGGTCGTCATAATCGTCCTAGCAGATCAACAATTGAGCGTCTAGTGGAAAAATTTGAATCCACAGGCACAGTACAAAATGTTCCCGTGCCAGTGAGACAAAGAATTGCCCCTAGTGTCAAGAATATTGCTACCGCTGAGGCTTCAGTTGTAGAAAGCCCAAATGTGTCTCTCACACGCGTTGGGCATCTCTGTGACGTCCTTGTGGCGAATTTTGCGAAAAGATCTTGGCCTACATCCTTACAAAATCAAATTGACGCAAGAACTGAAGCCGCTTGACAACCAGAAGCGTCGTATGTTCGTGCATTGGGCTGAGCAACAACTTGATAATGATTTGGAATTTCATCGAAAAATCATCTTCAGCGATGAGGCTCATTTCTGGCTGAATGGCTTCGTCAATAAACAAAATATGTGTCATTGGTCAGACAGCAATCCACACGTACTCCATGAGTCATCATTGCATCCCGAAAAAATTACGGTTTGGTGCGGTTTATGGACCGGCGGCGTCATTGGTCTGTACTTCTTCCGTGATGATCAAGACCGGCACGTTACTGTGAATGGGAATCGATACCGTTCAATGATAACCGAATATTTTTGGCCCCTATTGGATGATATGGACTTGGAGGACATGTGGTTCCAACACATGTCCTCCATCAATTTATTGGAAACCAAGTTTGGAAAACGTGTTATCTCACGAAATGGTCCAGTCGAGTTCCATACATAAAGGCATACATAAAGGCATCGAACGTACTTTTACAGGAATAAAAAATTTCATTGATATCCGAAACCGTTTTTGTTTTATTTAAAAAAAACTTTTGTAACACTCTTTTAAAAAAACCCTTTAGATATCGAGTTGATATTGAATTTTTGATATTTTGATTGATATTTTGATTGATCAATCAAAATGTTATTTTTATTTTCGATACAAAAATTTTATTTGTTCAGATAATGTTGTTTTTTGACTTTAAATCTATACAGTACATAATTCCAATTTCAAAATATTTTGAGATTTATATTGAATTCAAAATTATCATTATCAAATGGTCTCAAGGGTATAATTGTAATTTTGTTTTTTAGACTCACTGTGATGATTTTGAACAGAAAACCTTAC
The DNA here is from genome assembly GCA_951804985.1 of Dryomyza anilis. NCBI lineage: Eukaryota > Metazoa > Arthropoda > Insecta > Diptera > Dryomyzidae > Dryomyza > Dryomyza anilis. The sequence goes on along the minus strand of OX638133.1, from coordinate 19,768,886 downwards.
ACAAAAAATTGTCTCCAGTTATATATAAGACTTATTTCACTACCGTACAGAATTTCTATTCTTTTTTGTGTCAAACTGTGTTATCATTATTTGCACCAAATTAAACATATTCTTATTATGATTTGTAGATTTAATATACTTGATATTTGTTGGATTAGCCCAATTTGCGTTATGTACCACCAATGTAATAATTTTCAATAAAAGCCATAAATGTTTTAAATAAAAATATACGACAAAAGCATATTAAAGATAAGGCTTATTAACTGTGATATGCTTTCATGGGACAAATAACAATGTTTCTGATTTTTCGCGCAGAGTAAAAAAAAAAATCAAGCAACTCTGATAGAACTGCATAAATTGGTGACAACAATCTTGGTAGGCAATTTAGGTATGGCAACACCCACAGGTGTTTAGGCCAATTTCGAACATTCTTGCCGCAAGCCTAGCATATCTACACACCTAGGCCATAAAATATGACAAGACTAAAATATCAAAAACACAAAAAAAAACAAGTATTGGTACTACAAAATGGCATGACATGAGTTGTCAAAACATGTACAGAAGAGATGACAAAAAAATGCTTAAAAATAGGGGAAGCTAAAATGTAATTTCAAAGTGTTTGGGATGTCTTGTTTTTTTTTTGTACGTATAAACCTAAAAAGGAGGAATAGAGAGAAATGTGTATTAGAAGCTAATGAAGAGAAAAGTATAGAAATGCCAAGAGTTTTGTCAAAAGTAGGGAATGGTGCTGGGTTAAAAATTGCTGTAAAGAAATTTGTTAAAGCGGAAGTTATTTTGAGGTAGAAATAATAGTAGGCGCTGATCAGGTTACCTTGGTATTTTTGCGACGCTATATATTTTGCTTGAACGAATTGAAAAAAAGGCAAATAAATTTGGCAAATTCATAAAAAAAGTGAAATAAAGAAAGCGCAACGGCAGGAACGTAAACACACCTCGAAAAATAAATTCCGAAGGTACATATAAAAATACTGTTGGATGTCTAAGTTAACGTCACACTGACAGGCAATAGCATAAAAATAACAAAAACGACAACTTCCGCTCATGCGGGCAAACCTCACAAAAAAAGTAGTAAAAAAAGTACAAAATACAATTTCGCGTTTATTCGGTTTTTGGTTTTTTGTTTTTTTGTTCAGACAAAACACAAGACAAAAAAAAAGCAATAGAGTGAAAATAATAACAAAACTGCCAACAATATCATCAACTGCTATTGCTACTGCTGCTGCTTTATAATGTAATTTAAACCTTTTTCAAAGTTTACCTCTCCAAAGTCTGAATGTGTTTAATCAAGCGTAATCAGGTTTGTGTTTGGAGGTGTAGTTACTTTTCTCACGCCTTCCACCTTACTTTGGCATTGCTTGCAAGTTACCCTCAGCCTTACCAGGTAAGCTTTACGCTATTTGCACCACGTTGATTGAAACATTTTCGCGCTTCAATGCGTCACATCGTCGTCTTTGTTGCTCATTGACATTTAATGGTAATACAAACGTTATAGAAGTTATTGTCTGTGTAAGAGGTAGCTTGTCAGGCGAAAACATTGCCATAGTTAGTTAGTCAGAGAAATGTGCTAAAAGGTTTTTTGTTCTTTCCACTTTTATCTTTTATTTAAGTTTGGCGCAATTTCTTTTTTAATTGTGCGTCTTTTTTGTGCATATTGACCGTGTTGTTTTGTTGGTTTAAGTCAAGTGTTTTCACAGCTAAATGTGACATTTTTAGGTTTATTTGGATTTTTTTCTATGCACATTTGATATTTTAATGATTTTAGGTTTTTAAACTTAAAAACCTAGTTCGAAAAAATAACTTTCTATCGTAAATACTCGCAGATTTTCAGCAATCCATGTTATGTCATTTACCTGCAGTTTTATACATAGGGTTTTAAGTTTTCGATTATAAAAATAAATAAATACCGATTCAAACCAAAATCATGCAAAACAATGTCGGTTATCTCTAATATGCATCGCTTATCTAGGGTCATCGACCGATGTTCCCCATAGAAAAAAATTCATCAATATGATGAATTTATTCATAAATATTATGAATTTTTTCACCAACTACCAGATTCATCATATTGATACCACCGTTCATTAAATGACATAGTGATGAATACATTCATTATAAAGGTTTTTTTCAATAAGAGCGCTACAAAAGTTTTTTCAAGGGTTTTTCAACAGGGACGCTACAAAAGTAGAGCGACAGGCACAGCAGACGACGCTCTTTTGACATTTCTCTTCAGTAAGGTTTGCCATTTCATGATGGAAAGATATACGAGCCAACAACGTCTTGAAATTATTAAAATTGACTACCGAAATTCGAATTCGTATATCTTTCCATCATGAAATGGCAAACCTTACTGAAGAGAAATTTCTAAAGAGCGGCAAGAAATATAGCGTCGTTTGCAGTCCCTGTCGCTCTACTTTTGTAGCTTCCCTGTTAAAAAAACCCTTTATATATGAAATCATTCGTATAATGGAACATCATAGTGAAGAACGAAATATTCAATACAATGAATTCGAATCGTCATATTGGTGAATTTGTTCATAATATTTATGAAAATAATATTTTTTTCCTAATTTTTCAAAAAACAAATTTTTTTTTTAGAAAATTTTTATTTTAAAAATAACAGGAAAAAAAAGTTAGAAAAAAATTTGGCATTTTTTTTTTCGATCTTTTTTTTTTAATAAATAGTTACAAAAAAAAATTGAGAACTGAGAAGTACTGAAAAAAATTAACGATAAATAAATATTTTGATTGAAATTTATTTTAATGAACAGCATTCTTCAATATGAAGTAAATTATGTATTTTATCTCCTTGTTCATTAAAATGATGAAACGTATTCTTCACATACAATGCATCATATTGAAGAACAATTTTTCGACAGTTACCAAGCGTTTATCATATTTATGAACGCATTATTAACATTGATGTCGTTAGTCATTAATATTATGAATGGTTCTTCAATACAATGAATCATGGTTTGAAGAACGGAATTCATCAATATGATGTACATTTTTTTTCAGTGCCCGATTAATTCTTAAACTACTTAGGAAATATTCCACCATATCGTGTACACATTTTAGTCAGATTAAGTTTAGTCAGAGTAAGATGAATTCCGTTCTTCAAACCATGATTTATTGTATTGAAGAGCCATTCATAATATTAATGACTAACGCCATCAATGTTATGAATGCTATCATAAATATGAAGAATGCTTGGTAACTGTCGAAAAACTGTTCTTTAATATGATGAACTGTATGTGAAGAATACGTTTTATCATATTAATGAATCAAAATATAAAATACAACATAAATGTTCTTCATATTGAAGAACTCTGTTCATTAAACCAAATTTCTATCAAAATGTTTTTTTTTTCGTTTTTCGTTCTTGTGTGTTATTTCTTGCCTGCTGGACATGCATAAATTAGTAAAATGTTTTATAATATATTTATTATAATTACAACTTTTTATTAATAAAAAGTTATATTTATAAAAATATATTTTTGAAAAATATGTTTTTTTTTCTTGAACATTTTTTTCTAAAAAAAAAATTTTCCCAAGAATTTTTCTTTCGAACAAATTTTTTTTTTCGAAAACTTTTTTTCAAACAATTTTTTTTTTTTTTAATTTTTTTGAATAATTTTTTTTTTTTTCGAAAAACATTTTTTTTCGGATAATTTTTTTTAAATTTTTTTACTGTTATTTTTAAATAAAATTTTTACAACATTTTTTTTTCGAATTATTTTACAAAAAAAAATTTTTTTGAAAAAAATATTATGAACATATTCATCAATATGACAATTCAAATTCATTGCTTTGAATATTTTGTTCATATATATAATGAATACACATGTCATTTAATGAACGGTGGTATCAATATGATGAATCTGGTAATTGGTGAAAAAATTCATAATATTTATGAATAAATTCATCATATTGAAGAACTTTTTTTTTCTGTGTAGGATATCTTTTATGTGTCTCAATAAATAAATTAAAAATGTAGATAATACTACATCATTCAAAGGAAATACTCTGCATTCCATTTCAAAGAATCAGCTTTTGTTCTACATAGAACTAAACAAACATGCTTTCATTCATAAGAAATGTAGAAATATTTTTATTCTACAAAAATTCAAACAAAATACACTCTTCAAATGAATATCAAAAATTCCACTATACATGCTCATTACCTTATTACTCCAATTTTACATTGTCTTCGCAAGAATAAAACTAATAACAAGAAAACAAAAATTTCTCAAATGTGCAACAACATATAATTCAATGAATGCTCTGCTCTAAATATCATTGTAAAGTAGAATAAAGTATAAAATTCAATTAATGGCATAAGATAGGAATTTTTCCATAGAACAGGTAACAAAAAAAATGACAGACAAATACAAAAGTAAGCAAATGAACTGCACAACATTCATACAACTTGACTGTAGTGAATATTTTCCAATTTCAATTCGGTCTCTTATACTTCGTCATCTATAATATTTACGAGCTCAGAAGCCACCCCCAGCTAACGTTATACACTCGTATCGTGTTATGCCTACGACGACGACGACGAATGCTCGTATTATTCACGTGAGCAATTCTTGTTGTTGTTGTTGTCGCCCATGAAGTATGAAGAATTGTAGGGCGCAAGTAGTACTAGACCAATTCCGTTCTTCCAATACGGAAAAGGAAAATGTTGCGGGTAAAATATAAATTTACTTCAATGCGCATAATAATTCATGAATGCCGTTTATAAATTGTGTCGGTTGTTTGGTCGGTTCTTCGCTCGTTTATTTCTTTAGGGATGGAAATAAAACACAAAAGTACCTGAGACCTGGGACTGCATTCGAACGTGGCATTATAAAGATTAAGGTTTGGTCGGTCGTTCGTTCGGTCAGGTAATATTCCAGGCGTTAACTGACTACTACTACGCAATAGTGAAAAATCTGCTTAGCTCAGCAGGACTCACCACGTGGAAAAGGACATGCAAATGGTTTTATGTGTGGGTTGTTCGTCGGATAAAAATGCGTGTGTATGGTAAATAGTCTATGTGGAACCATGTAAATCTTCATTGCCTATCATTTGCGGATTTAGTGCGCAAGGAAATGAAATAGAATACCTGTCCGTAGCGAAGGTTTATGCGAATTCTTATGACAGAGACTTTTATGCGTATGTAAATTTCATATTTATGTACACGATAAGTATTTGAATAGGGAATAATGCAAATGGTATAAGCAAGAACCACTTAAATTTCAGATTTTCCATAGAAATCATAAGAATATGTTTTTATTTTTACCAACTCTTTAACGTCTAAACATAATGGACATGCGTGAATGTCAAAATGAAACAAAATCACAATTTCCGACGGAACGAGCCACAATATAATCGTTCGAAAGTTAACAAAAATGTTTAGCGTATTCACAATTCATCGTATTTTTGTATGGTATTAATACCATGTAGTATATAGACGATACAATAACACAGAAAAGTCAATTTATTGTTGCATCTCTTATAAAAGTGAAATACCACAAGTGTTGTATTTGAGAGTAGCCCTGAGGCATGTTTTATGGTGTTGTATTTTGTGAAATGAAGAAAATTGTTAAATTTTCTATTGAAATATCAAAAAATCTTAATTTTATAAGAATCAGCTGCATTTATTTAACGAAATATTTTAACATGCAGAAAAGTGGTGCTCACAGTACAACTGCCGTACTGTCGTATTCCTAGAAAGTCGTATCAATACCATGAAACTGTGAATACGTTAGATGTATTTTGTGTTATTTGACATTTGCGTATTGCAGCACATTATAGTTAGACATTTAATATTAAAAAACCTGAATTACATTAAAAATTTTAAAAATGTTAATGCTTTTTATTTTCATACACCTACATTTAACTTACAATACAACTTAGAACACAATATTTTATATTCCTCAAACAATACAAATACAAACAATACAATCCTTTTAACCCTTATTTAAATAAATCCAACGACAATAACAGTTTCGTGTTTGCTGAATGACCCACTTTCCGTTCTATATAATTTATAATTTTATGCTTGTAACCCGCGGCCATGTTACAATCACAAAATTAATGCGCGTTACTTGGACGCACCCATTACAGAAGGATATCATTGTGTCACTCATTGTCACACGGTATACGACACGGTATGGTTTGTTCAAACTTTTCACCCTCAAAACCAAACACAAAAAGCACAATTGTCAGAGCTTCCAGCTTTTTGTAATAAGTGTAAATGCAACAATAATTAGTAAAGGAATCCTTAGAAAAGGTATAGAAATTTAAGAGTACACGCAAAACTTTTACATGTGTGTTTTGTACGAAAAACCCAATAGAAAATGTTTGCATATTTAATATTCGATTTGTATTTTATTTGAGTATTCAAAATCGTGCTGTTTTATATTTAACGTTTGTTTTGAATTTTCTAAATTCATATTTTGATATATCCAAATGGATATATGTTAAGAATATCCTTATTACACATCCGACCCTGATCAGAATACGATAAGGCGTCCCGACCAACTTACATAACGGCTGATCATAGTCCGTTAGGTTAAGCCTAATTTTAAATCTACGAAAGTCATCCTGATTAATCCTTTACGAGGATTTTGATAAATAAAAAGTTTCAAATACTACAACATTTTGTTATATCTTAACATTACAAAAATTATGAATTATGTTCAGAAAACTATTTTTTGTTTGAATTAATTAAAAAAAAAAGTCCGTACAAGGCCGAGAACATTTTTGTCATTTTTCTGGAATATTTCGGGCATATTTGCGGCAAACGCACAGATATATAGAATATTTTGAGAAGTGTTTGGCACCCCAGACAAAATTGAATCTGCCATTTAAATGCCATCAAATTATACAACCTGCTATACACTTCCCAAAATATTCCATTTAGCTGTGCGTTTGCCGAAAATATGCCCAAAATATTCCAGAAAAATTTCCAAAATGTTGTCTCGGCCTTGTACGGACTTTTTTTTGGGTTAATTCAAACAAAAAATAGTTTTCTGAACATAATTCATAATTTTTGTAATGTTAAGATATAACAAAATGTTGTAGTAGTATTTGAGTAGTATTCCTGAAAAATGCCAGATAATTTGTATCGGGCAGGTTGTAAATGTTTGTGTAATTTTTATGGCAGATACACGCCATATTTGGGGAACGGACAGATAACAGACAGCTTTAGGTATAAACTCCGTCTTTGTCTGTTTGAAATATGTCGCAAAAATGTTTCAAAACTACCTCGACTCTGCCAAAAATTTTGTCTGGGGGGGAGTTTCAAAAGAATTTAAATATCGCTCGCATGGCAACAGAACAAAAAGTCTGATGAGGCAAGCTGATTTATGGTAGATACTTCAAATAGTGTCACGTTTTGAATCAGCCACTGGTGTGGAAAGCTGATCATTACTATATTTGAACTCAAGTCAAAAGTCTGATCAGACAATGATTCGTCACTGTCATGCCAAAGGCGCGAATGTGCATTTTTAAAAATGTTGGGAAATTAAATTTTAAAGTTTCAAGTGCTTTAAAAATTTGCAAAATTTATATTTTTTTTCATTTTTTTCTGTTATTTAGGGTTACTTGTCAATTATTATAACGTATGTAAAATATCTTCAGATTTGGACAACCTACTGAATTATAAATACGGATTTTGTAAGGCTATATCATGATCAAAACGCAAATATTTTTGTTTTTAATGCTATAACTTTTTATTATCGCAAGATAAAATAGTAATGTAAGGGCAATAATTGTTTGATTTTAAAACACCTATCTATTGGCATCATTAATTAAAACTATTTTGTCAAACATTAATTTGCCATTTGTTATTTGCAGGAAAAAATGTTTGGCAAAATATTTTTAAATAATGATGCCAATCGATAGGTGCTTTAAAAACAAACAATAAATACCTCTACATCACTATTTTATCTTGCACCAATAAAAAATTATAAATTAAATTGGAAAAACTGAAAATCTTGTCATGCCAAAAGGGCGAATCTTTTCGTTTTTTTGCTATAACTCTTTAATGATACAAGATCAGATAGTAATGTAAAGGCAATTATTGTTGGTTTTCAAAGCACCTATCGATATGCATTATTAATTACAAATATGGTGCCAAAAAATTCCTGCAAATAACAAATTATTGTTTGGCAAAATATTATTAATTAATGCTGCAGATCGATAGGTGCTTTGAAAACAAACAATAAATGCCTTTATACCACTATTTTATCATATACCAATAAAAAGTTATGGCGAAAAAACGAAAAGATTCGCCCTTTTGGCATGACAAGATTTTCAATTTTCCAAATTCGTCCTTTTGGTTTTGCTTTTTGTGGCTATCCAACAAAATGACACGCGATTTTGGCACAGTATACTTGGGGATAAACTACATTCAAAAAAAAAAACGCAAATGTCAAGAATTGCACATTCACCCCTTTGGCATGATAGTGACGATATCATCCTGAACTAAGTTTCTACTCGGGTATATCTTGTTCTTTCATTTGTATCAAGGAAAAAAACACAGACGAATAACGTTTACTATTTCCAATTGCTCTCTCGTTTTAGTTACGATTTCGGTTTAATTTTTTTTATAACGAAACGGATCGGTTTCTTAAAATATCGTCGATAATTTGTTTAATTGAGAAAATGAATTTTCCAAAATACATTTACATCAACACACATACACCCCCACCCACCCAACACATACAGTGTAACAGCGACGACATTGTGTCACACGTTGCCAAACGCAATTAGTCGACATTTGTATTTAAATGAAACGCGTGGCAACGCTGTGCATCAACCAAGCAGGCGGCCGGCCGCACCTTTGCACCGTGGGTATTTAGCAGTAAAAGCCCGTGATTATCAAAAAGGAAGAAAAGTAATTTGTTTAAAAGCAATTAGAATAACAAATGCACACTGATAGTATTCTTAATTATGCAAATATAAATGTGTTTATAATTAAAATTTTCTTTTAATCAATATTTTTTATGCTGGAATTTGTTGTTTCTTTATGTGGTTCTTTATATAAAATGCATTATTATTATTTGTGGTTTTGCCACCACCATTAAGCAATTTCTTTTTACTTCCAGACATACACCTAGAGTTACATTGATAAATAGCGCCATTTCGTGAACTCCCTCCTTACCCTGTGCCTTACCAGGGTGCTTAACTGACACAGATAAATATAGTGTCGCCTTTTAGGGTGGTTTTTAGTGCAATTTAGTAGCTCTTTTTTGTGTGCTGTTAGTTTATGTATAAATTATATTTACTTACGAAATTATTTCAAGCAAATTGCATGAACTCCATGCAGTTTAGCGCTAAAGTGTTTTTATGTGGTTTTTCTGGTTAGCTACTGTGTTTAGAGGGTGGTGTTCATTATTGTTAAAGATAAAACTAGATTTTCATAATGTACGTCATGCGACAAGCTACTTGATAAGATTCAGGTCAGGATTGTATGGCAAATGGTTGGTTGTGTTAAGCACATTCAAAGGGGAGTTAAAAATGTGCAGATTTTTCTTTACATCAAATTTTAAGAATTATATATTTCTAAATATATGAAATAGCAATAATTAAAAAAAAAATAAAAAGATTTTCATATGTAAAAGAATTTCAAATCGCTATTCTTTTCAAAACGGATCATTTATAATTTAAACATTTTGAAAAAATATTTCCATATAAAAAGTAATTAAAATTCTATGAAAATCGAAATCCGTTTAAAATTGACTCATTTTAAACTATTTGTTTCTTATCGTTTTTTCTTTTCTAAGAAACGCAAAAATCCCCCTATTTTATTTTCAAGACATAACTGATTGCTTACCTAAATAAGCAATTATTTATATTTCAGCAATATCGCTTTTTGTGTATTTCAAATTTTCTGTTATTTTAGCAAAACTTGAAAATGTTCGCACTTGTTTGATAAACAAACAAAAACTGTACAATTCTAGAAAATTACAAATCAAATACCGCCTCATGCGTATATCACAAACGGCGTCTGACAGTCTGTTAAAATAACTAATAGCGCAAGAGGTAACAGATGGCTGAGTGATAGGTCTATCAGCAGTATTTTGTCTGTTTGTCTAGCAGGCATGTCTATCGGCACGTTTGCAAATACGTCGTATAACTTGCAAATTTTCACGCCTGCAAAATGACAATACCTAGTGTTTGCAAAAGAAACAAAAAATATACATATTTGTTATCAACAAGTAACCAAATTCTAATTAAAGTTATAAAAGTGCTTGTGCAAGAACAGCGCTTCAAATTGCAATCAGAATTGCAGTTGTTTATAAATCATAAATTGCGCACTTTGGGTCTGATTGCACCGTGGGTTGATATTTTTGAAAATGTTTTTGTTTGTGCTTTATATAAATATTGTGATTATCTTAAAAAAAAAACCTACTTAACGATTGAGGTGTGTCCATACTTCTAAAGACACAATTTAAAAGGATTACTTATTTAAATAAATATCCATACTCATATCTTTAGAATAAATAAATATAGCTAAAATCCAGAACATCAATCAGTTGTATCAACACTAAAACAAAGTCTGTGAAAATTTTTAACTTTTTGCTTGTGTAAAAACTGCTGATTGATTGAGCACTTGAAAATCACTTGATAAATCATTTATGACGAATTTTTTACTTTACTATATATCACCTATCAGTTCAATAGATGTAGCAAAAAACAATATCAGTGCAAAAATTAATTTATTGAGATAAGACAAGGCCGTTTCGTGTTGCAAAAATACTATACACTAAATATTTCTTATATTTGTTATCGCAAAACGACATTTTTGATTAGTTTTATCAAAAGCTACTAAATAAACTTTAGTGCGGATAGTTGAAAAACAGTAGGACAACTGGCGCAACGAAAAAAATTACAACATTTGGTTATTGGAATAAAAAAAAGTCTGCAGTAATTGTTTTTTTTATGTTTGTGTAGGTCTTAAACTTTTATCCATTTGAGGTTTATTTTATATATTATTTTATAAAACGAATTTTCTGAACATTTATTATAATTTTTTTTTTTACTTGATATCTATATTAAAAATACCATTAATGTGCTGGATAGGTTTAGTGAAAACTGTTTTATTTTCATACATTATAAGGACTGCGTCGAATAAAATTGTCCGCTACAAAAATGAAAAAATCTATAAATCTAGTAATCGAATTTTTATAGAATAAAATATTGTATTTTGCAAATTATTTTTAGATTTAAAAAAAATATAAAAAACCAGAAATTAATATTTTTTAATAAAAAGTTTTAATTTTTCCGGAACCCCTTCCATTAATGTGGTAATGGTAGTGTCCGACACCCTCACAGCTGCTGAAGACCACTTTCTTTTAAAGTCTTGAAGGTCTTTGGTCACTTTTTTTGTTGTCTTCATCTCCCTTTTTACTAAAGCCCAGTATCTCTCAATCGGCCTGAGTTGTGGACAGTTTCATCATTGCATTTTGTTGGATCCACTCTAAGGCCGTTTTGCTGTAGTGACATGAAGCGAGTTCAGGCCAAAAAAAATGTGGACACTTCATGTTGGCGGAAAAATGGAATCAATCTCTTTTGCAAGCATTCCTTCACACACATTTCGCTATTAATTGTACCCGATCTCACGAATGAGCTGCTCCTTTTTCCACAACTGCAAATTGCCTGCCAAACAAGGAATTTCTTTGGAAAATTTGTCATTTTTTTTTATTTGAATTTTTCAGCGACATTTCCTCGAGAATCGGCTGTATAAAATTACTGCCCAGGTAGCTGAGAAAAGTCCGCTAAAACATAAGTTTCGTCGTCCATTATGCAGCAATCGAATTTTAAAAAAAAATCTTGGTTCAGCTTTTTAGCTCGTTGTTTTGCGGTTTCATTCTTGACGGCATTTCTATCCGGAACTTTTTGGACCTTGTACGTCTTCAGCCCAGCTTCTTTCTTAGTCCTGCGCACGAAAGATTCTGAGCAATCCGCCTTTCTCGCCAATTTCCTTACGGATATGCTTGGATCTTTCTTTAAAATATTCACAACCTTCTTCGACTTTGCACCATCATGTGGGCCTTTTTTTTACCAGAACCTTTCTTCCGATCAATACTCAGGTCTTCCTTAAAGCGGTTGATAACGCGAGAAATGGTCTTAGGGTTAGCCCCTACCTCCTTGTCAATTTTTTTAAAAGACCAACTAGGTTGTTTTTGAAAATTTTTAATTATATTTTCTCGCACTTCCACTTCGTTTGCCATTTTCGCGTTAAATAAATTTTGTATTGACTATAACAGACACAAATTAATTTTTGCCATTTAATTCAGAGCTACTATTATCAAATTTTTTTAATTTGAATCTTGCAATAGCACATTATGGGAAGATATGTAACGGACAATTTTATTCGACGCAGTCCTTAGATTGTCGAAAATGATACGTGGTACGTTTAAACGATATTGTTTCAATATCAAAATATTTTATAAAGAAATTGTGTTTTTTAAATGTGTACCCATGGTTGAAGTATATACAGGTTAAGTCATCTTTCAAAATTCAGTCGCCATTTACTTTTTTTTGAAAACTGTTTGAAAGACTCAACATTTGTTTACGAAAAATTTAAAACAAAATATCAATGCTTTGTTTAGAAATTCATAAAAAAATTGAAACTCAAAATTTTAAAATAAATAAATTACAACACTTTGGTAATTTTCAAGCTTTCTATGGGCTAAAACACCGCAGTGCATAACAAAAGTAAAAAAGTGAATTTGTGGTGTGAAATTTGAATAATTTAGCCAATTTAAAGTGCAAAAAAACATAACCTTGAAATGAAGTGTAAAATGACAATTAATTGCTGTATTTTTAAAATTTTCTTATTGACATTCTCAGCATAGTGTATGCCAACTAACTGTCTAGATGGCCTAACCTGTATATATTTCAACCATGTGTGTACCTATTCAAAAAATAATATACTTATCGATACTTTAAAAGCAGAACATCGTAACCTATATTTTGAGAATTTTTGTTTTATTGCAGTTTTGGAAACCTCTTTATAAGTTGAATTTAGTAATTTCAAATTAAGTCAATTAACACTTATTATCGTAAATAAATAATTTTAATATTTCTTTTAGTACTACTTTAAGTATTTTTAACTCCTTTTGTGGTTGGGTATAAAATCTAAAAATATGAGTATTTATTATATGAGTAGTTATTTAGATAATATCGTCACTGTCATGCCAAAGGGGCGAATGTGCATTTTTAAAAAATGTTGGGAAATCAAATTTTAAAGTTTGAAGTGCTTTAAAAATAAGCAAAATTTACATATTTTCATTTTTTTCTGTTATTTTGTTTTATTTGTCAATTATTTTAACATATGTAAAATATCTTTAGATTTGGACAACCAACTGAATTATAAATACGGATTTTGTGAGGCTAATATTTTTTTTATAACTTAAAATAGTAAATGTAAAGGCATTAATTGTTTGCTTTTAAAGCACCTATATATTGGCATCATTAATTAAAAATATTTGTCTAACATTAATTTGCCATTTGTTATTTGCAGGAAAAATGTTTAGCAAAATATTTTTAAATAATGGTGCCCATCGATAGGTGCTTTAAAAACAAATAATTAATACCTTTACACCATTATTTTATCTTGCACCAATAAAAAATTATAGCAAAAAAACGAAGAAATTGGAAAAATTGAAAAATCTTGTCAGGCCAAAAGGGCGAATCTTTTCGTTTTTTTGCTTTAACTCTTTAATGGTACAACATAAAACAGTGATGTAAAGGTAATTAATGTTTGTTTTCAAAGCACCTATCGATCCGCATCATTAATTACAAAAAATCAATAAAATATTGAACGACTCGATTTAGAGACGTTTGTTTTTCGTCTCCTGTGAAATTTTCTTTTTGTTGGTTACGATCTTTTGCCTGTATGGTATCGATATAAATAATATTTGTTTATCGAAAATAACAATAAAATGACATTTTTATGTAATTCTTTTTAGAATCTTTTTAGTATCCTAGTTCTATTTTTGTTGAAGATAATAAAAATATGGACAAAAACACAAAATTTCTAAAAAAAACTGAAAAAATAACTGAAATCAAATCAGAAAAAAGGGATTATAAACGATTACATTATTCGATTGGATTTAAGTTCTTAGATCTTCAATGTTGTTAATTTTCAAAATATATAATATCCTCGATAGTATAGCGGCCAGTTTTGTTGTCTAAACCGTTAAAAATTGTTCATTAAATTCCTTAGATCCTAAATTTTTTTAAGTTCCTATAGATGTAATATATTCAATATTAAACATAAATCGAAATGCGCAATTGGGAACCTGTATTCCGAAATCGGTTCGTTATATAATCGAAACAGCAACGAGAAATATAATCAAAACTAATACTCTTTTGGGTTTCAATACTTTAGTAAAACGCTTAGATTATTTTTTTATAATTTCAAAATACGCAATATACTTGATAGTAAGCCGACCAGTATCCTATTGTCACGTGGAAGACCAGCGTTCAATTTAGCATTCTATATTTTACATTATTACCTTATCAAAATCTATATATAAAACGTTACCAACCTTGACTTCCATAGCAATCGGTCCACTGCAGACAGAGCAGCGTCAACAACAGCAACAAACGCGACTCGGCAAAGCATCCACCAACCTTTGGAGCCGCTCCTGCGGCGCTGCCACTTCGATGTCCACTACGGCGTACATGAACACATCGCGGCGGAGTCACCAATTCCAAGGACAAAAATCGCCTGAAGGCAAACATTTTGGCAAAGCAAAGGCGACAAAGTAAATTGTAGCAAATGCAAACGAAAAAAAAAACAATATCCTATGTGCTTTTTATATTTTTGCAGACTGTGGTGCGATAAAATGTATGGATTTTTTACATTTTGCTACAACATTTTTGTTTTTATTTAATTTAAGCAAACAATTTAACAAAATTACCGCAAAATTTATGTTGCACTTTTTTTTATTTATTTTATTTATTTTACGTTTTTCACTTTTTTCACATTCTTTCACACACGTAATTTCACTCACTCCACTTTTGCTGTGTATTCGTAAATATATACAATTTTTGACAGTCCAGAGCCGCCGCCGTGCAAATTGAAGTTGACTGCGTTTCGTTGTTGTTGTTGTAACATTGACTGTCGCTTATCAATTGAATGAATTGTTGTTGTTGTTTTTAAACACTGCAACACGACGAATGCTTAAAAACACATGGCGGCGCATTTAACACTGAAACACGTTTTAATTGTTGTATTTGCTTGCATTTGTTGCTAATGCAATTTTTGTTGCTGTAAAACATAAAATATGCATAAACAGCAAAAGAAATGCGTTAAAAATTTTACAACTGAAACACTATATGTTTGTCTCACTCTGACAATTGAGTTTCCGGCATGCCTTACTACGTTTGTTTTCTGCACACTACCAAAAAAAAAACACTTTTTCGCAGACTTTGTACAATTTTTAGTAGTATTTTATTTGTTTATTTTATTTACTTAATTTTATTTAGACATTTATTTTTTGCTTTTATTTGATTAATTGATTTGTTGTTTTATTACTGTACGCAACACACACAAATCACTTGCAGTTTTTCATTCATAAATGCAGCAGAAGAATTTAATCAACCGTAATGCAACCAACGATGCGCGACACAACCTTCCGCGTTCATTTTATAAGTGCAACTGAATGGAAAATTCATCGTTCGCCGCAATTTAGCACAGTGTTGCATTTTACGTAAATAAAAATATAACATGAAAAATAAAAACGTATGATTTAAAATAAAAAAAAAGTACTTTTGATGGAAAAGAATTTTAGTTTTCTAAATGTCTAGAAAAATCAGTGACAAAAGAACATTTTACAAAAAAATAATGTCCGCAGAATAAAATCGAAGACAAAAAAAAATTAAGGATAGACAAACATTTTATTATAAAAATAATAAAAAATATAAACAACTAAAGAACAAACAATCATTGGCAATTAATACGAAATGAATATAAAAGATATATACTAAAGATATAAAAAAAAAATATTTTGCCATACAAAACTAAAAATTTTCAACTACATATTTTAAACAAAAATTTTGAAAAAGTACTTACAACGAACTGCTAAGTTTTTCGTATTTAAAAATAATCTTGTGCAACACTGTTTACAATTTTAATCAGTGTTGCCAACAATTTAAATAAAACACCAAATCGCTGCAGTAAACGGTTATTAAAAACCCATTCTCTCTTTTCTTAACGTTTATTAATTATAGTTGAATTCTGCATAATGAATAATGACAAAAAGTTCGAAAAATCTAAATCTACTCAATAACTATAATGTACAGCTTTTTGACATTTATTTTGATAAACAAATTTAAAAAAGTCATATTTAAATTTAAGCTCCAGTTTAATTTTGACTATAGTTACGGGTTATTTGTTTATGATAGCAATTAATTGCGTGATATATTTAATACCAACATACAATTTTTATAAAAATTATCTTTTTGGTTTTTTTCTCACCATTACCACTTTAGCCTCAAATTTTAATGTTTTCTACACGTGAAGCAAAGCTAAAGTGTGCCTTTGGAATTCACAAAAGTAATGGAACGAAATGAGCTAAATCGATGAAACTTTGTATTTATAGGTATTGCAAACTAAAAACAATGATAGTTCAACTGTGCGAAATCGACTAAATTGCTGACTAAACTAAATTGCAGAAGTTTTTATTCGACCGCCATTCGGTAACCGGTAATTGTTAATGTCTCTAATAAATCGATTATCATATGTCTGTTTGATGTCTTCAAATTTTGTTCAATTTAGTCTACTCGAAAATTTGCTAAATTGAAAAGTCGAACACTGCATTACCGAACTAATTTATTTTAGTCAGAAATTTAGTCGAATTCGCACACACCCTAAACCTCAAATGTGAAATAATTTCGACAGTAGTTAAGTTATAAAATTATGTTCGTTATTTATATTCGTTAGATCAAAATGTGTATTATCCGCCCTCATTTGCCTTTCAAAGGATCTTTTTCAAGAAAATTTGTACGTGATTGTAGCTGGTTTCATCGCAAATTGTAGTTGGTTTGTTGGATAAAATGGTGGGAAATCAGATTTTTTGCGGGATATCGAAAACGGTTATGGAATTAGATAGTTGATATAAAAGTCATATAAATCCAATTCCAAACGCCATTCACAAAAAGGCATATGGACATAAGTGCATGTAGTATTTAAATACGACTAAACATCTGTAAAAAATTATAGAATTCTATATGGTAGATAAATAGATATAAATAAAATAGTAAAAAAGTTACCGTTTTTGTCCCACGCGGGACAAAAACGGATGTAAATATCGAGGTTCATGTGGATATTCCAAAAAGTCAGCGAATTTTGTGTAAAAATGATTTTGTTGAACTATTTAAAAAAATAGTGCGAGTTCGTGTGTGTGCGAGTTCGACTAAATTTCTGACTAAACTAAATTGTACAGAGTTTCAATTGATTGCCATTCAGTGACCGTTAATTGTTAAAGTCCCTAATTAATCAATTATCATATGTCTGTTTGCTGTCTTCCAATTTAGTTAAATTTAGTTTGCTCGAAGATTTGCTAAATTGAAAAGTAAACGCTGCATTACCGACAAAATTTAGTTTAGTCCGCAATTTAGTCGAACTCGCACACACCCTTAGGTAATTTAAATATAATATAATAAAATAACTTATTTATATAACTTATACATTGAAAATTGATTGCATTTGCAATTAATTAAAAAATTCGTTTGACAACTAAAACAAAAAATAAAATATCAAATCCGTTTAATTATATAAAGCTTATTTATAAGTTTCCAAATAAATTTATTCGACTAGTGACAATCTGTTGATGGATAAAAAAAGTACACTTTAGAACTGCTTACACTGCTCTGCAGTTAACACTGCAATACCGATAAATCCAGTTTATTTAGACACAACCCCATTTAATAGCAAACTATCCAAAACACAAACCAAAATCTGGTTTCAACTGTTTTACCAGTCGGTAACATAAATTTTAAATAACTATATCACTGCTTTATTAATATTTCATTTTAATTAACTGCAATTCAACATTCTCGATAGTATAGTGTACATAATTGCAATATTTGTTCAGAAAATATGGAATACTATTTAAATAAAGATATATTTATTAATTAGTTACAATTAGAATCAAAAAAAATATATTATGAAATTTGTATAAAAAAAATAGTTAACATTAAAAAAACAATGTTCTCCCCGACGGGGAATTGAACCCCGGTCTCCCGCGTGACAGGCGGGGATACTGACCACTATACTATCGAGGATTGATGCGTTTAATTTGTCTAAACTTTAATATAAAACTTTACATTATTTTTAAACATATTCACCATTAAATTACTTGTTACAAAATTGAAAAAATAGAAAATGTAATTGCTATTGTTTTATGAAAATTAGAATAGTCTCACACAATGTTTTCTGTGCCGGGAGCAAGCAATGTCATTCATATAGTAATTCATCGTTTAAAATAAAAATTACTAATTACTTACTATGAAAATTAGTTGTGAAAATTAATTATGCCAGTTATTAGAAAATATAAATATAATGTAAGTTTTAATACTTATTAAAAAAATTTAATTAATTGAAAAGAATAAGAAGTACATTTTTCAGAATATTAAAATTAAATTGTTCAAAGTATTATACAATGTTAAATTATTTGTTAATATTTAATTATTTGAAAATATTAAAAAAATGAATTATATTAAATTATTTTATTTTATGTTGATTAGTTTTATGTTTGAAACTTTTTTTAAATTTATTTGTTTTTTTTTCAATGGCAAAAATTAAAAAATTCCAATTTGAGTTCGTGTGATATTGTTAATGAAAATTCGAATTTTGAAAAGTCTCTGTATCGCAAACACAATGCAGAAAATAAATATGTGACAATGAAAACTATGCAAAAAGTATAAAAAATATAAATAAATATAAAAAAATCTCCTCCGTGACAATGTTGCAACTTGTGAACATTGCCGTGACCAGGATTCGAACCTGGGTTACTACGGCCACAACGTAGGGTCCTAACCACTAGACGATCACGGCTACAGGAGATGTGTTTTGACGACTGCTAATTTCCGCACTTCTACAACGCATTAAATTGTTTTCTTTGTATTAGTAGAGGGTTGCAATCAGCAAAAAAGAAAAATAGTACTTTCAAAATGTATGGCATAAAGTACACTTTTAATATATAAAAAATAAATATATTAGGATTATTTTTTAATGCAGAGCAAACAGTGCAGAGCGCTGACTATCATAATCGCTGATCAGTGACGTATTTTAAATAGTATCAAAAAAACACTCTTCAAAAGTTGAAATAATAACGCGTATTTTATTTGTGAACATAGTAATATTACATATTTCGAAATTTTATGTTATTAAGAAATGTACAGAAATTAAATAATTTTCAATTGATATTTATACAAAAAATCGATGCTAGCAGTGTCGCTGCGTTTCTACTCGTTCAATTGAACGTATTCAATAAACCACTCCGGGGGAATATTATCGAATTACATTGTCCACCACCTTTGACTCGTTTGTAATAATTATAAAATTCAAAATTAATTTATCGGACATTTCATATTAATCGGGTCAATCACTTTTGCGATTTTAGAGACAGGATCGAGCGACATTTTGAATTGTCACTGGATATATATTGTTTTCTTATTATGATTTATAGCAAAAAAATCTCTTATTTGTTTATTAGTTGTTGTGTTAGTAAAATCTTGAAATATTAAAGTGCACATATATCACAGCACAAATAATATACCAAAAAAATTTAAACCAGTGCACAGAAAAAATTAATCGACGTAAATACATCAATCAAAATTAATTGTACACCATTCATTGGTCTAGCAATGACATTTTTGCCATTTTCATGTATTTCACGAATTCCACTAAATTCACCAGCGTTGTAAGCGAGTACACGAACACACACCACGCACTGTTATAGCGACCACGCACTGCTACAGCTACCACTCACTGCTATAGCGACCACACACTGCTATAGCGACCACGCACTGCTATAACATCAACGCGGTATGCGAATACACGTAGCTATTGCCAGCAAATGCGATTGCTAATATGATGAATATGTACGCTAAAACAATTAATAATTTAGTCGGCGCAGTTTTAGCAATAATTTCATTGTGTTGATGTACCTTTTTGGCTATATTTACGATTTTTTTTCTGTATGGGATTAATATATAATCGTAAAACTTAACATTTTCATGTTTAATAAAAAACATATTAAATTTTAATCCAAGAAAATTTGAAAAATGTTAAAAACTATTGATAAATTTAAAAATTAAACACAAAAGTATTGAAATTATCTGTAATCCACAAAAGGGTTAAATAAATATCCCAAAATGCATTACCGTGTAATGAAGCAGAATTGCAACATTGGCACAAAGTTTAAGAATCAGATCACGAAATCAACCAAAGCAAGTTGAATTTGGACGTCAGATAAAGATGCATTGACCATTGTCGTAACTTTTAAACTTGTACATGCCACGTCCACATCTTGGAAAAAATACGACTAAACGAGAAACTAGATTATGTGTTAAAAATAAAATTAAACAAAAACTTAAAGTTTTTGGAACGTAATTACAACATTTGCTCAGCAAATATGGTTTTATAGATTATAGCTTTAAGATATATATTTTTTTAATAGTTTCGATTAGAATCAAAATATTAAATTATGAAAATTATATGAAAAAAGTCTAAAATAAAAAAAATAAATAAAATAAAAAAAATAAATAAAATAAAAAAAACGTTCTCCCCGACGGGGAATTGAACCCCGGTCTCCCGCGTGACAGGCGGGGATACTGACCACTATACTATCGAGGATTGATACGCTCAGTGTGTCTAAAATCTGATATGAAATTTATTAATATTTTTTTTTTAAATATTCACCATTAAAGTATTTATTTCAAAATTTTAAAAATAGCATAAGATCTATCTAGCTCAAATTGTTTTTGTTTTGCGTACAAAATTTATTCAAATTTAAATTATGAAAAAAACATGGCTATTATAGCTGTGTTTTTTCATAATTTAAATTTGTGCCGGAACAAATTTTGTACGCAAAACCAATTTGATTTATCTAGCTCAAATTGTTTTTGTTTTGTTCCGGCTCAAATTTAAATTATGAAAAAAATAGCTATTATATTGCATTTAATTTGAAGCAAATTTATTTAAAACTAATTTAAATAAATGAATTATTTGAAAATGCAGACAAATCAATTATTTCAGAAAAATATAAAGAAGTTTTGAAAAATTATTGAAAAAGATAATTAATTGAAAAGTATAAGTAATACATTTTTAGAGAATATAAAAGTATTTTGTTAATATGTAATTATTTTAAAATAGTTTAGAAAACGAATTAAGGTTTTAACTACATATGGAAAAACGTCAACCACGACCGAAAAATTCAAAATGCTCAAATCTTTGACATAAAGATGGATTTGGAATCTTAAATATCCGAATCTAAATCTCTGAAAAGAAATTTCTATTCCGTACAAAAAAAATACTCATAAAGTTACGTTACAATGCGATTTGTAAATATACGTATTTTTCATGTATTTTGAGTAACTAAATTAATTAACTTTAAAGACATACAGATACAAAATATTATTTTCTGTTTTTTCAGGTAACATTAATAAATATTTCTAAAGCTTAAAAATAATGATCCAAATTAAAATAACTGAAAATTTTTGATTTTTGTATAAGGGTTTTCGATGTCCCGTCCGGATCCAAAAAATACATTTATTACCATAGTAAACTGAATTTTTTTTTAAAAAAGTTGAATCCACTGTAGTTGAGTTGAATCCACCTCGGCATTTCCAAAAATGTAAACATCGTTTTCCTAGTGATTCTAGAAAATTTTTGACAGCTAATTGAAATCTGTCCCGTCCGGAACTTTGAGTACCAAAAATGTAGAACTACAGTATAAAAAATATACAAAAAAAAAAATTCAAAAAAGTAAAAAAAAATAAAAATCTTAAAAAACATCTACAAATTTGGATAGTTCGTAATAATGATTATTAAATTTGTCATATACATAATTATTTTTAGCAAAAATCGTAGTGCAAATTTCCATACGGAACGTCCGGAATTATTCTGCGATTTATTTCGAAATAACTGTAATCTTTAGGAAGAAAGTGTACATATACAAAAATAATGTAAATTGTCTCAGCTATGTTCTGAGATAATTCAAAAAAAAAAGTTATTATACGAAAAAAGTATTTTTAGAATAAAAATCGTACTGATAATTTCTATACGGAATTTTTTGTCCCGTCCGGAATTTTTCTGTGTTTTATTTTGAAAAAACTACAATATTTAGGAAGAAAGTGTAAATATAAAAAGAAAGCACATGTTTGAACTATTTTTTAAAATATTAAAAAAAAAACATTATTACGCAAAATTCGCTGACTTTTTGGCATTTTCATATGAACCTCGACCTGCACTTCCGTTTTTGTCCCGTTCGGTACTCTCACTATTTAATTTATATCTTTTGATTTACCGTATATATTTAAATACTACATGCACCAAAAAAATCAAGTAAATTCATTAATTTCCTTCGAGATATTAAAGTTTTAAGCGTACGAATGTCCCGTCCGGAACCCCAGGAAATGCCCATATGTATGTCATGTTTGAAAATTTCGAAAAATTATTGTTTTTGTCCAATGGCAAACATTAAAAAATTGCGAAAATGTTGGCAATTATATTTCGTTTGACATAGTAAATGAAAATTTTGAATTTTGGACAGTTTCTGCATCGCAATCACAATGTAATGAAAATAAATATGACACACAATGACAGTGAAAACAAAGCATAAAAGTATAAAAAAAAGTAAAAAAAAATCTCCTCCGTGACAATGTTGCAACTTGTGAACATTGCCGTGACCAGGATTCGAACCTGGGTTACTACGGCCACAACGTAGGGTCCTAACCACTAGACGATCACGGCTACAGGAGATGTGTTTTGACAGCTGCTAATTTCCGCAGTTGTACAACGCACTGAATGGTTTTCATTGTGTTAGAACAGGGTTGCTAGCAGCAAAAAATAAAAACAGTACTTATGACATAAAGTACACTTTGGTAGATACAAAAAAAAAAAACATTAGGCGTTTTTTTTATTAGTTCAGAGCAAATGAAGTAGAGCACAAACTGTCAAAATTTGTGCTTCGTGTTTTTTATTTGGTCGGAGCAGTCAGTGCTTTAAATTCGTGTTTTTTATTGACACAGAGCGCTCGCTGAACGTGCTCGACGTGCACTGAATTAATTATTCGAGCAGACCGAGCACAAGCAAAATACATCCCTGCCATTTCTATTTTTTTTCGCAAATGACAGATGAAAACTGAAACTAAAAAGTGATAAAATTATAAAATGAAGCCATTGGATAAAAAAAAGTGCCATAATAAGACATAAAGTATATTATTTAGTAATCAGTAGTGATCATTAGTGTTAAATAGTTTTATTTATATTTATACAGTTGCACAAAATTAGAAATGACAAATATTATTAGACTCAAAGTGTAACAAAATTAACACAGACAAAACAGAGTAGCTCGACGAATGCACTGTTCAGTGAACAATCAGTCTGCACTGGCTACACTGAACGTACTGCACTGCACTAATAAAAAAAAACGCCTATTAGATCGTGATTGAAGTATATATAGGTTAAGTCATCTCTGAAAATTCAGACACCATTTACTTTTTTTTATATTTAAACTGTTTGAAAGACTCAACATTTGTTAACGAAAAATTTAAAACAGCATATCAATGCCTTGTTGACAAGTTCACAAAATTAACAAAAACTCGAAATTTTAAAATCAACAAATCTCAAAATTTTAAAAAGTTAAAAGAATTTTATGACTTCAAAATGACCCACAGTGTATAATAAAAAATAGTTAATTTTTGCAATGGAATTTTGATTTTTTTTACGCGTACAAGTGTAAATTAATAACATATATTGGTCAAGGTTGGTGTATATGCCAAAATATAGCATATACACAACCCAGAACAATATATCGTATTTACACTTGTGCGCGTAAATTTAACACTCTGATCATGTTATCATGCTGAATGCACCCCGTGTTATTTTAACCATAAAAAAATATCTTTTTAATTTTCAAAATCATTTTTATTTTCTGTAGAAAACATAAACTCAATGGTGAAATCATAGTAATTATATAAGAAATTATTATTATTTCTACGGTACTTCTAAAGAGAAGATATAGGTTGTTTTGTTCTTTTTTCAGTGGTTCTCAGTTTAGAAATATCACAAAAAAATTATTTTGGACTTGTCCAAGATTACACTCCAAATGGGCGGAATCGCCTTTTTGCACCAGATTTTTTTTTAATGCAGAAATTGATACAGGGGTCGAGAATGGAAAAAGATCAAAAAGATAAATAAAATCAGAAATATCAAAAATATCGAAAAGAGCGAAAATATCAAAAATATCGAAAAGATCAAAATAACCAAAAAAAAAAAAAAAATCAAAAAAAAAGAGAAGATCTTTTCGGTTTTTTGATCTTTTCGATCTTTTTGACCTTTTCGATCTTTTTGATCTTTTCGATATTTTCGATCTTTTTGACCTTTTGGATATTTTTGATATTTTTGTTCTTTTGGATTTTTTTTTTCTTTTATATTCATATTAATTATATAAGAAATTATTATTATTATTTCTATGGTACTTCTAACGAGAAGGTATAGTTTTATATTCAGTGAAAAGTATTGACCGTATAAATTTAAATAATATAAATGTTGATATTATTGTTTTAATTCAGGTAATATTAAACCAAAATCAAATACACGGATGGAAATAAAATTCTAAAACTCATAAGAATTCGGTTAGAAAGAAAAATAGTAGAATTCGACTTATATCAATAAAATACTACTAAAATTCTAGAATTCGTCATCTGAATATTAAGAAAGCAAATTACTTAGTTGTCAAAAAAGTAAACAACTTTATTCTACTGGATTTTCAGAAGTTAATTTATTAATTATTAAA
Organism: Dryomyza anilis; assembly: GCA_951804985.1. Classification (NCBI taxonomy): domain Eukaryota; kingdom Metazoa; phylum Arthropoda; class Insecta; order Diptera; family Dryomyzidae; genus Dryomyza; species Dryomyza anilis. Next base: position 19,743,832 of record OX638133.1, on the reverse strand, counting down.
TAGCAAAAAGAACACGCAAAATTGTTGCTGTATTCTTCGCAAAAGGAACACGTGTTCATGTATCTGCTATTGTTTTCATCAATCTTTCTGTCTTTTTAATGTTAGCTCTTATGAATTGTGTTGCGAGGTCGCCATCTGTTTGGTAGTGTGCATGTCTGTCTATTGAAAGTAACTAAGCCTTCTAGATATTAAGACATTTTGTTCTTAGGTATCAAAAAAGTAACTAAGTACAATTTGTCTGGATCTCAGATGTTTTGTTTTTCTTAGGTATCAAAAAACGGCTTGATATACAATGTTTGCATGTGTGTGTTTTCACGAATAGAACAACAAAGCAGACAAGCAAGCGCCTGTGTATGTATGAATGTTAAAGATATAAAAATAGAAAAAACGATTTTTCCTACGAATATTTTATGGTTTCAGTAATAATAATACAAATAAAATAAACAATTCAATTAGATTTGGCATTCAAAGAAGTCATTTAATATACAAAAATACATATAGGTAATAAAATTCTAAATAAACAATAAATTACCTAAGCTACCTATGTTAGCTTCGAAATAATTGCTTTTAGTTACTTTCAACATATCGAGAGACAGACACACGAACAAACAGATGGCGCTGACAGACGGAAAAAGCAAAACAAAACATAATAGCGACAAAGTAAGATCGAAATAACAACAACTATACGAACACGTGTTCATAAAATTTCGGGACGAACACCATCAACAACATTTTTGATACCTAAGAAATTAACAACTGAATTCAAGACTTATTCTACTTAGTTACTTTTTGATACCTAAGAAATTAATAACCGAATTCAAGAATAATTCTACTTAGTTACTTTTTTTGACAACTAAGTAAATTCTTTCTTGAAATTATGGATTTTTCGGTTTAGCTGGATTTTAGAACTTTTTTCCCTCCGTGTACTTACAAACGTTAAAAATTATTGAAATGCTAAATAAATGTAGTGTGTCAATTAGGTATAGCTTTAATTTTTTATTATTACACATATCGCTCATTTAGTACAAGAGTGTCAGAATTCAACAAACGCGATTTTTGAGTTAATGATGCATAATTATCCGTTATATCATGTTTCATCTTGTGTACAAAATTCGTAATAAGATCGTGTATACTTACCGCTTGAGAAGAGAATATGACTTTACCTAAATTCATATGTGCCATACATTTCATAAGCCAGGTAAGAGTCAATTTTAAATGTTAAACGCTTGGGCTGCAAAATCGATTTTTTTCAGTTATGATACTCTTGTTGTAAATGAGCCAAAAAACAGTTAAATTTGTATAATATTCCGTCGTAATAAGTGAAAAATGTAAATTCTCCTTGTAACTAAAAAAGAAAAAACGTTACATTTATAATTTATTTCGAAGTCTTAAGAACCTTCTATCTTCAAATATATCAATAAGAGGTTATAATGAAAACATATTCGAATAAATTACAAATCAAACTCATTGGAAGCAAGCTAATTTGAATTAGCCACAACTCGATTCGAAGCGTTAAGAGTCAACAAAATTAGAAATGTGACACCGAAACGTCATTCTAAATTTCAAAACAATAAATATGTCAATTGAAAATCGACGTCGAAAATCAATTTAAATTCGTTTAAATTCGTAAAATTTTTGATTCGGGAGTGTCGGTATCTTAAATAAGTGCGGTGTTTTAAATAGTTCAAGATATATAAAGAAAATAAAATTGGTGAAGCGAGATAAAAAATCTCAGTGAATATACGGTGACAATTGGCTCGATCTTTGCGCTTTTTTACAACTAAATTACTGTGACCGAGTCGTAAGCGAATGACTGAAATTTGTCGAAATTTGCTTCTGGTAATGCATGATTATAATATTTTCCAACTGCCATCTCCAGAGCCATGTCCACATCTACAAGTTTAGCACTAATTAAAAAAAATTACGTCGAAAAACTAGATTAGTTGTTAAAAATTAAATAAATACAAAAATTTCAAGTTCAGCAAAAAAAATAGTTTCGATTAGAATCGAAAAATTATTTATAAAAGTTATAAGAAAAAATATCTAAAATAAAAAAAAAATGATCTCCCCGACGGGGAATTGAACCCCGGTCTCCCGCGTGACAGGCGGGGATACTGACCACTATACTATCGAGGATTGATGCATTCAACTTGTCTAAGTTTTAATATGAAACTTTACAATATTTTTTAAACATATTCACCATTATTATTCACCATTAAATTACTTGTTCCAAAATTGAAAAAATAAAAAAATTGATTGCCATTGCATTACAAACAAAAGCTGAAAATTAAATATATCAGTTATTAGAAAATATAAATAAATTGTAAGTTTTAATACTTATTAAAAAAGTATTCAGAATATTAAAATTAAATAGTTCAAAGTATTATACAATGTTAAAATATTGTTAATAATTAATTATTTAAATATATTAAAAAAAAAATGAATTCTATAAAATTATTTTATAAAAAGATAATTTGTTTTAATTTGTGTCAATTTTATGTTTGAAAATTTCGAAAATTTATTGTTTTTATTCAATGGCAAAAATTAAAAAATTTTGAGTTCTTTTAACATAGTTTATGAAAGATTTAATTTTGAACAGTTTCTACATTGCAAACACAATGCAGAAAATAAATATGACACAAAATGACAGTGAAAACAAAGCAAAAGACAAATATCAGTGAATATAAAAAATAGTGAAAATAAAAAAAAATCTCCTCCGTGACAATGTTGCAACTTGTGAACATTGCCGTGACCAGGATTCGAACCTGGGTTACTACGGCCACAACGTAGGGTCCTAACCACTAGACGATCACGGCTACAGGAGATGTGTTTTGACGACTGCTAATTTCAAAAGTAGTATAACGCACTTAATTGTTTTCTTCGTATTAGTAGAGGGTTGCAATCAGCAAAAATTATAAATAGTACCGACATAAAGTACACTTTTGATAGATTAAAAATATATTATGTATTTTTATTTTTTAATGCAGAGCATAATGCCCGATATACATTGTATCTCAGTGATGATATTTTCAGTACAATTGTACTTTTTTCAGTACAATTTCAATGTCAAAAGTACCCAAGTTCTTCCCAGACCATTTTAGTACAATTCCATTGAGAAAATTCCAAAACAATAACTTAATTTATTACAAGTTATTGGTGAATAACTATAGACAATTACAATCTAAATACAACGTAATTTAATGTACCACATTTCACAATTATTTTCATATAAAAACTATTATTAAATTTCAGTTCTAGGTACATTTTTAAAAGCGGCATATTGAAGCAGCAATTGAAAGCGTTACTAATAGCATTTGAAAACAGTTTACTTTTTAAAACTAATGGCGTAAATAACTATAAACTAAAATCAGATGGACAAACATACAAAAATTAATTTTAGTAAACAATTATTCATTTATCTATTTTTAATATTTTATAAAAATTATTATAAATTTTTTTTCGTAATTGATAAGAACCGAAATTGAACCGGTATATATCAATGGAAAATAGAATATCTCTTTTTTCATGTATTTTAGGAGAAATATATTTCAAAATTTGTATGATCTTCGTATTTGTAAATTAATGACATTTAAATATATGAAAAAATACAATTTGGTTCAATTTAGTAAATTTTTTTTACGATATGTTACAACCCTAGTAGAAATTTTAGTAGGACCATGGTCATGAAGTGATCATGTCATTATTTGAGATGATCGGGATATGACGAGGCCCATAATGTCCTTGTAACGCAGTGTTCTGATCATGCACTGACCTCAGGCCATGATCATGTACTGATCGGGCAATTCCCCATTTTATTATTTGCCCGACAATTGCCTTGTCAGAGCTCGAGCATAATAGGGTTTCTCTCATTAAATCTCGATCATTGTCTGATGTCATTTTGTTATGAGGAACAAATAATGTAGCTATGATCGGGAACATTGACTATTTAGATAATGCAAACCCAGGTATGGTAAGCATGATAAGGGCACGCAAAGGCAATGATCATATTTTCTCTAATAGGACTTACCCAACGAAAACCCGATCATTTCCCGATGGCGCATCGGGCAAATTTCTACTAGGGAATAAAGGTATTCACGAAACGGAGCAGTTGCCGATGTACATTAGCAGTATTGTAGCATTGTATCATATTTCGTGAACACACTTATTTCATATTTGTGTAGTATGGTAGTTTTCAGTTTGATGTACCAAAAACAGATGTTTTTGTTTCATTCAAATTTTAGATTTATTGCTTATTGGCCATATACAATATATAAGTATGCCTTTTGTTACTTATTTTTAATTCAATATCTCTTATCAATTTATTATAATTAAAACAAAGTAAACAAATTAGATTAGTAATGTCGATTTAAGAAGAAACTCATCCATATATAGACTCGTTCATATATATTGTTAAAACAGTGGACATTATGCCATCATTTCTTTTTTATTTACATGCATATATGTACATATTCATTAAAAATATATATTTTCATGTAAATATAATGCATTTTGGTGAATTTCAAATCAATAATCAAACACTGTTTGTAATATCAAGTACCCAAAAGTCATGAATTTAACATCACCAAAAAACTATAAAAGTACCACGAAGTAAACTAAAGCTTTTAGCGAAGTAGATTAGCAGATAATTTTTTTTGTCACCAATGTATTTTGTTGTTGTGCAACTGCTACTTGACAAAACTGCTACTCTACATCACAACTGCTCCGTTTCGTGAATAACCTTAATATCGATATTTTCAAATATCATCCCTGTTGTAACTTCTCTGAGTTTTACTGTATCTCCTAGGGTTGCATTTTTTCAAAAAACTGCTATTTTAATAGGAAAATTAAAAAAATGCAATCCTAAGAGATACAGATCGGGCATTATTTTTTCATAAACTACATATTGCAATTTTCATACTGAACCAAATTTTCTATTTGACTTAATATTTCATACTGTTTTAAATTTGAAAATTCTACGTTATAAAACTATAGATTGAAAAGGGAATTACACATTCGATTAACCTTTGTTACAGCTATAATATTCTCACATAAAGTTTCTAATCGGTTCAGAAGGGAAATACAGACAGACGAAATTAATTTCGGTAGTAAATTTTAATAATTTCGACTCGTTGTTGGCTCGTATATCTTTCCATCATGAAATGGAAAACATTACCTGGGTTTTTTTCATAATTTAAATTTGAGCCGGAACAAATTTTATACGCAAAACAAAAACAAATTTGAGCTAGATAGATTTATCGAGCGCAAATTGTTTTTGTTTTGCGTACAAAATTTGTTCCAGCTGAAATTTAAATTATGAAAAAAACGCAGCTATTATTGAAGAGAAATGTCAAAAGAGCGGCAAGAAATATGGCGTCGTTTGCTGTCCCTGTCGCTCTACTTTTGTAGCGTCCCTGTTGAAAAACCATTGAAAAAAACTTTTGTAGCGCTCTTATTGAAAAACACTTTATATACACATTATTTCAAGGAAATACTAACATTATTTAAATAAAAAAAAGTAATTTTAAAACTGTTTGTTCCATATTATAAAAAGAAGTGGATAAATTTGAAATATGTATATGTTGTTCGATAGATTTATCATTCTACACAAATATTGACCTAATCTAAAATAAATGTTCACCAACGTTGTTTTGTATTCGTAGCCAACCTAAAATTGCTGTGATATATAAAAAGACAAAGTTTAAATATTAAATATTTAATTTATTTTTTCAAATTCATTATAATAACTAAATACAGAGTGTTTATTTAAAACAATAAACATTATTTTTTAATAAAAAAAAAAAACATTGGTAAATGTTAACATTATTAACATATAATTATTTTTTTAATATGATTAGAAACCCGTCCTTTACAAATTGTAGCCCATTAATTCTTTAGTACTGGTTGATTAATGAAAATCGTTTTTTAAAGCTTTGCTTCTCAGTCTTGATGTACTGTTGACTAGTGTAGGGCGTAACTTGTAAATGATTCTAAGGCGGACAAAGTCACCTGAAGCTCTAGCAACACCTGACGAATGTCCGCCCGCTGTTGGGGGAACTGAGGTTTCGGAGGTATAGGCGTGTCGTTATTTGTACGTCCAATGTGTTCACATTGATCGCGTTAATGTAGACGTGCCAACCGTACGAATGGCGACAACATAGCCATCGTAGTACGATGTTTTCGAGATATGAACTGAAAGTTCAAATGGTGGTTGTTGTTTTGACCTTTCGGTCAATGTTGAGGTTTTGTCACTGGTCCAATTGTCAAAAACATTTGAACATCGTTAATGCTTTACCATCATTATCCATGCGCTATACATAGCTGCGCCACAAGCTTTTATGCAATAACCTAAAAAGCTGCCTTACGACAACTTTAAAAGCTACAGCACAAACACAAGCTTTAAAGCTATGACAGGCAGTGGCTTAACGAGGTAACGCATTAAACAATGCAACATATCGATGGCATTTGGAATAGTAACGGGGTTGCACATTTGTCTGATAAACGCAAAGCTATGCAAGTTGCTGTTGAGCTTTGACAAAAGCTTACGTAAGTCATACATTTTGTGAAAAATGAGAAATAAGATATTAATGACCGAAGCCATTAATATTTATATTTTCACACTCACACAAAGTTTGCACAACACGAATGCTCTCGTAAAGCGCGAACAGCAAAAGCGCGCTTGCGCCGCACAGTCAAATGTAGCGGTTTGAGCAACAGTAAAGCTTTTGCCAAGAAAAAATGTCACAGGCTTTGAAAGCTGCACTGCGTTGCGCAGAAGTACTGCCAAAAGCTGCAGATCAAAGCTACTCTTAATGCACAAACTTAAAAACGCGGCAAGTCACGCATAAAAGTTTACACAAAGAGCGCCTTAAACTTAAGCTTGTGGCAGCGACTTCTGCGCAACAGCAATAAACTTCTTTTAAGCCATGACATCGCCGTAATAGCCAAAGCTCAACTGCCGCTCGGTTGCAATAATCATTATTTGCAGCAAAGGCTGCTGATTGAGTGATTGATACGAATAACGTCATCGTTATTGTTGTCAATTAATTGTTTGTGAACATGGCGTTCCCAGCCAAGAGGCCGTGCCTACCGGAGCACAGCGTGGTGTTTGGTGAACGGCGTAGTCAACTTTAGTATGGTCTTAAAACTGTCAAAAGCTCTGAAAAGCTAAGGCAATTTGCAAAATCCAGCGAGTAGCTTTATTAAGCAAACAGCAGAAAGCACAAAAGCTTTTGCCAGCAAAGCACAAAGTAAAGCTTCGAGCGTCGAAACCAATTATGTGTTTTTTTTGTGTTTAGTAGTTGTATTGTTTGAAGATAGCGTGCAAAAGCGTTTAATGAGGTAGAGCTTTTGCAAAAGCTTCTGATGCAATTGCAGTGCTGCATGATGTCATCGACGCGTTGCTGCCAGTTTCTTCGTTGTGGGTGTTGTATTCATTACTCATCGGCCCATGCATTTCATGAGCGCTTGCGATATGTGTCGTCTGTGTCTTCCCGGAAGTTGCAATAAGTGCGTTTCGTGTGTTTTGCAACTGGAGCTGGACCCTGCTGTCGCATCGCCTCATCCTCAAGGTTGTTGTGCTCGATGATGCGACACTTCTCGAGTAGCTCGCGGAAAGAGCTGATGTCGTGACGTGGGATATGTTTACGGTACTTAATGTGCAGCAGGCCATAGATCAAGTTCAGCTCGGTCTTCTCGTCGTGACGGTACTCGGGCAGCTGGGCCAACAGCGCGCGCTTCTCGTACACAAAGGTGTCGATGGCGGTGCCGTCTTGCTGCTTCTGCTCGAAGATCTCCATGTAGATCTGATGTGAGGGCTTCGTCGGCGAGAAGTATTGGCGAATCAGACAGATAGCTTCATTCCAGTTCTTGGCCTCCTTGCGTACGCCCTGCCACCATGTGGAGGCGATGCCATAGAAAAGCAGCGACATTCCTTTGTAGGCGTCCTCATCAGTGATGCCCTCGATCTCTTTGTAGGTCACAATGGTGGTGATGAATTCTTCGACGGCCTCATGGTTACGTTGACCACCAAAACGTGAGGTGCAATTGCCGATGCTACTCTTCGATTTGTTGGCGGCATTGTCAGTTGGGGGCACGCGCACAGCATCTATGAGTTGCTGCAGTTGCTCGGTGGTCATTTGTACCATTTGTGTCATGTTACTGCTTATTTTATTGTCTTGATGAGAACAGAATACTTGATTTTTTATTGTTAATTTACAGTTAACACTGTTTGTCGACGACAACACAAAGCCATGTGTGTGGCGAATGTTTGTCGGTTACTTCTTATAGCGTTGAGTGCTCGTTCGAGACTGATTTTGTTGTGATCGTTCTTTAGTATTTATACAAAACAGAAATTCGTTGTGAAATCGTTGAGTGAGTAGAAAAGCTTTTGCTTTGAGTACAAACACTACATAGTCAGCACAATTCTAAATAAAAACCAGTTGGGAAGGTTAGATCACATGGGAAATTTAAAAGTAGGTGTTATTATGATAGTTAGAATTATCAAAATTATAGTCGGTCTAAGCCGACTATAAATACCCTACACATATGTGTGGTTACCATTCAAAGTGGTATATAGGTCACCAGGGTATACGAATCCTGAAAATAACTACAAACTTTCCATCCCTGAAGAATTTTCTTTCATTTGATACCCATATTTACAAATGGGTAGGTGTACCGAATTTCAATTTTTTTTTGGAACGACAAGTCGTTTCGTGGAAAAACATTATTTCCATGTATTTGAGCATAATGTCAATATATATTTGACCAAAAAAGTTTACCTAAGCACGTATGCAGTAAAATTGATTTGTTTTTTTTTTATATGAGGTATTTGAACATAAGTGGTCGGTTCTCAGGTCACAATAGACCGATCATGCCAATTTTGTTCAGACAGCTTAGATATATAAGTAATCTAAACCTAAAGTTTCATTGCTCTAGCTCTTCTGTAATCGTGATTTCAACAGACAGAAGGACAGACAGACAGACGGACATCTCTAAAATGACTCAGGAGGTCATGCTGAACAAAAATATATATACTTTTCCATACCGGAGATGCTTTTTTCAGGGTGTTACAAACGGCGTACCAAACTGAATATACCCTTTCACTCTTAGTGTAGGGTATAAAAACTCCCACTAATTGATGGTAGAAAAAAAGTTGTGCATACAAAGCTTTTTTTCTCCCAAGAATTTCTCACGAATATTTGTTATGTTTTAACAAATATTCCGTATACTGAGCGAGCGACAAAGTACTATTTTTGTCCATTACTCTGCTCTTTTGTGTGGAATTTTTTTTAGTAATATCAATTAGTAATATCAATTTACTATTGTGAAATAGTTTTTTTTTATTATTGTGAAATAGTTTTAGTTGTGTTTATAAATTTTATTATACCCTGTGTTTATAAATTTTATTATACCCTACACTAAAAGTGAAAGGGTATATTCAGTTTGGTACGACGTTTGTAACACCCATAAGGAATGGAAAAGTATATATATTCTTGATCAGCATGACCTCCTGAGTTGATTTAGCGATGTCCGTCTGTCCGTCTGTCTGTTGAAATCACGATTACAGAAAAATAGAAGAGCTAGAGCAATGAAACTTTAGATTTAGATTACTTATATATCTAAGCTGTCTGAACAAGAAAATTGGCATGATCGGTCTATTGTGACCTGAGAACCGACCACTTATGTTCAAATACCTCGTATAAAATTTATATCTACAGATCAATTTTACTGTATACGTGCTTAGGAAAACTTTTTTTGGTCAAATATAAATTGACTCATGCTCAAATACATGAAAATAATGGTTTCCGGCGAAACGACTTGTGGTTCCAAAAAAAAAAAGTGAAATTCGGTATACCTACCCATTTGTAAATATGGGTATCAAATGAATGGAAATTCTTCAGCGATTGAAAGTTTGTAGTTATTTTCAGGATTCGTATACCCTGGTGACCTATATACCACTTTTAATGGTAACCACACATATGTGTAGGGTATTTATAGTCGGCTTAGACCGACTATAATTTTGATAATCTTAACTATCATAATTACACCTACTTTAAAATTTCCCATGTTATCTAACCTTCCCAACTGGTTTTAAGTAATATCAATTAGTAATATCAATTAGTAATATTGTGAAATAGTTATTTTTACTATTGTGGAATAGTTTTAGTTTGTACTGTGTTTATAAATTTTATAATATTTCAAATCCCACAATTTGTATTACTGTAATTTTTTATTTGATTGCCGGATACAATATGTAACAACTGATTCAAATTGTAAGTGACCTACCACGGGTACCCGTTGGGAACAAATTTAAAAAGACTTTTGTGTAAATAAACTTTATCATTAGTATTTGTATGCAATAATTAATTTATGAGCATAATTATTAATTTATATGGATAATTTAATATTGAGAATTTTATATTATTGATTTACATTATATTGAATTTCAAAGGGGATTTCTTTCAAAACTTAAAATGTATGTAGATAGTAATACATATTTAACGCATTAAGCATACGCTAAGGGAAAAAATTCCATAAGAATGATAAAGTAAAGTAATCAATATTAAAAGTTATGTTAAACAAATATAGGTGCATGTATTTTTGATAATAGTTTTATAATTCTAGGAATTATTAATGATAGGTTTGACTCACCAAATAAAAAAAAAACGACCGACATAATTAGTACATACTACACGGATAGAAAAGATTTGTTTGAATATGTTTGAATGTAATTAAAAAGTAATATGAAATTACCATACATGCATCAGGAATGAAGTGTAATTAAATTATAATCGAAATTGAATTTATTTTTGTTCACGTGTAAACATTATTATATTGTCAAGCAGAATCTGTCAAATTTACCATAAATATGATACAATACCAACATGAAATTTTAATTGCATTTGAATAAACTATTTCTTGGCAATTTACTTGTTTAAAACTATGTTTCGAAATACAGAAAATGCTAATCAAATTTAAATACAACGCATTTTCGCAACGCTCGTCTTAATTCGATAATTTATCGACTGACGAAGTTGGCAACGTTGTGCAGCATTTTCTACCTACGCCATCTTTTGCCATCGTTTGAACATAATGATGTTTAAAAACAAACAAAAAAGAAATTGGATTTAAATAAGTGTATTCTTGCAACATTCTTCTTGTTTACGAAGTTGGCACTCGTTGAGCACTCGGTGATCGGCATTTTCTGCGTACGTTTCTTTTGTTGTTCGTTGAGAAAACGTGTTCGCGTCGGTAATAATTTTGTCATTTGTAAATTAAATAAATATATAAATTGTGTAACAAAAAGTACTAATAGTAACAGAGTATAAAGTGCAGTATATAATTTCTGAAACTAATGTGAAAAAACCAACAATAAAAATCTGTGTTTCGATTTTCAAACAGAATTTGGCATGTTTTTTTTACAAAAGCCTCCGTGAATTCCTTGCCTACGCTATGTGCTGTACTGAGATCAACTGTAACTGTACCAAATATAAAGCGAGCCTGCATCGTCTGGTTTAGCGTCTGCTGGTGCAATTGTGCATTCATTGATGCTGTCACTTGTACTTGCAGTTTTCAACCAATTATTTATTTATGGATTTAAAAATTTGTATATGAATTCAATTATTATAAATTCCCACTGTGCATGTTTAAAGATTTTTATTAAAAATTAATAAATAAACAACATTTTATTTTTATTTTATTTTCAGGATTTCTTTCCAAAAATATTTAAATATGTTTCTATGCAAACATACTACTTTTTGAACTGAAACAACTGATATGTTTCACTGGAAACATATTTATATTCAGGTTATTCAAAATCATGTTTTATTTTGAACATATTTATGTTTCGGTTCAAATATTTATTTTATTTGTAGTAATTATTATGTTTCCATTAGAACATACTCCATTTTAAGGCGCAACATTAAAATGTTTCCGGGATATTATAATGTAAGTCAGAGCTCATTACAACACAATTCAAGTCTCAATACAACCCTGTTTACAAATGATTTATCAGTCAATTATATATTATGTTTACATAAAATTGCAAACATACATGTTAATGCCTGCAAAATTATGTTTGGGAGAGCCCTTTTTTTTTGCAGCGTGTATATATATATATATATATATATAGTAGTGCCGGGCGATATTATATATGAAAAGTGAGTATTTAAAATATAATTTTAATTACTTTTTTCAGAGTGTACACTAAGAAAAAAAATTAATTAATTGTATATGAAATTTATACACGGACAGACAGACGGACATCGCCATATCAACTCTGGAGGTCATGCTTATCAAGAATATATATACTTTTCCATACCGGATATGCTTTCTTTTGGGTGTTACAAACGGTACAGTGGGGCAGCGAGTACCTAAAGTTGGCGAAACCCTCAAAAGTCAAATTGACCTCAGACAATAATTATTTTTTTATTGTATAGTAAATAAAATTGCCTACAATGCTGCATCACTCAATTTATATTATATATATCCATATTTTCTCCACACTCTCTCAAACACAGACAATTTTACGCAGCAATTGCATGAAAAAATATTGTCGAATTTGTGATCAATTTTTTGAACTGTTTATTTTAAAAACCATAAAAACTAAATTTTTGTTTGTAATGCAGCCATCTACATTTGGTATTTATAAAGTTTTTGCAATATTAGTGTTTAAGAAAATTATCATGCTTTAGAGAGAAAAAATACTGGAGTAAATTCACTTTTTTTTTTATTTTTAAATTATTTTTCATTTACAAAAATGAAAACAAACACGCTCCGACCAAACTGATTATATTTTTTACTTAGTACACATATTAAATTTATCAAAAACTAATGAAAATGTTGCCTTTTCGGAGTTATTCACATTTCAGGAACCAACCATTTATACTAATATTAACAATATCAACCATTTTGGTTGTATGGGAGTTACCAAGCCCACTTGTCCAATCAATATGAAATTTGGACAAGTGAATTGTATCAACGAAAAACTGTATATTACAAAGTTTCACTGTAGCTCTATTATTAAATTCCAATATATGACATTTTGAACATTTTTCTTATATGCACCCTTAAATACCATACCATTAAAATTAGTCAATAGGACAATTATTGATTTAATAGTATAAAAAATATAAATCTTTTCATATAAAATGAATGGCAATGTCATGGTATTTTCTAGTATTTAATGGTATTTTCCATTTAAAATAATAATTTATCCTATTGACTATTTTTAGTAGTAAAAAACTATTATTTATATAGTATTTTTTTCTGGGTGTGGGTGGTACCAATCAAGATGAAATTTCGATAACTGCATTATATTAACGAAAAATATTCGAAAAATATAAAGTTGCATCACTTTAACATATATTAAATTAATCATTTCAATTCTATGAGAGTTACAACGCCCACTTTTAAAAATCTACATCTAAATTTTGATTATTAAATTTTCAATCTATATTAGTGACTTATTTTAATAAAAATAACTTATTTTAATAAAAAAATTTGAGCTTTTCGCCAACCTTTTGTACTCCCTGCCCCACTGTGCGGCGTACCAAACTGAATATACGCTTTCACACTTAGTGTAGGCAGTGTCAGATTAACTCGGGTAAACTAAATATGCCGCTCTGATCTCAAAGGTTAGAGTGCAAGTAAATTTAGTTTAAATCTTCCACATTTTTATAACGTCTATAGTTCAAAGTAAGGACTGCCGAATGTCGTTAAATTTTAGAGAAAGAAAAACAATTAGAAATCAGTTATATGACATTTTAAATATTTTTGACATGCTAACTATGACATCTAGTTTGTACTGCGTTTAATTTTAAAATGTGAATAATAAACTGGGCATTAAATAACACAAGAAATTATAAAAACTAATTAATTTATAAACTAACTAAAAATTTATGTTTTCAATCAAAATATTTTTTGTTAATTAAAAATGTAATTATTTACTGTAAAAAATTATAACATTTGAATTTAAACAAACAATATAAAATGTCTTTGACACTTTTAGGCCCAGTTTTTTTAATGCTAGTTGATCTTTGTTTGTGGTTTAAACTTTCTTTAAAATCAAAATCGATTTTTCAGTGAACTTCAACCATCGTTTAAACTTAGTAAACTATGTTTACTCTAAATATCTGCGACATAAAAAATAAAAATACATAGTGTTTTTTTACTGCATTCAGTATATTAAATATTTATTTTTTAAAAATTCATTATAATAACTAAATACAGAGTGTTTATCTAAAACAATAAGCACTTTTTTTCAAATTTATATAATACAAAAATACATAAAGTGAGTTGCGAGTTTGTTAAAGTTTTGAAAATTATTTTTTTAATAATGTTTAGAAACCCGTCCTTTACAAATTGTAGCCCCTTAAAGTCTTAAGCACGATTTGATTAATCAAAAGAGCTTTTTTGAACTTTGATTTTTAAGTCTGAACTGATGTACTGTTGACTAGTGTAGAGCGTAACTTGTAAATGATTCTAAGGCGTACAAAGTCACCTGAAGCTCTAGCAACACCTGACGAATGTCCGCCCGCTATAGGGGGAACTGAGGTTTTGGAGGTTTAGGCGTGTCGTTAGTTGTACGATCAATATTTTCACATTGATCGCGTTAGGTAGGACGTGCCAACCGTACGAATGGCGACAACATAGCCATCGTAGTACGATGTTTTCGCGTTATGAACTGTTAGTTCAAATGGTGGTTGTTGGTTTGGTTTCAAAATTGACCTTTCAGTCAATGTTGAGTTTTTGTCACTGGCCCAATTGTCAAAAACATTTGAGCATCGTTAATGTTTTACCAGCATTATGCATGCGCTATACATAGCTGCGCCACATGCATTAGTGCAATAACCTAAAAAGCTGTCTTTTGACAACTTTAAAAGCTATAGCACAAACACAAGCTTTAAAGCTATGTCGGGCAGAGGTTTAACGAGGTAACTCATTAACTAAGCAAGATGTCGATGGCATTTGGTAAAGTAACGGGGTTTTTTTGCACATTTGTCTGATAAACGCGAAGCTACGCAAGTTGCTGTTAAGCTTTGACAAAAGCTTAAGAAAGCCATGAGATTTTTGTGTTCACAAATAAAAATATTAATGACCACAGCCATTAAAATTTAAGTTTGCACGCAAAGCTCGCACAGACTGAAAGCTCTTGGAAAACTCAAACGACAAAAGCGCGTTTCTTACGTCGCACAGACAAATGTAGCGGTTTGAGCAACAGTAAAGCTTTAACCAAGAAAAAAAATCACAGGCTTTGAAAGCTGCATTGCGATGCACAGATAGACTACCATAAACAGCAGATAAAAGCTACTCTTAAAGCGCAAATTTTAAAGCACGACACGTCGCGCTTAAAGCTTACACAAAGAGCGCCTGAAACTGTAGTTTGTGACAGCGGCTTCTGCGCAACGGCAAAACAGCTTTTAAGTCATGACATTGTTGTAAAGCAAAAGCTCAACTGCCGATCGGTTGCAATAATCATTATTTGCAGCAAAAGCTGCTAGATACGAGTGATACGAATAACGACATCGTTATTGTTGTCAATTAATTGTTTGTGAACATGGCGATCTTAGCCAAGAGGCCGTGCTTACCGGAGCACAGCGTGGTGTTTGATGAACGGCGCAGTCAACTTCAGTGTGGGCTTAAACAGGTAAAAATTCTGAAAAGCTTAAGCAATTTACAAAATTCAGAAAGTAACTAAATTAAGCAAACAGCAGAAAGCACAAAAGCTTTTGCCAGCAAAGCACAAAGTAAAGCATTGAGCGTCGAAACCAATGATGAGTTTTTGTTGTTGTTGTTAGTTGTTGTATTGTTTGAAGAAGCGCACAAAAGTGTCAATTGAGGGAAAGCTTTAGCAAAAGCTGTTGACATAACTGCTGCTGTATGACCTCATCGACGCGTTACTGCTAGTTTCTTCGTTGTGGGTGTTGTATTCTTTAGTTTTCGTAGTCCTCGCCCGCCTCGCTCGCACGCCTTGCCTCTAAACGCTTGCGACATTTATCGTCTGTGTGTCCTCGGATTCTGCAGTACATACAACGCTTCTTTGGTTTTGCGCTTCGTTCCGGCTGTTGGTTCGCCTCATCCTCAAGGTTGTTGTGCTCGATTATGCGACCCTTTTCGAGCAGCTCGTGGAACGAGTTGATGTCGTGACGTGGGATATGCTTACGGTACTTAAGGTGCAGCAGGCCATATATGAAATCTAGCTCCGTCTCTTCGTCGTGACGATCCTCGGGAAGCTGGGCCAACAGCGCACGCTTCTCGCATACAAAGGTGTCGATGGCGCTGCCGTCCTCCTGCTTCTGCCCAAAGATGTCCATATAGATCTGATACGAGGGCTTCGTCGGCGAAAAGTGTTCGCGAATAAGACCGATTGCTTCATTCCAGTTCTTGGCCTCCTTGCGTACGCCCTGCCACCAGGTGGAGGCGATGCCATAGAAAAGCAGCGACATTCCTTTGTAGGCGTCCTCATCAGTAATGCCCTCGACCTCTTTGTAGGTCACAATGGCGGTGATGAATTCCTCGACGGCGTCATGATCACGGTGACCGCCAAAACGTGAGGTACAGTTGCTGATGGTACCCTTCGATTTGTGGGCGGCGGTGTCGGCGGCACTGGCGCTAGCCGCAATAGCGGTTGCGCGTACAGCATCGATGAGTTGCTGCAGTTGCTCGGCGGTCATTTGTACCATTTGTGCCATGATTTCTTGATGACTTAATAGATTACTTAATTTTTATTTTCGTTTTTTTTAATATACAGTTAATACTGTTGTCAACAACACAAAGCCATGTGTGTGGCGAATGTTTGTCGGTTACTTCTTGTAGCGTTGAGTGCTCGCTCGAGACTGGTTTTGTTGTGACCGTTCTTTAGTATTTATACGAGACAGAAATTCGTTGTGAAATCGTTTCGTGAGTAGAAAAGCTTTTGCTTCGAGCACAAAGAGTACAGAGTATGTAATTGGTGGGGGGGAGGAAGCTGGGTTGTGCTCTTGGCGGTATAGAGAATTCAATTTATTTCCAGTACTCTGCACTTTTGTGGGGGCTTTGATTGATATCAGTTTTTTACTATTGTGAAATTGTTTTAATTTATATTACTTATATCGATCTATTTAATTATAAATCAGATTCTTTAATGTACGAGCGAGGATTTTGTTAAAGTAAAATGGCTATATTAAATAATGGATATATACATGAGACTGATAATGGATTTGTATGAATTTTTTTTATTGAAATTGAAATGTCAACACCGACAAATACTCTATTGGATGAGAAAATCGAAATTAGAATATAAGAAATGAGCCTGCCGGGGGGACCTCAATCCCGAGTAGAAATTGGTTAAGGTTAGCTTTATTTCGCATCCGACCCTGATCAAAATACGATAAGGCATCCCTACCAAAGGTCACCTGAATTGATACTGACCAGGGACGACTACCCAGAGATGTATTTCCAGACTTGTACAAATAATCCAGTACTGGCACAACACTGGTTTACACCTAACATACTACTGGGCCAATAGTCATACTAATACTGGGCCATGTTCATGTTTCAGCCATTTAAATTTAGTTCAGGATGCGATCATTGTCTAATGATCAGGGGTTTTCATCAGTCCCTGAATCGAAACGTGGCGCTATTCGAAGTTGTTATCCTGAACAGGCAACCTGATCAGAATTCCTGATCTTACCCATATCCCAGCCATATATAATTTAATGTATATTTAAATTCTTCTTAAACTGCTCTTATCAAATTTGATAACTTTCAAATAGAGCATAGTTTTTTTTTGAACTAAGTTATCTCAATAACTTTTCCAATGACAAAAAGTCAACGTTTTGAGTCTAAATGAGATATTAAAAATTTTTTAAAATATTGAGAATTTGTATTTCTTTTGCGTTTGAGTTTAACATTTATTTATTAGAATGTTTTATTTTATTTTATTTGCTACGCAATTTGATTATACAAGTTTTTTTTTAATATAATCTTGATCAAATTATATTAATACATACGATATCCAATGAGGTTTTTTCATAAGTGTCACATCAGGATTTATTAAATAGACTTTAGATCAGTATTTTTTTATGAAGGTTGTATCAGGTTGTCCTACGTGGATTTTAAATTAAGACTACCTTAGTCCACACTGATCAGTATCATTTCAGATGGCCTTTGGTAGGGATACCTTATCATATTCTGAGTAGGGACGGATGCGAAATAAGGGTCATCTCAATCAATTTCCACTCGGGTTAACTTCACTATCATTTATTATCATACTAAATTTATTTAACTAACTAAAGATCAGAATCGCATATTCGAATTTTGGACAGGGTGGTAATTATATTATATTTTTTAAATATTCTTTTTTTTTAATTTAATATTCTATAAAGGCTCAAATACACGATAAAGAAATTAGCTAGAGATAGAGAAAAAAAATCTACCGTAGAGCTCTATACAGTGGAGCTCTATGTAGTGTTTACACAACTCTATGAGACTTTTTGCTCTATTTTGCTGTATCTCTAGCTATTTTCTCTATCGTGTAAACTCGCCCTAAGAAAATATTCTATAGATAGATATTGAAGTTTAAATTTAATACAGTTGGCTTAAATTTAAATATTTAAACCAGCAGTGTGATTTTATAAACTAAAACCATTCCATTTCCATGTTCAATAAGAAAAAAAAAATAAATTGAATTTTAATCTAAGAAAGTTTAAAAAAAAATGTAAACTATTGAAAATTTTAAAAATTAGACATGAAAGTATTAAAATTATCTGTAATTCAACGTGTTAAATTGGGATTTCCTTCAAAAATTAAAAAATGGTTTATCAGAAAATAGTAACAAATATTGGAGATTAATGCTCTATAATAAGATAAGGGAAAATTCCATAATAATGATAAAGTAATCAATATTTGAAGACCTAGTTAAACAAATATAGGTGCACGTGTTTCTGATAATAGATTTAGTGTTGTGTTCTCGGAATTATTAATGATAGCTTTGACGCACCAAATAACAAAAAAGCCGGTTGACATAATTAGTAGTACATACTATAACCACAATAACAAATGACGTGGTATAAAAACAATTTTTATTTCGCAACTTTTGTTAATTTGTAGAAATGAGAGGTATTCTGCAAAATGAGATTATGATACAATAATAATATATTTAATTCTGTAGTGTGGAATTTGAATGAAATAAATATAAAGTGTAAAAGGGTCTGTTTTAAAAAATCTGTTTTAATATAAATTTAATTTTTATTGAGTATGAGATTTAATTATTATACAAAATAAAAATGAGACTTAGTTATGGCGCAGAGAGTAAAGCAAATAAATGCTTTCACGCTTCTGCCAATTGGCGCTCTAAAAGCTTTCGCAGACAAATCAAAAGTTACAAAAGAATTCTCTCCGACTTGTACACTCTAAAAAAAAACATTGTAACCATGAAAAAGTTAGTCATGTACATATAAATCCGACTAGGATAAATGCACGGATATAAATGAAATAGAACGTCTAAAATTATTTATTCTGCACCAGAGAGTATATATTTGATATAGAGATTCCTTCCGAGTTTGCTGGCGTCGCTGCCGAAAACATTGGTTATGTGGAAGTGGAATTTTACAGATTGAAGTTAACAGAGCAAAACAGTGTACAAAACTGAATCTGTCCGCGGATAATTTGCAACCAAACTTACCAAGATATATTGCAATCCAACGTCTTATAAATTTTAATTATTTTTCTGGGCAAAAATGTGGCAGAAAACATCAGAATATTGATTTGAAAATGTGTCTGTTGACAACATTTTCGTTTCAATTTCCACATAACCAATGTTTGAATTTATTTGACAAAAGTAGCTGCGAAACCACCTGTACGGAAACTCTATATAAAATATATACTCTTTGTCTGCACATAAATATGTTTGAAAGAAAACAAAAAAAAGGCGTCATTATAATAATAACTGTGTTCCCGTGGCAGTTAAACCAGATCTAGTTCATGGGAACGCCAACGGTTCAATTTTGAGAAACTTGGCATCACTTTTTCTAAACCAGCCATTCTGACGTTTCCATGACATTTAGACAAATATAATTTAAAATTAGTTTGTGTTCAAATTTTTGTAGAAACGTGATTTACATAAATCCGTTCTCATTTTATGTTCGGGAGAAGTCCGCAGTGTTGCAAGTACCATCCAAACATGCGACTGTGCTCATTTGAATAGATGCCCTAAGAGCAATTTATAGTGGTTGACGACATGTCGTGTAATACATTTCACGCGAATATAAAAAAATGAATGCAAAATTATGCGCCCTTCGCCGGGATGATGTCCATCCCCATAATGTTCATCCTCTTAAATTATAAAAAAGTGTATTCGATTTTTGAAGAGTTCTAGGGGCCCGTCGGAGTTCCTTCGACTCATTTGTTAGAGCGTGGTCAGTCGTTCGTACTTTTGAAGTGAAGGTAAACTGCAGTTCTTCCCGAATTTGGAATATAAAACCCTCATGCACCGCTATTACATGAGGGTTTGCAGCATTTTTTGACATCTTCCATTTGTAGATAGCTCAATCTTCAAAATTGTAAAGCACGAAAAACAATTCCCAGCCAATTCAACTGCACTTTATCGAACGGAACAAAATTAAACTGACCACGATCTTATAAAAAAAATAAGCAATGTTGCAATTTATGGGGCGCGGCCTTGTCAATATAATCTTTAAATAAAATATAAACACTAAATCGCATTTTGACAATATTTTTAATCAAATATTTAAATAATTTCGGTTATGTCAAATTTGTAAATATTGCCAACTATTTTATAAAATAAAACTTGGCAGCATTCGATTGAACTAGTTTGAACCAGCCTTTGATCTGGTTCTAATTGTTTGTTGATGTTTTGTATAGAAAATAGAGCTGTGGCTCTAGATCACACGCCACGGGAACATAGCTAATGTTTTACGAAGCAATAATTTTGTTTACATAAAGCTCCAAAAATATATGTAATGCCTGCAAAATGTAAATATAATTGGGACGTCATTTTATGCAGCTATCATTGAGCTACCCTAGTAGAAATTTTACATATTATGGTAGGCAGTACCATGATCAGATCAAGTGGCTCATGACAAGGAAACATAGCAATTGTCAGCTCCGGATAATATCCCTAGTGGCACTGTACCAAAAAAAAATTTACACGAAGTTTTATGCGTGCACCAGAATGTTCCTATCCGTCTAAGCATATAGTATGGTATCTCTCCAAAGGCAATCTTATATTGTCTTGACCAGGGCTCCCAAAGAATAGTCTTATTTATAATTTACGTAACGCAAATTCGACCATATCTCTTGTATAAATATAACCCATATGTATAAATTATGGTCAGATTGGTCATGTTATTGGTCAGGATATTTCGATCGTAAACCCACATAGGTAAGCCAATTTGAAATCGAATTTAATACCTTAAATAAACAATTTTAGGCCTTAATTCGCTGTTATATGTAATTTCATTTTCTCTACAGATTTCTACGGAGTCGGCATTCGTCATAGTAGACAGTGGCGAATTTATGTGGAATATATTTTCTGTTTTGGCACATAAAACTCAAAACTTAATTTTTTTTTTTAAATTCATGTATATCTCAGAGGGTAGAGTTCTTGCCTCATATGCCCTGCGATATTATAAAATATTTGTTTGTTAATTTAAAAACGTTTAAATCAAAGTATGAATACTTAGCGTTATTATTTTTAAGATTTTTAGTATGCATGATTATGTCAGTGATTATTATTTTGTCGTTTTTCAGAAGGTCTTTCAACTCGACAATGTGCAAAAGAGGTTAATTGTACTCAACAAAAGGTGTTTGTGATTATGTTCTATATTCGGGTGATTAAATAAACGAATAGAAAAATAATTGAAAAGTTCAGAAATTGAAAAGATAGGAAATCGAGTTCACTGATCTGTAAAATATTGTAAGGTAAAAAAAATATCTGTAAAGAAATATATCATACCAAACATTAGATATGTCATACCAAACATTAAAATATAGTTTTAAAGTCATAAAGTACTAAAAAGCAAGAAATATACAATTATTACAGAAATATAAAATAAAACTTTTTTCATAGTGTAGAGCTTTGAAAGCTTTTGGTTATTCTCACACTTGAAAATTTGAGTATTCACAAATACAAAGTCCCCGTCAAGCAGCAGTCGCTATACAGCTGCCAAAGCTACGTCATTGACACGAAAAGTTTTGTCCATTGCAGTTTGAGTCATCATTATCAACAACACCATCATGTCTGGGACTCATATGTCGGACGCACAGTTTGCACAGCTGATTGCCACCATACGTGAAGTTGCTCCAGCGATTGAAGCCGAGACGAATGTGACCAACAAATCAAAAGGCAGCTTCAGCAATTGTGGCAGTTATTTTGGTGGAGAACGTAACAATGACGCTGTCGAGGAGTTCATCACAGGCATTGAGGCCTATAAAGACGTGGAAGGCATTAGTGATTGTGACGCGTTACTCGGACTGCCGTTGCTCTTCCATGGCATCGCTGCGATCTGGTGGAAAGGTGTGCGACGTGATGCCAAAACGTGGCAGGATGCATTGACGCTGCTACGTGAACATTTCTCACCGACCAAACCTGCCTATCAGATATATATGGAGTTCTTTGAGGAGCCTCAGGAAGATCGCGAGGCGATCGATGCGTTTGTGTGTAAGAAACGTGAGCTCTTGACGAAATTGCCAGAGGGTCGGCATGACGAAAAGACCGAATTGGATTTTATCTATGGACTGTTGGCCATGAAGTACAGACAGCAGATTCCACGACAAGAAATTAAATCGTTTCGCGTGTTACTCGACAGGTGTCGGGCGATAGAAAAGATGAAACGTTGAACATTGTTTTAGGTTTTTGTTTTTAAAGTATTTTAAGTTTTATAAATTAAGTAAATGTACATTTTAAATGCAGAATAAATATTCCAATAAATATTCTACGTACAAAAATTGAATTTAAAATGTTTCATTTTTAGTTAATTTTAATATTTTACTTTTATATTTCAAATTATTACAAAATCAATTAAAAATTTCTCCAAATAATTTATTTCTATCTAAAATAAAACACAAAAATGTATATTTGAGCTAATAATTGAGGTTTATGTTGTTTTTAAAATGTATCTAAATTATTTAAAATTTATCTATAAAAGAAATGTTAACTAAAAACTAAAAATCAATCAAAAATTAAATATTTAAATTTCATTTAAAACTTTAAATTGTTTCTGGACGTGTATATTTAAAAAATGCATGTTTTCTATAAAAAAAAATATTTTTTTTCACAAATTTTAAAATTTTAATTAATTAGATTTTCTATAAAAATTCATTTTACACGCAAGGTTTTAAATTTAATAATTTACTGCAAAAATTCTATCAAAAATTAGTATTTTTAGAAAATATTTGAATTTATAGAAACAATTTAAGATTTTTCTTGACACAATTACAGCACAATTTTAAGTTTTTAATAAAAAAAAATGTTTTTTTTAATATTTTAATTAAAATAAAAATAAAAACAAATCAAAATTTGAAGAAAAATTAACTTTTTTTAACAAAACACTAAAATTACGATTAAATATTTTATTTTTACTAAATATTTAAATTTTTAACTAAACAAATATATTTTTTCCTAATTTATGATTTTAATAAAATTTGTTTTTATGTACACTATGTGCACTAAATTATAAAAAGTTAAATTTGATCAGCCTGTTGTTAAATATATTTAAAATTGACTGATCAAATTTATTATTTAAATTTAATAATATTCATTTTAAACAAACAAGAAACGACAACCAGCTGTTTGGAACCAACTCTAAAAACCTGCGATATGAAAAATAAAAATACATAGTTTTTTTTTACTGCATTCAGCATATTAAATATTTATTTTTTTAAAATTCATTATAATAACTAAATACAGAGTGTTTATCTAAAACAATAAACACTTTTATTTTTTTTTTCCAAATATATATAATACAAAAATACATAAATGTTGGATGGTATTAACATTGTGCAATAGTGTGAGTATGTACAAGTTTTGAAAATTATTTTTTTTTAATAATGTTTAGAAACCCGTCCTTTACAAATTGTAGCCCCTTAAAGTCTTAAGCACGATTTGATTAATCAAAAGAACTTTTTTAAACTTTGATTTTAAGTCTGAACTGATGTACTGTTGACTAGTGTAGAGCGTAACTTGTAAATGATTCTAAGGCGTACAAAGTCACCTGAAGCTCTAGCAACACCTGACGAATGTCCGCCCGCTGTTGGGGGAACTGAGGTTTTGGAGGTTTAGGCGTGTCGTTAGTTGTACGTTCAATGTTTTCACATTGATCGCGTTAGTGTGGACGTGCCAACCGTACGAATGGCGACAACATAGCCATCGTAGTACGATGTTTACGAAATAGGTGAACTTGAAAAGTTCGAGTTGTGTTTGTGGTTTCAAGATTGTCCCAAAGGTCAATTTTGAGGTTTTTGTTACTAGACTAATTGCCAAAAACATTTGAGCATCGTAAATGTTTTACCAGCATTATGCATGCGCTATACATAGCTGCGCCACAAGCATTTATGCAATAACCTAAAAAGCTGTCTTACGACAACTTTAAAAGCTACAGCACAAACACAAGCTTTAAAGCTATGACAGGCAGTGGCTTAACGAGGTAACGCATTAAACAATGCAACATGTCGATGGCATTTGGAATAGTAACGGGTTTTTTTTGCACATTTGTCTGATAAACGCAAAGCTACGCAAGCTGATGTTGAGCTTTGACAAAAGCTTACGTAAGTCATACATTTTGTGAGAAATAAAATATCAATGACCGCAGCCATTAATATTTGCACATTCACACAAAGTTTGTACAACACGAAAGCTCTCGTAAAGCGCGAACAACAAAAGCGGGTTTGCGCCGCACAGACAAATGTAGCGGTTTGAGCAACAGTAAAGCTTTTACCAGGAAAAAAATGTCACAGACTTTGAAAGCTGAATTGTGTTGCGCAGAAGTACTGCCATAAGCTGCAGCTAAAAGCTACTCTTAGAGCGCAAACTTTAAAACGCGACAAGTCACGCCTTAAAGCTTACACAATGAGCGCCTTAAACTATAGCTTGTGGCAGCGGCTACTGCGCAACGGCAATAAACAGCTTTTAAGTCATGACATTGTTGTAATAGCAAAAGCTCAACAGCTGCTCTGTTGTAATAATAATTTGCAGCAAAAGCTGCTGATCATGTGATTGATACGAATAACGTCATCGTTATTGTTGTCAATTAATTGTTTGTGAACATGGCAATCTTAGCCAAGAGGCCGTGCCTACCGGAGCACAGCGTGGTGTTTGATGAACGGCGCAGTCGACTTTAGTATGGGCTTAAACAGGCAAAAGTTCTGAAATGCTTAAGCAATTTACAAAATTCAACGAGTAGCTAAATTAAGTAAAAAGCAGAAAGCACAAAAGCTTTTGCCAGCAAAGCACAAAGCAAAGCTTCGAGCGTCGAAACCAGTGATGAGTTGTTGTATTGTTTGAAGATGGCGCGCAAAAGCGCCTAATGAGGCAGAGCTTTTGCAAAAGCTGAAACTGCTGCCATTGCTATGCTGCATGACCTCATCGACGCGCTGCTGCTATTTTCTTCTTGGTTGTTGTTGTGGTAGTAGTATTCTTTAGTGCTCCTCCTCGCCCGTCTTGCGCTTGCGACACTGCTCGAATGTGTGTCCCCGGAAGTTGCAGTAAGTGCAACGCTTCGTCCCCTTGGCACCACGAGCTGGACCCTGCTGTTGCGTCGCCTCATCTTCAAGGTTGTTGTGCTCGATGATGCGACCCTTCTCGAGCAGCTCGCGGAACGAGGTGATGTCGTGACGTGGGATATGCTTACGGTACTTAATGTGTAGCAGGCCATAGATGAAGTCCAGCTCGGTTTCCTCATCGTGACGGTCCTCAGGCAGCTGAGCCAACAGCGCGCGCTTCTGGCACACAAAGGTGTCGATGGCGCTGCCATCCTCCTGCTTCTGCTCGAAGATCTCCATGTAGATCTGATACGAGGGCTTCGTCGGCGAAAAGTGTTCGCGAATCAGACCGATTGCTTCATTCCAGTTCTTGGCCTCCTTGCGTACGCCCTGCCACCAGGTGGAGGCGATGCCATAGAAAAGCAGCGACAGTCCTTTGTAGGCGTCCTCATCAGTTATGCCCTCGACCTCTTTGTAGGTCACAATGGCGGTGATGAATTCCTCGACGGCCTCATGGTCACGCTGACCTCCAAAACGTGAGGTACAGTTGCTAATGCTACCCTTCGATTTGTTGGCTGCACTGTCGGCAGCGCTGGCGCCAGCCGCAGTTGCGGTCGCGCGCACAGCATCGATGAGCTGCTGCAGTTGCTCGGTGGTCATTTGTACCATTTGTGCCATGTTGCTGCTGCTGTTTTTGTTGAATTTCTTGATGACGTAATAGAATACTTGATTTTTTGTTCGCTTTTTTTTATTTACAGTTAATACTGTTTGTCTACAACAACACAAAGCCAAGTATGTGGCGAATGTTTGTCGGTTGCTGCTGCGGCGTTGCTTCTTGTAGCGTTGAGTGCTCGCTCGAGACTGGTTTTGTCGACGCCGGTCTCCAGTATTTATACCAGACGAAAATCTATGGTGAAATCGTTGCGTGAGTAGAAAAGCTTTTGCTCAGAGCACCACCATGAGTACATAGAATGTTAAGGGTCGCGGGATGGGTGGTGCTCTTGAAGAGTGAGGGGGGGAGTTGTGGCGAATAGAGTATATTTATAAATGAGTCAGTGACACGAAGTTCTATTTGTTTCCAATAAACGAAATTATTTTCTGGGAGTTTTTAATGGTTCTGTTTTTTACTGTTGTGAAATAACATTTAGTATATTAACTTAGTATATATAGAGAATATGTAGTATATGTATTTAAATAAATGGTTTTTAAAACTGTTGTAACTAAAGGATATTATATAAATATATAAAATTTCAAATACAAATTTTATCAAATAATAAAATGCTTTATAGACATAACAACTATATTTTGTTTTATATGAATTGTGACAAAAATTGTTATAAATTGTATATATATATATATTTTATATACATGCATAGCTGTCGTTTTATATTTATACAAATTTGTACAAAAAAAAAATTTGCAAAAATGCCGAATGTGCATTTTTAAAAATGTTGAGAAATCAAATTTTAAAGTTTAAAGTGCTGTAAAAATTAGTAAAACTTGTTCTTTATTATTTCGGTTTATTAAACAATTATCAATTAGTTTACTATGTTGATTTCCGTGATAAGCCAGGAACATATTTAATTCTACGTATCGTTATATATTCGCTACATGTAAATCTATGATCCAGACTAAGTTTTTCAATGTATTACTTGGGATATAATATTCTTTCGATTTGGACAGTTACTGAATTACTGAAATACGTATTTTGTATGTCTATATTCTGACCAAAATGCTAATATTCATGTTTTATATATCTGTAAATGTATTCATTGTTTGTTTTTAAAGTACCTATCGATCAGCATTCATTTTTATAAACAACATTTCACGCAACATAAAAATTCAATATTTATGTATTATATTCAGGAATATTTTTTTGGCAAAAAAATTGATATCAACTTTTAGAAAAAACAATGCTTTTAGAAAAAACAATGCCATTACATCACTATTTTATCTTGTACCCATAAAAAGTTTGATGCGCGACCATTACCCCGAGGCACATAATTCAATATGGGATAGGGGACATAATTCAATATAGAATTCAAGGTATTCATAATTCCTTATATGAAATTAAAGGTTATGACCGCTTTGAAGTAGTTCATAATCTATCCAAAAACTGTTTATGTCCCTGTATTTTGTTGTAAAATATGGGATTATGACCGCATCAATTTGTAATTTTCGACAAAAATTTTGATTTTGCATTAGAGATTTTTAAATATATAAAACAAGGATCATATCGTCGTTATAGAACTAAAAGTCACCAACTACATTTTTATGAAAATCTGAAATTTCAACTTTGTTTGTAATTATTACAAAAAGTAATTTATACATTTTTAAAGTTAAAATTTTAGATTCAATTGATAGATTCACATTTTCTTAACATTTGGTATAAATATTGAGCTCATCTATCAGATATTCAAAGATATATAAATAATTTTGTGAATGAATAATTGGCATTTTGAAAATGTAGTTGATGAATTTTAGTTCTACAACGGCGATATAAACAAATTCTAAGGTAAAATATAAAAAATATTATACAAAAATCGCACGATTTCTGGTTAAATTTTTTCGCCAATGCGCATTCAAATACCTAAGAAGCTAATTCATCAGCTTTGATAACAACATATATATGAAAAATGTTAAACAGAAATCGCGCGATTTTTGGTTAAACTTTTTACACTGTGGCGCTTTCCATATTTTTTTAAAAACGAATTCATCACCTTCCATATGTATTCACCTATATTTTAATAATAAAATATATTTGATAACAAATATTTGACATTTTGCTATTATTATAAACTTTAAAAACCAGTTTTGCAATTAATATTGTTCAACAATGTAACAACAAATATTGTTTAGATGGAAAATATGCATTTGGGATTATGTCACCCATCAAGGGGATCTTAACATAAAACCAGTTGGGAAGGTTAGATCACATGGGAAATTTTAAAGTATGGACATTTTATAGTAGGTGTTATTATAATAGTTAATAATAATAATAGTTTGGCGCTACAATCCTGTATAGAACTTCGGACGAGCTCTCTCACCATTTTGAGCTGTGCGTGTTATATTTGTACTCAAAGTGGTGGGACCTACAGTTTATTGCCGAATCCGAACGGCGAGTGAGAGCTTTTCATAGGCAATGGTTTTACACTCGTAGGTTTGCCATTTACTGCCGAGAAGTAGCGCGGTATAGAAAAATGTTTCTATGAAAAGATGTTGTTAGCCCCAGTCCAGGCTTGAACCGGGGACCTTTCGGCTCGCAGTCCAACGCACTAACCACTGAGCTACCGCGGCTACAATAATAGTTAGGATTATCAAAATTGTAGTCGGTCTAAGCCGACTATAAATACCCTACACATATGTGTGGTTACCATTCAAAGTTGTATATAGGTCACCAGGGTATACGAATCCTGAGTATAACTACAAACTTTCAATCGCTGAAGAATTTCCATTCATTTGATACCCATATATACAAATGAGTAGGTGCACCGAATTTCGATTTTTTTTTTTTGGGAACCACAAGTCGTTTCGCGGAAGAACATTATTTTCATTATATGTGACCAAAACAAGTTTACCTGAACACGTATACAGTAAAATTCACCAGTAGATGTGTTTTATATGATAAATTTGAACATAAGTGGTCGGTTCACAGGTCATAATGGACTGATCATGCCCATTTTCACTGACAGACAGCGTAGATATATAAGTAATCTAAATTAGGAGTTTCATTTATTTAGCTCTTCTAGTTTTTCTGTAATCGTGATTTCAACAGACAGACAGACAGACAGACAGACAGAGAGACTGACAGACCGACATCGCTAAATCGACTCAGAGGGTCATGCTTATCAAGAATATATATACTTTTCCATACCGGAGATGCTTCTTTCTGGGTCTTACAAACGGCGTACCAAACTGAATATACCCTTTCACTCTTAGTGTAGGGTATAAAAAATGGGTTTATGTCCACCTCTGAAATGGTCATGTATTATGAGCACTTCGGATTATTATAAGTCACTTGGGATTATGTCACGTCACCAAAATGTTATGAGAAAAAAAAAAAATTCGCCCTTTTGGAATGACAAAAAATTTGTTTGCCTTGTGCTTTAAAAACTTTTATCTTGTACCCATAAAAAGTTATGGCAAAAAAAACCAAAAAGATTCGGCCTTTTGACATGACTAAATGTAGTAACAAACCACAATATATTTTACATTTTTTGGCTAGAAATATCCACCAAAACCACACAAGATTTTGGCACAGTATACCTGATGAAAAATTCATCATAGATTTAAGTTCACATATATAGCTAAAACTTCGATTTTTTAAATAGTTGTATCATGAATGTGAAAAGCGTTAGAGAAAAATTTAAGTTTTCAGAAATTATACAAAATAAATATAGATTAAATTAAAGCTGAGAATTGAAGGTTTTGTTAAAAATAAGTACAGGCATTATTTAAAATTCTTTTGAATTTCTTTTGCTTATATCTCGCAAAGAAATTTTTCATGCATAAAAGCAAATTTTTGTATTGTAGAGCTAGGTTTACTGAGCCTAATATCGAAAAAATAATTTCAATCTTAATTTCTGTTTTTTATTTAAAATAAAAAAGAGATTAGCAAATAAAAAGAGTAATTGAAATATGGGCTATAGCTCAAAAACTAAAAAAAAAAACAATTTGACAAAACTGATACCATTTTCGATATCAGAGTCATAAATGTATTTGCTGCAACATTTACTACACCAATACAAAATTTAAATTTGGTCGGGCAGTGTAATGATAAATAATAATTTTCATTTATATGGGGTGTTATTATCATTAAAAGAGTTTCCCTTTTAATGGAAAGTTTGAGAAAGTCAGGAAATAGTAACGTTATTTGAACATATTTAATGCATTAATCTATATCAGATGATAAGATAAACTTTATTATTTTCTTTCGACAGAATAGAGAAGTAATCAATATTGATAGACCTATATAAACCAAATATAGGTGCACATGTTTTTGATTATTAAATTAATATGTTCTCGGAATTATAAATGCTACGAAAGATTGACGTAATAAAAGAAAAAAAAAACAATAAAACAAAAACACGAAATAAGTGTTCGTAACAACCAGAAAACCGGCCGGCATAAACAGTATATAATATACTCGAAATACATTGTATTTGTAGAAATAAAAACTCATCAACAAAATTTTTAAAATTTCATTAAATGCTTTACAAAAATAATTATATAGCTAATAATTGTTCATTGATAATGTCAATATTTATGCTAAGCGTTGATAATGAATCAAACTATCGTATAAAAATTCAAATTTTAAAATTCGTCAAGTACTTTTTATAATGTTGAGTAATAAATAGAAAATTATATTTTTTCATAAAAATTTATTTGATGCGTTTTACTTCTACAACGACGTTGATATTATAGAAAACACAATAACAAAAAACGTAGTATATATATAACTTAGATTTCACCACTTGTGGAAATTTAAAGAAGAGAAGAATTATGGCGAAATAAGATTGCAATACAATATAATATATATTTAGTCATATACTGTGGAAATTGAATACCACAACTAGATAGGGTAAAAAGGTCTAACATATAGCAGTTTTAAAAATAAAATATAAACAAATTTCTAAGTATGGGGTCTATAAATTTTTTAGAGTGCACCATCGAAATAAAAACTAAATGAGAACCATGAGATCATTGTCACAGAGAGTAAAAACAAACAAACAAAAGCTTTTATGTGTCTGCCAATTAGCGCTCTGAAAGCTTTTGCAAAAACCAAAAACAACAAGAAAAAATTCCCCCCAATGTTGTGGCCAACAACAGCAGTTACCCATCAGCAGTCGAAGCTAAAAGTTTTGTTTTCTACTTAGTGTCCAATTGAGTCATATTTTAAGCACCACCAACAACATCACAGACGTCGTCGTCATCATGAGTGGCACACAAATGTCCGATGCACAATTCCAACAGCTGATTGCCACCATACGTGCACTTGCACCCACTGTGGCTGCCGATGATAACAAATCGAAGGGCAGCTTCACCAAATGCACCACAATGTTTAGTGGTCAATATGACGATGACGCTGTCGAGGAGTTCATCTCTACCATTGAAGCCTATAAAGATGTGGAGGGTATTAGTGATCATGATGCGCTTCGCGGATTGCCGCTGCTCTTTTTCGATGCCGCCTCCGCCTGGTGGAAAGGTGTGCGACGTGATGCTAAAACTTGGGACGATGCGATAAAAATGCTACGCGAACATTTCTCACCCACAAAGCCCACCTATCAGATCTACATGGAGATCTTTGATGAGCGACAGGAAGGTAGCGAGGCGATTGATACTTTTATTTGCAAGAAACGTGCGTTGTTGGCCAAATTGCCGGAGGACCGGCACGACGAGGAGACTGAGTTGGACTTTATCTATGGACTGTTGAGCTTGAAGTACAGGCAGCAGATGCCGCGACATGAGATTAAAACGTTTCGCGAGTTACTCGAGAAGGGACGGACGATAGAGCAGACGAAGCATTAAAAATATTAATTAGAGTATTTAGTATATAAGACATTTGCTAGGCTAAAATATGTAGTTATGAAATAAATATAATGTTAAGCAATTTGATTTATTAATGTTTTTTTAACAAAAAAGATACTTAGTGCACTCACAGTTTCGTGTTATTGGTGGAACATTGTTTGTATAACATAATGCAATTAAACTGTGAGAACCATTTATATATTTAATATGTGTAGCTGTATTTTAACGTATATACATTCTGTGCATAATATTTGTTGGAATCAATTTATTTATTATTTTTTTAAAATTATTTTTGGGCAATCTTCAACACCGCCAAAATACAAAACATGCCACAGGGCTACTCACAACAACAGCTGTGGTATTTCACTTCTATAAGGGATGCAACGACAAATTAATGTTTCTGAGTTAAAGTTGGTCTATGATTAAATCTTCATTTCTAGATCTTTCTAGAAAGCCTATATCATCACCCTGAATAGAAATCCATTTAATTCAAATTATTTCAAATTGATATTCTATGAAATTAATTTTAATTTAGTTTAGTCAAAAATTATGTGGAACTCGCACATACCCATAAAAAAGTAAATATTCAGTAAGAATCTACATTTTCAATAAAAATATACATTTTCACTAAAAATGTTCATTTTCACTCAAAATTTACATCTAGATAGAAAATTTACATTTTTATTGAAAATTTACTTTATATTGAAAATCACTCAAAATTTACATTATTAATAAAAAATATAGAATTTGAATATGAATTTAATTTCAAAATAAGAATTAAATTTTTTTTATAACAATTTCAATCTGATTCTTACAAATATCTTATATAAAACATAAGAAGAAAGTTTAAAATAAGAATTCATCAAAAGTATTATAATTTATATTAAAATTATGTTTATAGGCCTATTCTAGAAAGCAATGACTATGACAATTTTGAGATGAGTGACAATTTTCAAGAAATGGTATTCTATCAGCAAAGTGACAACGAAAACAGTGACAATTGTTATGATATTTGTCACCACTTAAAGAGGAGGTGACAAGGATTTAATTCTCAAATATATGTCATATATATGGTCATTTTTAACGTTTTTAATATCACATTTTATTGAATTGCACTTAATGGTATATGTAGGATGCTGCCATGTATACTATATATATCTTTTTTCGCGGAACACTTGTCGGTAACTTAACTTTCTGGGGGACAACTGATTTTTGTAATCTTTTCTTGTACTTGCGGATTATGTGGCTTGGAAATACTACCGGATATCACTAATCGCCGAATTTAAGTCGCCCAATCTGCTTTTTATTTTAAATAGTGAAAAATTTGCACGTAAAATAGTTTATAAATTTTGTATTTTAAAATTGTTTACATTTGAATTTTAATTTTTTGACAGTTAATATTGAAAAAAGCTTTTCACCACAGTGTTGAGTACCAATTTGTCACGGTTAAATTAGAATACAGTAAAATTATTTATAATAAAGGCATGACACGGTGAATGTGGCACGGTGAATGACTAGACTTTGTCATGAAAATATCAGAATACGGCTATTAAAATAATTTTATTATAAAAATGGAAATACATATTTTTTCAATATCATCATTTTAAATAAAATAAATCTTAACACAATTTTCGATTAACCGAAAAATTGCATTTACACCACTAATACTAAAAGTTGCGGCACGGTAACCCTGTTCGGCACAAATTTGCAAAAGTGAAAAAATCAAAAATCAGTTGAACGTTTGACAGCCGAAATGACAGTTCGAACGAGGTGCATTTTGCAAATGGCGGCCGCGCGACCAGAAGGTGTGTGCATTGTCTAATAATTTCTTTACTAATTTTAAGGAAAATCACGCGTTTTAATGCATACAACTTTAAATAAATTGAAGATAAAGTTATGTTTTTCATAATTTTGAAGAAATAAAATGAATTACATGTGGGAAAAGTGTTGAAAATGGCATGTGAAAATGTTGCTAACAGCGCAGCAGCTACTTTGGATTTTTTATTTATTTAAAAATTATAAATTAAAAAATATTTGTCACATTTAAATATTTGGCTAATTTTGCAGCTGCACTGAAGACGCGACTCATGTCCATGTAAAGACTGCACTTTTTTTGAAACAGCAACAACATCGCGAAGACCACGTAGCACGGAGCAACAGCAGCAGCAGGTAGCGACATGACTACCAGCAGCGAGGACGTGTTGCTGCAGATGGGTGAGGTGCGCTACAAAAAGGGTGATGGCACGCTTTATGTGATGAACGAGCGACTCGCCTGGATGGCGGAGAATCGTGATACGGTTGCGGTTTCGCATCGCTATGCGGATATAAAGAGTAGGTGGTGTTAAATGCAGCTAATATGAACTCGTTTTTTTAATCCCTTCATCACCCCACACTTAGTTCAGAAAATCTCCCCTGAAGGCAAGCCCAAGGTGCAGTTGCAGGTGGTGCTGCACGACGGCAACAGCTCCACTTTTCACTTTGTCAATCGCAACGGGCAGCAGGCTATGTTCGCCGATCGCGACAAAGTAAAGGAACTGCTACAGCAGTTGCTGCCCAACTTCAAGCGTAAGGTGGACAAAGAGCTGGAGGAGAAGAATCGTGTGCTCAGCGAACATCCGCATCTGTTGCAGCTGTACAAGGATCTGGTCATAACGCAGGTGCTCACCAGCGAGGAATTCTGGGCGACACACGCCAAGGAACATGCGCTGCGCAACGTGCAAAAGAAGCAGGACATTGGCGTCTCGGGCGCTTTTCTCGCCGACATCAAACCGCAAACGGACGGCTGCAATGGCCTCAAGTATAACCTCACCGCCGACATTATACACTGCATATTCAAAACATATCCCGCCGTCAAGCGCAAGCATCAGGAGAATGTGCCCGCCAAGTTGTCAGAGTCCGAGTTCTGGACGAAATTCTTTCAGTCGCATTACTTTCATCGCGATCGCATTACCGCCGGCACCAAAGACATTTTCACCGAATGCGGTCGCATCGACGATCAGACATTGCGCGCCGCCGTGCAGCAGGGCTCCGGCGATCCACTGCTCGATCTGAAGCAATTTGCGGATGTGCCGCTCGAGGAGGGTTACGGCAGCGTCGCACCAGAGCGTAGCCATGTCAACAGCGGCAACATTGTGCATCAGAATATGATAAAGCGTTTCAATCAGCATTCGATAATGGTTGGTAGCATGTTTAGTCATGGTAAAAAAAAATTGTATAAAATTTATATTTTTAGGTTTTAAAGACCTGCACTGATATAAATGCACCCAGCGCTGGCACCGGACCGGTGCCCAGTGCTACAGGTTCTTCCGCCTCTTCCACTTCGTCGAACAATGCTTCCGCCTCCGTCGCTGGCAAATCTAGCAAAAGCGACAAAACGCAGTCCAACGGTCTTGCGGACACTTCTTCGAAATCTAAGGACCAACTCAATAGCACTACCAGCAGTCCGCAGCAGGCTCCCGCCAAACGTCAGCGCATCATTGACAAGTTGCAGTATTCGGATCTGGGCGAGCATGCGGACGAACACGGCAATGTGGCTGCGGCGCAGGCGCCCAAAAAGTCGCAGCACATCAGCCTCGCAAAAGTGGAGCGCTATTTGCACGGCCCGGTGCCGTTGAGTCAGAGCTATGAACCGCCCGAAGATCAGCGACACATGGAGGAGGTGCAGTATCATTTGATGCGCTCCACTGAGACATGGATGCAGCGTACGCCGCACAAGGTGCTGGTGAGCGCAACGGCGGCGGTGAATGCGCTGGGCGAGTTGAGTCCGGGCGGCGCGTTGATGCGCGGCTTTCAGGAGCAGTCGGCGGCGCGTGAGTTTTAATTATATTATGTTTTTTATATCATAATTCTTAGAATAGAATGTTATGTTATTAATATTTATAGAGTTTTAATGCATCGCTTTATTTATGAATTTTGCGTAAATTATTTTTTTTGCGAATTTATTCATTTATTTATATTTATTTTTATATTTTTAATCATTTATAAATGTTTTGTTTTAAGTGAAAAATTTGGTTTATAAATTTTTTAATTTTTTTTATTTAAGATTTTTTTTATATATGTTTTTTTTTTCATTTATTATTTTTTTCATATTTGATTTTTTTTTTCATTTTTCTTATGTGATAATTTTCAATTAAAGTTTATTTTCATATATGAATTTTTTCATTTATGATTTTTTTTTAAATAATTTTTTTCATATATGATTTTTTTCATTTATGAATTTTTCCATTTATGAATTTTTTCGTTAATGAATTTTTTCATTTATTAATTTTTTCATTTATGAATTTTTGCAATTATAATTTTTTTCATTTATGAATTTTTTGATTTATGAATTTTATTCATTTATGAATTTTTTTATTTATGAATTTTTTTCATTTATGAATTTTTCATTTATGAATTTATCATTATGAATTTTTCATTTATGAATTTTTTCATTTATGAATTTTTTCGTTAATGAATTTTTTCATTCATGAATTTTTTCAATTATAAATTTTTTCATTTATGAATTTTTTCATTTATGAATTTTATTTATTTATGAATTTTTTTATTTATGAATTTTTTCATTTATGAATTTTATCATTTATGAATATTTTTATTTATGTTTTTTTTCATATTTGAATTTTTCTCATGTGATAATTTTCAATTATGGTTTATTTTCATCTATGAACTCATTCATTTATGATTTTTTTTTTAAATAATTTTTTTTATATATGATTTTTTTTCATTTATGAATTTTATTCATATATGAATTTTATACATTTATGAAATTTATACATTTTTAATTTTATACATTTATGAATTTTTGATTATATGTTATTCATTTATTCATTTTAATTTATTCCTTTTTAATTTTATGATTTTTTTATTTTTTTATTTATTTCTTTATTATTTTTTTCATATATGGTTTTGTTTTTTTTTCTTTTTTTTTAATTTAAATTTTGTACTTTATGCATCTTTACAGTGTTCTCGCTTTTCACCAATGCAAAAGGAGTAGATTTGAATATTTTGGGGAGTAGAAATGAGTAAAAGGGAGTAGAATTAAAAATATTTCAAAATGGAGTAGATTTGATGTAAAAGGAGTATACAATTAAGAATAGGAGTCAATATTACGAAAAGGGAGTAGAAATATGCATTATCGTATTAGATTTCAAATAAATTAATTAATATTCATTCCTGATTTATGGATTTTCTATAATGCTGATGTCTACAGAATGGTCTGTTCTAGAGTTGGGGTGTTTCTGAAACACCCAATGAAATGTTTTCAAAATTGAATTTATAAAAGTGGATACAAATGTATATTTCGTTAAAACTTCTACTATTTAAAGACCATAGAAAAAATATTACATTTATTTTGCTGATAATTGATTATAGTTAATAGGTAAATTAAAATATTGACAATTTATTTGGGGTGCAAGAAATTGTTCTCATCAAATTAAAAAAAAAAATTTAAACAATTTTTGCAAAGCGAGTAGATTTCAGTAAAAGGGAGTAGAAAATTATGAGAAAGGAGTAAAAATGCTACTACCGGATTAGAGGAGTAGATATTAAAAATACAAATGTAATGGAGTAGATCTACTCCGATCAGAGTAGAATGAGAACACTGCATCTTTATATTTATTTATTCATTGTTGAAGAATTTGTGCACTTTTCATTTATGAATTTTTCACTTTATTAATTTATTTAATTTTATTCTCCTCCTAGAACTTGTGCCCGCTGACTTTGAAAAGGATTTGCGCAATTTATATCTATCGCTCGCCGAGTTGCTCAAGCACTTTTGGGGCTGTTTTCCGCCCACAACACCCGAGCTGGAGACCAAGGCGGTGCGCATGCACGAGGCTTTGCAACGCTTCAAAATGGTGAAACTGGTGCCGTTTGAGGTGCGCTTGCTTTCTTTAAATATTTCCAAATTTCATTTAAATTTTAATTTTAAAAATTTTAACTCTCTAGAATCGCGCTTTGCACGAGCTGTCGCCATTGGGTTCGTCGCTCACACAGCACCTGCATCGGCTGCTGCAATCGTCCAACACCAGATTCAATACGTGGCAGGAGCGCAAGCAGCGTCAGCACAGATAGCAACGTCATTAGTTGCGCACAGACTGCGTAGCCAACTAGGAGGCTACAAATGCCGATGCCAATGCAACTCAATCAAAACCTATCTGTTAAACAACTCAAAAAAAAAAACAAAAGAAAGAAAAAAAGATAAACAAAAAAACTTAAAAATAAATGAAACTGTTTCCTACTGTATGCGACTAGTTGGCTGTCTTTGTGTGACATGTTTTGCGATCGATTTGTGTCGTGTCTCTTTGGTTTAATTAGTTGCGTGCAGCATTATTGTGGTTGCTTTCAATTAACAGCATAACTGGAGCTGTTGCCGATTGTGTTAATTAATAGTTGGAGCAGCAGACGGACTGTTTTGAGGCGCAACACTTTTCTTCACTTTGTTTTGGGCGCTACAGCACACTTGTTTTAGTTTTACGTCTTCGTCGCACAACGACGGTATTGTGTTCGCGCGTAGCATCTATTAATACAAAAGAAAAACTATTAAACGTTATTTTTTTTTTCTAAAATAAATTTAATTTTAAGTCTATTAAAACATAAAACAAAAGTCAATAAAATGCATTTAAGAACAATTTTTCTCTGTTTGATTATTGGCTGGCGTGGCGGCGACTGTTCGCTTTTCTTTCCCACCAACAGCGCATATGGTGTAGGTTGAAAAAAATGTGTTATTTAAAACTAATTATTTAAAATAAAATGATTATTAAAAATGAACAATAAAAACATAATTAAAATATATAAATTAAAAACAAATGAATAAAGAAAACCCATTAAGCAATTTAGGAGCGCTCTGAAATTGGAGTCATAAAGAAGACCAATTTTTGAGTGTTTTATGAGCCCTCAGAAAAATGACTCTTAAAAGAATCTCATTTAAGACTGTTTTCGGAGCTCTCAAAAATATTACTCATAAAAGATTCATATTTAGGAGTTATTTAGGAGCCCTCATAAATTAGACTCTTAAAAGCATCAAAAATAAAATTGTTTCTGAGCGCTCAGAAAATAGACTCATAAAAGTTTTATATTTTAGAACGTTTTAGGAACGCTCCAAAATTTGACTCATAAAAGAGTCCCATTTATGAGCGCTTTAGGAGCCCCCTCAAATCAAACTCATGAAATCATCAAATGTAAGAGTATTTTAGGAGCACTCAGAAAAGGGAGTCATAAAAGTATCTTATTTATGCTGGCTTTAGGTGCCTACTGTTTAAATAAAATTGATATACTTATATTCGTTTTGAATTTGAAATCAAATGAAAAATAATAAAATATTAGTGTAAATTCAATAGACAAACCTACATATTAAATGGATTTTTTAAAATGAATGCATTTTCTCACGGATGACTGGACTAAGGTACACATGAACATGTACTATGTTGGATTAATTTCAGACACATTCTATACTTCTGAAGAAAGAAAAACTCCAAAAATGAAGCAATTGTGGTGTCTGGAAATTCTCAAAAATGTGAATGTTTTAAGAATAATTTAAAATGATCAAAAATACGCGGATTTTTGCGCTCTTTAGAGCGTGTGCACTACCTGTAGTCTTTTTAGGATCTTTTCAGTGCTCAAATATGAGTGTTTTAGTAATTGTCAGAAATATGAAGGTTTTTGGGCTCATAAAATGGTGCCCTCTACCCAGGGGTTGGGAATCTTTTTGGGCACTTTTTAGTGCTCAAATATGAGTGTTTTAGGAGTAATAAAAGTGTCAGTAATATGAGGGTTTTTGGGCTCATAAACACGGGCCCTCTACCCAGGAGTCGGGAGCCTTTTTGGACTCTGTTAAGTGCTCATATATGAGGGTAACACTCATAAATATGACACATTTAGGAGTCTTAAAAGACTCAAAATGTTTGCTGGGAACTATAATAATTTATAGAGCAGTGAAACTCATTTCAAATTGATATGCAAAAATTGTTATATTTGTCAGAGAGTATATATTTGATATAGAGTTTCCATACAGGTGGTTTCGCTGCCACTTTTGTCAAATAAATTCAGACATTGGTTATGTGGAAATTGAAACGAAAATGTTGTCAACAGACACATTTTCAAATCAATATTCTGATGTTTTCTGCCACATTTTTGGACAGAAAAATATTTAAAATTTATAAGTCTTTGGATTGCAATATATCTTGGTAAGTTTGGTTGCAAAATATCCTCGGACAGATCCAGTTTTGTGCACTGTTTTCCTCTGTTAACTTCACAATCTGTAAAATTCCAATGCCACATAACCAGTGTTTTCGGCAGCGACGCCAGCAAACTCGGAAGGAAACTCTATATCAAATGTATACTCTCTAATAAAGCAAAGAATAAAAATTATTTCCTTTTTTGTATATTTTACATTTTAATTGAATATTGTTAAAAATACTTGAATTTATTAATTCCAACCATTTTTGAGTTCAGAAGTTGCTCTGTTGATTTGCTACATGTGGCCAAAGTAAGAAAAACATCAAATATACCGATGATACGCGCACGTTTTGTGTCGTTCTAATCATCACTATTGCTACGGCTTGCAAGATATCGCTACAATTTTAATACAATCGCTTCCTAATACTCGAATACAAAAAAATACATGCTGCATAAGTGTGCCAAACGAAATTTGGACAGCGGTGGTGCTATGATACAACTTTTGGAACGAAAACGAAAATTTCGCCTTCTTTTCAACATGTGAGCCACGGCTTGTACCTAATGTATCTTTTTTTTTTAATTTTTAATGGAGTAGGTAAATATAAAGATCTGAAGATATGACTTGTGTATGTACTCCTAACACCAACAAAAAAGGACACGCTGGAACTTGCGAAAAAAAACGTGATTGGCCCGAAAAAAGCACTTTTTTCTAAGGCACATCTACAATTCCATCTGAATTTGGCTAGACATAGGTGTGATCGGAAATTTATGACACGAGTTAATTTAAAAATACAATGCCGCTTTAGTATTATTGATCAATAAATTTTTATTGAGAAAACAAAATTTCAACTTATGGTGGAACCATGTTTTCTGACATCATATCGACTGTGTCAAGAGCGGCTTTCAAGAAATCACTGATTTAAAAAATGTTTTGAATTGATAATACAAGAACAAAGATTTTAAGGTATGTCGCGTGAATGTGCCCCTAAGATTAATAATACAGGAGCACTTAAAATGTGAATTTTAGACTTAATTGCATAAAAAATTACCATTTCCTTAAAATAACTGTTAAGATATCATTTCAATTTGGTCGGATTTAACTGTATTTGATACATTATGTTATATTTGATCATCAAAAAATGATTCCTCATCATAATTTATATTATAACGGAATCTATTTTACGGTTTGTGCGCTGAAAATCCCAAAGGGGCTTATGAGGAATTCTTGGTTTGATTTTTTTTATTGAAACGTATTGTAATGACAATGATTTCAAGGTATGTCACTTGAATGTGCCCCAAGTATCAAAAATACTTTAAAATTCAAAATTCACTTTAAATGTTCAAAAAATCACAATTTCTTGAAAATAATTTTTTCGTTAATTATATTTCGTTAATTATTAAAGATATTAAACTGAAATATATTAAAATAGTATGTCATAAAAAATAATTTTATTTCATTTTATCAATAAATATTTTATAAATAAAAAATTCTCTATCTTTGACGGCATTCATTAAAAGTGAAGCACGCGAACGAATTTATATTACATAAGAGCCTATAGCTTATATTCAAAAGCACTAAGATGTTTTCTGTGAAATGTTCTTTTCTGGAATTGCTCATATAGTCTATGTCAGCCACCACTCCATAGTATCCTCGTGTAAAATTTCAGTTAAATCGGTTCAGACGTGATGCTAGAACAGACAGACATACGGACAAAGAGTTTTTTTTTATTTACAGATTAATCGGCATTTAACAAACAGTGACCATATTAAATTTGGTCCAAATTTTGATCGAAAAATCAAAATAACTAATAAGTATTTCATTTTTACTACCATATTACCATGATTCCATTAAATTAAATAAAAAACGGAACACTTCAAGTCTTAAGTGAAATTTCAAAAGTGAATTGCTCCATTTACCAAGTACTTATAATGCAAAATATTAAATTCGGTATTTCGATAGATCGAATAGTTTTTTTTTGTGCATTCAAAATACAGAAAGTGTCCCTTAAATAATATAAAAATGTCTTAATGTATTAAAATATTAAATTGTATCGTTAATTTATAAATTTACCATTTGTTTATTTAGATATTTGCTGCTATTGCGGTGCCAATAGATCTGCCACATCGTAATGTTTTCGTGTCCTATAACTTCGAAGCGAACTACAATTTGCCAGCCACATGGGGCATACCAAAGTTTGCGGTAAGCTCTATATGTTAATATTATAAAATAAATAAAAAAAGAAAGAAATACAAAATATATTTAAAACGAAATCTAATCTGAAAAGAAATTATAATTTAATTTTATTTTAAATTATGTAAAATAAAATTATTTCTTTAAGTTAAAGTTTAATTTTAACAAATATTTGATTTTTTAATGAACATTTCAAATTTTAATCATTGACTTAATTGTATTGAAAATTTTAGTTTGATTTTATAGTAAAAATCAAAATTAATAGTTAAAAAAAAATATATTCAGTTCAAATTCGAATTATTAATGACAATTCTTATTTTGAATAATCATTTCAAAATTAAATGAAAGTTTGTTGCGAACATTTTTGTGAAAATTTAAACTTCTTTTAAAATGTAATTCAGAAAAGATCGATTACAATTCAAAAGACATCAATCAAATATCAGAAACTACATTGAAAATTCAAAAGACATCAATTGATATGCAGAAATTCCATTGGAAATTCAAAAGCCAGTG
The DNA here is from genome assembly GCA_951804985.1 of Dryomyza anilis. Classification (NCBI taxonomy): domain Eukaryota; kingdom Metazoa; phylum Arthropoda; class Insecta; order Diptera; family Dryomyzidae; genus Dryomyza; species Dryomyza anilis. Next base: position 19,700,730 of record OX638133.1, on the reverse strand, counting down.
TTCCCAAACGCTCTTTAATCGGGTGAAATTCAGTATTTTCGGAACCACTCAACCGATTTTAAAAATTTGAAAAGTGTTTTATAGACAATTCTTAGGAGAACTTAAGGTTGTGATTGGATGTTGTATCTTTAATGATTATGGAGATAAAAATCAGTAAAATTGAGATTTTTTTCATGAAAAATCTTTCAAAAATGGTAAAAAATTTAAAAGTTATCCGATTTTTTGGTTGAGGTTGAGTTCAGATTGAGTTCGACTCTGACATTATTCGGCATATTCAGATCATGTTCAGAACTCTGCTATTAAAAGAATTTACCAAAACACCCTTTGGGTAAATTTGAATTTTTGATGTAAAATTAAATTTTTGGTTGTAAATTTTAATTTTTGGAGTAAATTGTACTTTTTTTAAATTTGAAATTAATAAAACTTTCTATATTTGGTGTAAAATTCAATTTTGATTGCACATTCAAACTTTATTGAAAAATTCAATTTTTATTCTAAAATTTAAATTTTAATGTAAAAATCTATTTTTAGTGTAATACATAAATTTTGGTGTAAAATAAAATTTTGATAATAATAATTATAAATAAATAATTATAATCAGAATGATTTATTAGAAGTTTTTTTTAATTGAAATTGAAAAAATTAAAATTTTACAAAGTAATAATGACAAAAATAAAAATATATATTTTTTTATTTAAATTTAAAATGTTTGATAACTTTTTTTTGATTTTTATTATATTTAAAAAATGTTGTTTCCTATAATAGCACTTATTTGGATTATTCAATTTTGTAGAATAGTACATTTTACGTGGCCCTAGCGATTTTTTTTATTGGCTTTTTACGTACTTAAAACTTCTTATTGACTTCTGCAATTAACAAGAAACCACTTGGCCCGAAGTGCTCTTCAATTGAAAGTCACTTGAATTACTTGAATCAGTTTAATGCGTTAAGGCGTGCGGTACGGTACAGTGGTTATTAAAAACGTTTAAAATTCATATATATTGGTTCAAAGTGATCAATAAAAAAAAATTGTTTTATAAAAATTTTATAAGTTTGCATTAAAATGCATTTAATAGCGCTTTTAATTTGTAGTTTGTTACTATGTTTCGGCGACTGTTCGTTTTTCTTTCCCACCAACAGCGCATATGGTGTAGGTTTTAAAGAGTTAAATTTTAAAAAATATTTAATTTTTTAAATATTAACATTTTTTCTCAAGATACTCGCTGCCATTGCAGTGCCTTTGGATCTGCCACATCGCAACGTATTTTTTTCGTACAATTTCGAGGCCAATTATAATTTGCCAGCAACATGGGGCATACCGCCCATAGCGGTAAGAAATTTAAACTGAGATTAAATTTATTTAATGCGCGTTTTTAGTTTAACGTTCGATCCACTTTTAAATTCAGTTTACTTCGTTTCGAATAATTAAATTCTGTACAACAAAAGGGAAATTCTATCGAGTGGAAAATTTGCAGCATATTTTAATTTAAAATTAACTCTGTTACACAGCACAACAAAAAAAATTATCCGCGATCTAATTATGATTTTCCGATGGACATGAAGATTCTAATCACTACCTCTTACTAAGTTTTTTCAGATTGCCTCAAGAATTTGAGTTATTACGTAAAACAATTAGTAAGGCTATACTCGTATTTTTCTACTTATTTTGGTCGATAACTTACAAATTTGAGATTACGATCACATTTCTCTTGTATTCCGTTGAGAATACTACAGCTAATATTTTGAAATAAACCACATGAAATTCGGATTGATCCAACCAAAGTTATGGACCAGTCAAATGCAAAAAATATGAATTTTAAGGTAGTAGTTGCATCTTAAAATTCATATTTTTTGCATTTGACTGGTCATTACTTGGTTGGATCAATCCGAATTTCATGTGGTTTATTTCAAAATTGTTGCATAACATCTATGATTTTCATAATTTAATAATATTACATAACTTATGTCAGAACTGATCTATAATTCTATAGGTACTTCTATACTTGTTTTTGCAAATCACTCTTTAAGTCCTTAGTTTAAACTTTAAAGTTTAAACTGTGTACTTATAGAGTGATTTGTAAAAACAAAGCAATAGGAATCATAGAATTATGGATCTAGTTTAACGTATAATATATAATTTTATTGAATTATGATAACTTAATATGTTATGCAATAAATAATAGGTACAACTGAAAATCAATATTTTTTGTGTTTGACTGGTCATTTTTTCGGTCAGATTAATCCGAATTTCATGATGTTTATTTCAAAATATTAGCTGAAGTATTCTCAAAGCAATATCACTTCTGGAAATTGAAATGAAACAAAGTACTATATTGGAATTATGGAAAAAATTGAAAATTTAGGGTGTGTGCGAATTCGACTAAATTGCTGACTAAACTAAATTTTGTCGGTAATGCAGTGTTCGACTTTTCAATTTATCAAATTTTTGAGCAGACTAAATTGAACTAAATTAGATGACAGCAAACAGACAATTGATAATCGATCGATTATGGACTTTAACAATTACCGGTTACCGAATGGCGATCGAATGAAAAGCGGTTCAATTTAGTTTAGTCAGCAATTTAGTCGAATTCGCACACACCCTTAGTCATTATTTGAATTTATAGGGTGAGATAAGAACGATAGGAAAATAAAATTATATAATATCTGGTCACCTTTTTAATTATTAATAGAAATTTAAACTTTGAGTGGAATTTTGAATTGAATTTTCCTTATTTTAATGAAACATTATCCTAATATAAGAAAATCTTACCTTCCGTTAAGAAAACCCCTTCATCAAAATATGGAAAATTTAACTTGACATTGAAATAGCATCAAGTTCAGTAAATTTGTCCTTAATATAAATTTTTCCTTAATATAAGGAAACTGTTTTCTGAGTGTACATCCATAAAATAAGTCGAAAAATGTCCATTTAAAATGTGAATATATTTCATAACCTTCCATATGTTTCATAGTTTCAGTTTTTCTATACAAGTTTAAACCTTTCCACTTTTTAAAAACCTCTATATTTCATAATCTAAACGGTCGAATATCTTTAAATTTTATATACAAATAGACAATTCATAATCAGTTAATATGACATTTTGTATAATTGCGATATATTGACTATACATGAAATTACATCTAGTTTAATTTGAAATAGTGAAAAACTAACCTTAGAAACTATAATTAATCCGAAATAGTCACCAAATATTTCAGAAAACTTTTACACTTTTTCTTCAAATGCATAGTGCGACACTAAATTTAGTGACGGAGATTTGACAATTTTTTTTAGAATCCTTAAGTAACCTGACGAAATTTAACCAAACAAACTTATGTTCAATCACGTCAGGTTTACGAGATATATGACCATAAAGGTAATATAGTGACCGCAATATACCGTTGCTTTATTGAGAAAACTGTAGTAGTTATGGATTTCTTGACTGAAAACCAAATGTAGACACTATCCAAAGCTTCATATGCATTAAATTTCTATCTCGTCCTTTTAATATCAATATTAATGATTTTCAAAGGATCAATCTTCATATTCGACTAATTTCATATTAAGGAGTTGCAAATGTATCATATTATCCATGGAAAAAAAATTCAGCGTAAAAAAACATAAAAAGTGGCTCAAGATGTCAAAGCCGTACGAGCTATAGTTTCTCTAATACACTGAGCACTGCAAATATTTTTTTATTTTATATGAAACTGCAAAATACTAAAGTTTTTCGTAGCTTAAAATCGAATGATCCATTATCGGTGCCAAGAATTTGGCTTTATTTTTAATATCCTGAATGTGTGAAAAATTTTATCATACCATAAATTTATGTTCTATCACGTCAGGATTTCGAGGTATTGATCCCCAAATATCTGGAAAATCCTTAATTTTCATAGTAACATTTCTTGAAAACGGTATTAGATATGGATTTCTTGACTGAAAACCAAATGTAGGCATTCACCTAAGGATCTTTTCCGTAGTATATTTAAATTTTCTATCTCGTCCTTAATCCATCAATATTAAAGATTTTTAAAAAAATCTCTGCAGTTAATTGGCCAAATTTATATGAAGAATTAATAAATGTATCATAGTGTCTTTGGGAAAAATATTAAGCATATCAAAAGGGTAAAAATTGTCATAGAAGTCAAAGCCATGTGAGTTATGGTTTCTATTATATTAAGCAATGAAAATTTTTCAAAAACTAAAACGATTCGTTGGTTTCGATTTGGTTGGTAATGCAGTGTTTACTTTTCAATTTAGCTAATTTCGAGGAAACTAAGTTGAACTATATTAGATGACAGCAAACAGACATATGTTAATGGACTTATTACGGAATTTAGCTACTACCGGTTACCGAATGGAGATCGAAAAAAAATCCGTACAATTTAGTTTAGTGTGCAATATAGGGTGTGTGCGAATTCGACTAAATTGCTGCCTAAACTAAATTGAACCGCTTTTCATTCGATCACCATTCGGTAAACAGTAATTGTTAAAGTCCATAATCAAATGTCTGTTTGCTGTCATCCCATTTAGACTGCTCGAAAATTTTCTAAATTGAAAAGTCGAACACTGCATTACCGACAAAATTTAATTTCACTTTTTAGGGTGTGTGCAAGTTCGACTAAATTGCTGACTAAACTAAATTGTACAGATTTTCATTCGATCGCCATTCGGTAACCGGTAATTGTTCAAGTCCATAAGCAATCGATTATCACATGTGTGTTTGCTGTCTTCCAATTTAGTTCAATTTAGTTTGCTAAATTGAAAAGTCGAACACTGCATTACCGACAAAATTTAGTTTAGTCAGCAATTTAGTCGAACTCGAGCAATCTATATTGGATGACATTTGATTATGGACCCTTAGTAAGATTTACTTTTTATTTTATTTATTCGATACTCTTTCAAAATAGTGTTAAAATTTATTTAACAGTCGCCTGAATACATTCAAAAACACCGTGGGTATTAAAAAGAATTGTTAATGAATTTCTAAATTAAGGCAATGAATTTTATATGTCATGATTTAAGCTAAATTTACTGAAATGCATAACTTAACTGTTAAATGAACAAAATCAAAATATATCAAAATCAAAAAATTCCAGGCCGGTGTTGAGGATGAGGATTTGTTTGACATTGAAGTGCGTCAACTGCAAGAATGCAGCAATTGCACCAGCAGCACAGAAACAACAACGAAAAAACCCACCAAAAAGAAGTCCAAGAAAACCACTACCTCGGCACCATCAACAACACAATCAACATCATCATCATCAAACTTAAATTCGACGCAGGAAGAAGCCGCACATCGCGAACGCAGATCATTGCTGACCCGCACGCATTTCTATCACATACTCAAACATAAATTTGAACGGTACAATTACATAATAAATACTATTACTAATGCCATTTAAAAAACCATTTTCTTTCCCCCACATTTAGAAGTGGTTTCAGCGGTGAACCATGTCTTTTGCGTTTAATCTGTGAAACAAATGCATCCAGTTTGGGTGCAATCAACGGCGTGCTGGGCAGTCTTATACACATTCTATTCTCGTGAGTTGTAGGTTTTGACAATATTTTAAAAATTTACTTAAAAATTATATTTAACAGTCCCAGTACCTCGATGCAGGAGCGTCTGCCGTTGGTCTATTACCAGGCGGAGCTGGATGGTGCTCACGATCATTGCGAACACTATGCGACACATTGTTCGGTGAATATATTGGATTTTATATCAGCGCCACTGCATGAGATTATCAGCGGCTTGGGCAAATAAATGTCGTTAACAAATGGGAGATTTTTGTGTTTTTTTTTATTTTAGAGTTTTAGGCATTTGAGTGTTTTTAACATAATCAACGTTAATTTAAAGTCAACTTTAAAATTAAAATCAGCTTTTTGGCATTTTATTTAATACAAAAATTGTCAAACAAATCAAAAAATATCGAATTTAATATTAAAGTTGACTTTAAGTTGTCTATCGACCTAACCAATAAGTCGTCTCTAAATAAGTATGAGTTCTTTTGATAAGTTTCCCATGTATTCATTTGTCCAAAAGTTGCTATTATCTTTAAAGTGAACTTTATTTCTTTTATTGGTTGCGCTCTATGTGTCGAGATCAATGGTAATTATCATAAAATAAAACAAGGTACATTTATAGTTGCAAATAGCAGGCAAGTTTTTTTTGTATTGATCATGAGTCGGTCTACAGTTCATTTGCACGAAACACAAATGTTCAATGAATGATTATAATATTCAAATTAAAATTTGAACTGAAAAAACGAACAATTTCACTTGCTTTAGTGCGTCACGCTGACCTATATTTCTGCATGTTCTTGTAGCTATCAGAGTTTGAACTAGTTCTATAGAAATTTCGTTTACTTTGGCTATAATAGCCTTTAAACGCACTATTAATTAACAGTTTATTTTATTGTTGACACTGCGCATTAACACACAGACTTATTAGCTTCATCTAGCTTTATTTGGAGTGTGCCTTATAATAAAAATAATTTGTTTCATATGCTTTGATTTTTGTGGTCTAAATCGTGACTAGAAACTTTTGATGTTTTTGAATTTTGCAAATTTCATAGAATAATTAGTTTGGTGGAAAAGAAATTTGCAATATTATAAACTATTTGTTAATTTAAACAATATTTGTGTTTTTTTTTTACATTTTAGAATGTAATTTTTCATCAAGTATACGGTGCCAAAACCGTACGTGGTTTTGGTGGATATTTCAAGCCAAAAAAAAAAACCAAAACTAAAAGGGCGAATGTTGTTTGTAACTAATTTCAGTCATGCCAAAAGGGCGGATATTTTTGTTTTTTGCCAGAACTTTTTATGGTGACAAGATAAAATAGTGTTGTGAATGCATTAATGGTTAGTTTTAAAACATCTATCGATTGGCATTCATTTATTTGAATAATTTGTCAAAAAAAAATCAAATCAAATTTTTTTGAAAAATTAAAGTCAATCGATAGGTACTTTAAAAACAAACACTTAATGTTATTACAGCACTATTTATTCTTAAAATATTAAATATAACACAAAATAGTAGTCTTTTGGTCAGGATATTGGCATACAAAATCCGCATTTTTAATTCTGTATCTTGTCCAAATCAAAAGATATTTTATATGCGTTATGATAATTGATTAATAAACCAACATAATAAAAATATATAAAAGAAAATTTTTTTTTTCAAATTTTTACTGCACTTTAAACTTTAAAATTTGACTGCCTAATCATTTCCCAATATTTATAAAAATGTACATACCCACTTTGGCATGACAGTGACGATATGTACTATGTTTGCTGACACTATTTAAGAAAATAAAATGTGTTTGTCATAATAAAGACACTCAAAGTATATAGAAATGAAGAATGGAATGGACTTTTTTTTCAAAATTTATTGTATAAAATATCTTATCTTATATAAGATAAAAAGCACTTAAGGAAAAATTAAATAAATTCTACTATATTTTTTTTTCTAGTGCAAAAAAAAAATCCACTTAAAAAACTTATTTAAGATGTGCCAAACATAAAATCAAAAGTATTACTTTAGAGAAATCCAGGTTTCATGATCAGCAGCGCATCGGCTATCGTTTGCATGACGCGCATTTGTTCGGCCATAATTTCTGTCTGTGCCGCTGCAGCCTCGCCGATGCACTTCACACCCGCCGCCAGTTGCTGCATGGCTCGTGCATTTATCTTAGCAGCCTCCGCTTGTGTTTGTGCAGCTTTTGCAAGCATCTAAAAATACGAAAAATATTAAATATTACTGTTGCGAATGCACCAATAAATCCAATACTAACCTCCATTGCTCTACTTTGTGTCTCGCAGATGCGTTGCAACTGCTGCTCAGTAGTTGAATTCGTTTGAAAAAATTCATAAGGTTCCTGATTGTGTAAATAGGAATCTAAAATTGAATTTTTAATTATTTATTATTATTATTGGCAACTGTTAGAGAATTAACTTAAAAGTGTTACCTACCATCACCATTTGTCTGTTCTGCTTTTAAGCTAAGCTCTAGCAATGCCTGGTCCTCGTTGTCACTTGCGAAATTTGGTGCCAATTCATCCTGTGCGTTTTGAAATATAATAAAAGTGTAAAATTTATACAAAATACGATTTTAAAGTGTTACCTTTATCGTTACCTCATTTTCCTCATAGTCTGCATCGTATGACATGTACGCTGTGGCATTCATTGCAAATTCATCTTCATAACCAGACTCCTGCTGACGCGATGATGATGATTTTTTGCTGATTTTCATTACGCTGTCATTCTCCGCACGCTTTCTGCGTTTCCAACGCGCCAATTTGATTTTGTGCTGGAATTTTAGTGAGACCTCTGGATGCGTTCTTCGCATGTGCTGCTTCAGGTTGTTGAGACTGGTGATGTGCGCCTTGACCAGCACAGTTTTGGGGTCACATAGCTTACAATTAAAGGCCAATTTATCCTCTTCCCTCGATTTAAACAGAAAGTAATCGTTCAGATGAGGCCAGGGATTTTGCGACTCCGGGGTACCAAGTGCTATAGCCTTTGTATTCTTGGCAGTTGTGTCGTTGTCATCGCCAAATTCCATGCTAATTTTATATTTTTGTTAAATAATAAAAAACAAAATTAAAAATTATTTTGTTTACTTTTGTGGAATTTGGTTGACGTTTGCGGCGTTGCCATATCATTTATAAATTAACAACTTGCGTGGGGTTTTAGTATAGATAAAATTCAATCGATATATCGAATTATATCAATTAAAATATTAAATGTGATCTTATCGTTATTTTTCATTATACATAATGTTCTTTGTTTTCGGCAGTTATGAAATGAAAAAGTTGTGGAACTGATTTTAAGATCTTTTCATGTTTATTCTGGAAATTAGCTATAGCTATATAGTTTTGCTATATAGTAGTTCGCTTTAAAACTAGTATATTTTAATTTTAAAATTTAAAGTTGTTTGAAGTTGTTATAACAGAGCAATACATAAATTAAATTGTATACAATCATTTAAACAGAAATTAATAGGAAATATGCTTGGAAATAGTATGATATATTAGCAATAAAAAGATTTAATAAAGGACGCAATAAGCAGGTACCTTCATGTAAATGGTATATACCATTTTAAATTCCTCAATATATTTTTATAGCTTTGATTATTGGTATTTCCACAATTAAGTAGACTACTTACTACCTGTACTACTATGTTCTAATTATGTGCAGGTAATCGCTTCATAGTGTTAATCGGGATATATAAAGGATACAATGCACAGACAACAGATAGTTATATTTTTGCATTTGACCAGTGCGTGGTCACTAAACATAGTCTAGGAAATTTTTAAAATTTCTACTTTATTTCTAAATATTGCATTAAGAGACAACCAGTAAAGAATTAAAAAGTTACAATAATGAAAAACTCAACTAAATGTATTCTATATGTTGGCATTATAATGGCAATAATGCTGTTGACCGCACATGCGATTGATATGAATTGTTTGCAATTGCCAGCGGCACAGATGAAATACGTAAGTTATTGAATTTAAAACTATTTATTGAATTTAAAACTATATTAAAAAGAATTATTAATTTTAATTTGATATTTTGTTAAAGGTACAAAGCTGTTGTCGTTTTCCACGTTTTAAATTTCACGTCTACGACAAGCAGTGCAAACATGTGGCATACAAATCTGGCATCTTTGGTTTGGATCGTTATTTTAATCCGGTAATTTTTAAATATTTGAAATTTGTAAAAGCAATTATTATTTATTTCAAAATATAAAATAAGAAATGTTTGACATTTAATTTTTTATTTCACAGTGCGCCCTTGCTTGTGTCTTCAACACCTCATCCGTAATGCATGATGCATATACACCGAAATTGCAACGTGTGCATGCCGTTCTTAATGCAGTGCTCGATGACAAACAGTTTCTCTACACCTACTATCAGAGTTTCCAGTCGTGTATGCCGTTGGTAGGTGCCAAAATCGCTGCGGCCATTGCTAAGGGACGCACAGCCATTTTGGATGGACGCACTTGCTCGAATGTTCCGATTATGTATGGCATTTGTGCGCATGCCCAGACGTTTTTAAATTGTCCGCGTTCCGCATGGCTCGATACGAAGCAATGCAACGAGACGAAGAAGTATCTGAGTGCCTGTATAAATAAAATATAATAATTACTGTCCAATTGTATCCTTATAAATAAGCTATATGTTTCAAACACAATAAAAATATAATAAAGGAAAACAGATAAAAAAAACCATAACATTTTTCGTAATTTAGGTCAAAAATCAGTCCTCGATTGATATAAAAATATAATTTGTATTATACTTGGAAAATGTCTCGATGTTGTATAAAACATGGTTTAAAATAATATTATCATAGGTTCTGGACACTTCCACGAAATATATTTCCCTGAAGCAGACACTTTCCCAAATGAATATATCCCCGAAATGGACATTCCATAGTCAAAATTTTTTCTAGGTCCATGATAGGCATCTGATCATTGAATTTGTTCGTTCTAACGTCTAATAAGGTCATTTATACAAATAATTTATAGTGTAACATGATAATAGTATGGAATTTGACCTATTAACATAATAAACAAAGTTTTGCTTAATTTTTAATTTTTATTTTGTACATAAAACTATACAAAAACTACATTAATTCTTATAAATTGTTTAAATTTAAATATTCAAAAAATTATACTAAACGTTGATAATTTAATTAAAAGCCCCTATTTAAATTTCAAGCAACATTAACGCCGACCAATTAAATGAACACCAAACTTTTGTCTATAAATATAGAAGCAGCTAAAACACTGACGACACAGTTAATATCAACATTACAATGAAATTAGTTAAGTCAACAAAACTTTTGGTATTATTTACCATGATGTTAATTGCTGCAGTCGCAGCACAGGTTGCCGTAGATTGTCGACGACGTCCAGATTATATAGTAAGTTTGAAGAAGACGAATATAAATTAGATGGATTAACAATTATTGTATACGCTTAGGATTTAATGCAGTGCTGCAAGCTACCGGAGATAAAGTGGAATAATGTGGCACCACAGTGCTCGACGCCACGCATGAAATATCCGAATCCGGTAAGTTGAAAAAAAAATATTTATTGAGAATATAGTTTTTTAAAATTTATTTATAAAAAAATAATTATTTTTTTCAAAGTCAAACGTTTTTTTTGGAAGTCAGAGCAGAACCAAATGGTTATTCTAAGGGCCGGTTTTACAGTGATAGTTTAACTAGATGTGTGGGTTAAACGTAGTTTAATCTCAGAATTCAGTTTTACAGTGAGTTTAAATCGTCGTTTAAAATCAGTTTAAACGTCTTAAGTTTTTGACAGTCTGTCGGCATGTTTGTGTTCTGTTTGTTTTCTTGAATTTCAGCATTGCATAAATCAAACTTCTATCCTCATATGTACTGAAGTTCCTCGGTCTTTTGTATATTTCATTTATTTTATTAATCTTAAATCTATTTTCAATGTCTTGATTTGCAAAATGTTTGCATAAAATGATCAGCTGTTCCAAATGAGAGAAATAATCGATAATTTGTTGACATTTACTAGTGATGCCATATGTATCCGAATTGACTCGGTTCATTTTAAACTTTCACTGTAAAACAGCTATCAAAGTTAAACGTCGTTTAAATTTATGAGACGTTAGATTACACTACATCACTCTAAAATCACGATTTCTAAACTGTTTACGAATTTTTAACTCGATACAGGATTTTCCTTTTCCGATCTCGTCTCATGATTTCAGATGGAATACTCGAGACAGGATTTGAGATTTATATTATTAATTTTTAAAGATCGAAAATATAATTTAAAAAGTTTTTCAATTCTAGCTTTATTGCATCACTATGTACTAGGTTTTTTTTTTTATTTTGAATACTTTTAATTTTGGAAAATATTTTTTCTTTTTTTTTTAATTTTATATACTTCTCAATTACCATTTTTAATAATATACTTTATTATTCTTTTCTCTCCCCGTACTGCCCATATAGTGCGCCCTCGAATGCATATTCAACTCCACAAATGCCCTGCAACAGGACACCCTGAACATGCCAAATGTACGTCTCCTACTGCAAAAGATCTTCAACGGCAACGAGGACTTCGTGCAGGCCTATGCTCTGGGTTATGAGAAATGTCAGGCACCCATCAGCAAGAAGGTAACCGAAATGCGTGAACGTGGTCACGGCCTCACGAATAAAACGTCACGCGGTCATTTGCCTCACTGTTCGCCTGTTGCCGTATTCTACACAACGTGCGCTCATCGTAATGTGTTCCTCGATTGTCCTGCAACAGCCTGGAGCGCAACAACCAAGTGTGAGGGCGCCAAGGAGTTTGTGCGAAATTGTGAAACCCATAAACTTGGTGGTGGCCGCGGTGGTGGTGCTATGGGCCGACGTGGAGGCCGTGGTGGGGGTCCAGGTGGCCCAGGAGGTTCGGCAGGTGCGCATGCAAATAATGGATTCCACTACGAGCGACATCGTGTTTAGAACAAATATATAAATCTAATAATTTATAAAACTGTTTAATAAATTTATATCTACTATCTGGAAAAACTATACTTTTATATAAACGAGGTCACCATATTTCGAGCTTTTCCTATATTAAAGAATTATTTATATATATAAATACCCCATTAGTTTTTTTAGATTTTTATAGCAAATACTCTGATTTAGTATGCCATAAAAAGTGTAAATTTTTACCCCTTTATGATTTACAGGCATTTGTAGTTAAATATGTGATTCCTGGGTTCCTACTCTATCGTTGCTTTAAATTTTTATACCAAATACTCTGATTTAGTATGTCATAAAAGTGCAAACTTTGAACCCTCTACAATGTTCCTTTTAGTATATACTGCAATTTAAATTTAACACTTTTATTTTTGGAATTCTACTATTTATATTTTAAAAAAATTAAACATTAAAATAAATACGTTAAGTGCAGCATTTTTATTAATTTATGTAATTTTTAATTTTCCGTCAAAGTTCGAAACTTTAGAAAACTTCAAATTATAGAACAGCTGAATTAATTTAATTTTAATTATTTTAATTACAATTTGTTAAACTAATTCTATATAATACAATGTAAAGTTTACTTAGTAAATTTCCGGATAGCCTGCATTCAATTCATTATTTAAATCGATTTCTATAACATTTTGATGTGACGAAGACTGACAACTGCCTGGTCCATTCTCCATATCGTACATATCACTATTTTGAGCAGCTACAATTTTATAGAAATAGCATATATTTTATTAAAATTATATTAAGAAATAATTTAATATAAACCTTTTCGAAACTCTTCCGCATAACGTGGATCTTGCATTATGTTTTTTACTGCCTCACGCAGCATTTCAACATTAATCTGGCCATCTTGGAAAACATTACTGAGCAAAGAGTTTTGTTCAGACATCATCTATAAAATGAAATAATATATATGATTTTCTAATGATTTAAATTGTATAAATATTAGGGCTGTGCGATTAATCAATTAATCAAAATTTTGATTAATCAGAATACTGATTGATTAATCGATTAATGAAACAATTTAATCGTAATCACGAATAATCAATTATTCATTAATCGTATTATTTGATTAACCGAAAATACGATTAATCGGTTAATAAGTTTTTTAGATTAATCAAAATAACGAACGATCGATAAGTCAGCAATATGATTAATTGAAATACGATTAGTTGTTTTTGGCATGAGTAAAAATAACGACATTCTACTTGCAAGCATCAAATTTGGCATTTTTATGTTAAATTTAATATTTCTTGGAAGACAAATTTGAATTTTGATTAGTATAAAGTTATAATTCACCGATTAATCGTATTTTTGGTTAATTGAAAAATACGATTAATCGAATAATTGATTAATCGTGATTGCGATTAATCAGAATTTTCGGTGAAACGATTAATCGCACAGCCCTAACCGAAACTGTTTATCACTTTTTTTTGGATATTTGGATATTGAGGAAGGTACTAATTTTTGTTTAACAATTTCTGTTAATTTTAAGATTTTAAAAATGAAATGGGTTTTTAAACGGATATCGGTTTTTATTACGCTTTCAATCCATATAATGACTGAAATCGTTCCTCCTCAATGCCAGTTTATAATTCCGACTTTTCCATAATATGTTCAACACTTACCATGTAATCTTCCAAAGTAACCTCTTCACGCTCTGCACCGCCATCCATACCACCACCAGCACATTCGTCATACATCATTAGTGATTCATCATCCGTATCGTAAAAAAGTTCTGCATCAGTTGGATCGTATTCATCTGCATCACCAAAACGCTTCAGATCATTCTATAATATTTTTATCCAAAAATTTTCAAACGATATTTATGAACATTTTTCAACAAAAGATTTTTAATCGATTTCTCAATTGAACAAAAATTGGTCCAGTTTCTGTTTTAGATTGAGTTTTGATCGATTTTATTATAAAATTGGTATTCCACACGAAGTTAATTGGTTCAAGTCGACGCGGTGTAAATTCATCAAAAAACTTTTTTTTTAAAACATTTCTACATTTTTAAAATCGTTTGAATCGAAATCTATCGAAATATAGAATCGAAGATACTCTTTATATTATAAACATTTTAATTTGTTCTATGTTATTGTAATTTATTTGTGATTCTCTTTTAAATTCACTCATGTTTTTCACTAAAAGGTTTACCTTATTTTCAATAATAAAATCCTTCATATCACAGAATACACCACTATTTATTGTAAAAACTATAAAGTAATTTAAAAACAGCCAAATCGATTTCATCATGTTTCTGTTTGTTCTTTCGTCTATAATGAACTAAATATTTTTTTTAAATACTCTATAAACTATCTACTCAAATGTACGAAACAATTGTAGATTTATATCTTAAATTTTTTTATTTTATATTTGTCACGCTTTATTTAAAAGTTAATGTAGCTTCAATAATATTATAGTAATTATTTATATAATATTTTTTGTGTGTTTTATACAGGTTTAAAATGTTCCAAATGGTTATAAGTTAAGCATTTAGATTTTTTTTATATAAGTCAGATCGCATGATCGCGGCGGCCAATTTATGTGTGCGTTGTAAATATAGCAACCGATATTAATACCATTCATTAATCAATCCAGCAATAAAATTCAATAATTTAATGAGTGTCAACTCGGTGACCGTAGGTAGAAAATTCTGCATAACGTGTGCCAACTTCGTATACAAGAATAATGTTGCAAGAATACACTTATTTAAATCCAATTTCTTTTTTGTTTGTTTGTAAACATCAATATGTTCAATCGATGGCGTCGGTAGAAAATGCTGCACAACCTTGCCAACTTCGTCAGTCGATAAATTATCGAATTAAGATGAGCGTTGCGAACATACGTTGTATTTAGATTTGATTAGCATTTTCTGTGTTTCGAAACATAGTTTTAACCACGTAAATTGCCAAGAAATAGTTTATTCAAATGCAATTAATATTTTATGTTGGTATTGTAACATATTTATGGTAAATTTGACAGATTCTGCTGGACAATATAATAATGTTTGCACGTGAACAAAAATAAATTCAATTTCGATTATAATTTAATTACACTTCATTCCGAATACATGTATGGTAATTTCGTATTACTTTTTAATTACATTCAAACATATTCAAACAAATCTTTTCTATCCGTGTAAGAATTGAAGCAATTTTTACTGCTCTAAAATAATTGTAAACATATTTTTCTACTACTGTAATCAAAATTGAAGTTAGAACTATTATTCGTTTTTATTAGGCTTATACTTCAGAAGTAGTACGTGTTGGAGAATTTATTTGTTTAGAGACCCCAGCTCAATTTTAAAGATGAATATTCCTCAAAGACATTATAATGTTTTTCAGACGTCATCTACTGGTTATAACTCTTGAACGGAATTGTTAATAGAAAACCATTAAAAATAGTGGTAAATCGTTAAGAAACAAACTTAAAGTGTTCAGTGGAAATCATCTTTAGAAAGTTGAATATAATCGCTCCTTACACATCAAAAACATACAATGAATCATTTCGCTACAAAATTACGAATTATATTAGTTATCCTTTGAACCCTTTGAGAACCCAGACGTGTAGCGGTATAAGTTTATAATACATTTTTGATCCACTGACCATAGAGAATCTGGAAATCAAAAACGAGTTCAAATTTTAGTGCCGCACAGTGTTATTATTTTAATGGGTAAATACCATTAAATAATAAGAAATACTATTATGTTATTAAGTTGTATTTTTTGTATACTATTGAATCAATAACTGTCCTATTGGCCATTTTAATAGGATTTTTCTGAGTGTATCAATAAATATTTAACTACATATTTGTGAAAAACGCTTTAGTTCATTCTAATGGTTGATCAAATTTTTCAACGAACTAGAATATTGTGTCTCAATAAAATATAGGATTATCCTAAATTAATAAAAACCATTTTAAAACGAAAATAAAAGAAACCATATTTTTAATAAATATATTTTATTGCACACACAGCTCTTATAAAAATTAAAAAACAGTAAAAGCAAAACTTCAACATTGCACCGACGTCGCCGCCACCAATTCACATCATTGGCAGCGGCACATGTGGCAACGGATTGCATTGCATGGCAAAACTTTTGGCCAGATTGCAACTGCGTTCGTTGTGCCACATTTTGGGTGGACAGTGGAGAAAAGTATCCGCATTGACGCAGCCAAAGACCATGCTGGCGTAAGGCGAGCAACCGTCATCCAGTTTGCTATACTGCTCAATGCCCTGGGTCTGCATGTGCGAGTTGACTGCGAGTGACATCAAAGTGGCGAATAGCAGTGGATAAAAGTGATATGAAGAAAAAAAATAAAAATGGCAGTTGAAAGAGATAAAAATTAATTCATGGAAATTCTGACCATCGTGATGTGCAGAAAAACAAAAACTTACTGCTCTGTAAACAATTCTCGAAGGACTTGATGATGTGCGGCACAAAGTCCTTGTCACGCTGGTGAACGCTGCTCTGCAGAAATTTACGCACATTCGGCATTAGGATCTGACCGTTGATCAGGGAGCCTGTTTCACGGTAAATACACTCAGGATAGCACTATGGAAAAGATGGAAATTAAATAAATGAAACAATTCATCAAATTAATGAAAAATTCATAAAAATAATTGAAAAGTTCATCAAATTAATAAAAAATTCATCAATTTAATGAATAAAATTCATCAACTTAATAAAATTCATCAAATTAATGAATAATTCATCAAATTAATGAATAATTCATCAAATTAATAAAATTCATCATATTAATAAAAAAATAATATAATTATGAAAAATACATCAAATTAATAAAAAATAATCAAAATAATAAAAAAATAATCAAATTAATATAAAATTCATTATGAATAACTTATCAAAATAATGAAAAAAAATTCATATAAGTATGAATAAGTATGAAAAATTCAGCTAGGTGATGAAAAATATATCAAGTTAATAAAAATTCATCAAATTAATAAAAATTCATCAAATCAATAAAAATTCATCAAATTAATGAATAATTCATCAACATAATAAAATTCATCAAATTGATGAATAATTCATCGAATTAATAAAATTCATCATATTAATAAAAAAATAATATAATTATGAAAAATACATCAAATTAATAAAAATTCATGAAATTAATAAAAATTCATCATATTAATGAAAAATTTATCAAATTAATGAATAACTCATCAAAATAATAAAAAAAAAATCACATAAGTATGAAAAATTCAGCTAGATCAAATTGATGAATAATTCATCGAATTAATAAAATTCATCATATTAATAAAAAAAATAATATAATTATGAAAAATACATAAAATTAATAAAAATTCATCAAATCAATGAAAATTCATCAAATCAATAAAAATTCATCAAATTAATGAATAATTCATCAATTTAATGAATAATACATCAAGTTAATAAAATTCATTATATTAATGAAAAATTCATCAATTTAATGAATAATTCATCAAATTAATGAAAAATTCATGAAATTAATGAAAAAATCCTATAGTTATGAAAAATTCTTCAAGACGATAAAAATACATCAAATTAATAAAAATGTATCAAATTAATCAAATTAATGAAAAATTCATCAAATTAATTTAATGAAAAATCGTATAAGTATGAAAAATTCGTCAAGAAGATGAAAAATACATCAAATAATTAAAAATTCATCAAATTAATGAAGAATTCATCATATTAATAAAAATTCAGCAAGGTGATGAAAAATACATCAAATTAATAAAAATTCATCAAATTAATAAAAAATAAAAATTTAAGTATGAAAAATTATTCAATGTGATGAAAAATTCATTAAGATGATGAAAAATACATCAAATGAATGAAAAATTCATCACTTTAATAAAATTTCATCAAATTAATTAAAAATTTAATGAATATATTTATATATTTCAAAAATGCATAATATTAAAAATCAATTTAAAAAGTTATAAAAAAAGTAAAAAAATAGTGAGAAAAAAAATTGTTAAAATTGTTTTTTGTACTCACCACATGTGCAAATGCCGGATAGTCCTGCATCTTGTCCTTACGCAATCCATTTACATATTGGACACATTTTTCGGGCGCATCACCCATATTAATTTCTGGTATCGGACAGCAGCTGTTCACATCCTGTGTGTTCACATGTCATAGTACAGAGTATGAGAAATGACAGACGACAGGCGATTTCAAAGCAGAAATTGATATGTAATTGAAATTGAAATAGAATTGAATTTGAATTGATATGAATATGGATATGAATGATATGAGTGGAAATACTTACAAAGTTTGAGAAATTGGGTGGTTGCGAGCAATTGAAGGAGGCTGACAGGGCGGAAGGTAGCTGAAAATTGAAAGATTTTTTATTTAGTTTTTGAGTTGATGTTTTGAAAATTTATTTACAAATGTTCTGCTAATTCATATTTAGTTAAAAAAACTATTTGGAATTAAAAAAAAAAGAAAATTAATACATTACGACAAGTATTTAGGATACTTTTAAATCTGACCTGCTACAATCGAATATTATATCGTCACTGTCATGTCAAAGGGGCGAATGCGCATTTTTAAAAATGTTGGGAAATCAAATTTTAAAGTTTGAATTATTATAACGTTTATAAAATATCTTTGAATTTGGACAACTTACTGAATTATAAATACGTATTTTGTGAGACTATATTCTGACCAAAACGCAAATGTTTTTTTTTTTTTTTGCTATAACTCTTTATTGGTGCAAGATAAAATAGTGATGTAAAGGTATTAATTGTTTGTTTTTAAAGCACCTATCGATTGGCATCATTATTTAAAAATATTTTGTCAAACATTTTTCTAGGACATAAAAAATGAAATCAAAAAATTATTTTTAAATAATGATGCCAATCGATAGGTGCTTTAAAAACAAATAATTAATGGCTTTACACCACTTTTTTTATTTTGCACCAATAAAGAGTTATAGCTAAAAAACGAAGAAATTGAAAATCTTGTCATGCCAAAGGGGCGAATCTTTTCGTTTTTTTGCTTTAACTCTTTATTGGTGCAAGATAAAATAGCGATGTAAATGTATTAATTGTTTGCTTTTAAAGCACCTATCGATTGACATCATTATTTAAAAATATTTTGTCAAACATTTTTCTAGGACATAAAAAATAAAATCAAAAAATTATTTTTAAATAATGATGCCATCGATAGGTGCTTTAAAAACAAATAATTAATGGCTTTACACCACTTTTTTATTTTGCACCAATAAAGAGTTATAGCTATAAAACGAAGAAATTGAAAATCTTGTCATGCCAAAGGGGCGAATCTTTTCGTTTTTTTGCTTTAACTCTTTATTGGTGCAAGATAAAATAGCGTTGTGAATGCATTAATTGTTTGTTTTCAAAGTACTATCGATTGGCATCATTATTTGAAAATAATTTACTAAACATTTTTCTTGCAAATATTAAAAATTTTAAAAAATATTTTAAAATAATGATGAGCATCGAAAGATGCTTTAACAAAAAACAATAAATTGCTTTATACTACTATTTTATCTTGTACCAATTAAAAGTTACGGCAAAAAAACGAAACGATTTGCCCTTTTGGCATGACAGCATTTTCAATTTTTCGAATTTGCCCTTTTGGTTTTGTCTTTTGTGTCTAGAAATATCCAACAAAATCACACACTACTTTCGCACAGTATACTTGAGGAAAAACTACATTAAAAAATGTAAAAAAATCGCCCCCTTTGGCATGATAGTGACGATATGATCTCAGACATATTTTTAAGTAGTCCTGTCCAAGAAAACCAATTCGTCTACCTCTCACGTTACTCTTGTCTGATTTTTTCTATGTTTTTTTATGTAAAAATAAAAAAAAATTGATGTCTCATTACAATTTTTATATTTGGCAGATGATGAAGTCGACGATTAGTCCCGTTACAAAACGTATTATAGTGAATTCAAATACCTTACATTGAAGTAACACAATTCTCAAATAAAAACACACCAATCCATGCCAGATAATAAAAATTAGACGTTAATTTTTATAACTGGGGATATTTTTGACAAACTCTAGAAGCGATTTCCAAAACCTATTCTTAGGATTTCGTCTCATGAGAGTTTCTAATGTCACGGAGATTTTTGAATATTATCCTATGCACACCCAGAAAAAATTCTCTCAAATCCCATTAAAATTGGTCAATAGGATAATTATTGATTTAATAGTATACAAAAAATATATCTTTTCATATAAACTCAATGGCAATGTCATGGTATTTTCTAGTATTTAATGGTATTTTCCGATTTAAATATTAATTTATACTACTGACTATTTTTAATAGTAAAAAACTATTATTTATATAGTATTTTTTTATGGGTGCAATAGCCGTTAATAGGTTAAACGTATTTCAAGATATAATATGAAAGTGAAAATTTTAGCTTATTAGAGTAGACCTGATCATGTTGATCTTTTAACTGGTTGCGCTATGACATGGAAAAATTCAATGATCTGTTCCCTGTTCTGTTACTAAATAATTTATACATGGGTATGGCGAAAAAAACACTAAATATTTTATTTCATGTTATACATACCATTACAATAGCCTGCAGTAAAAGTAAAATGAAATTTAATTTGCACATTTTACAATAGATTTAATTTTATTTATTTTTAATTAAATTTGATATTTTTTTTAATATTTATTATTTATTTATTTATTTATTTATTTATTTATTTATTATATTTGTTTTATATATTTTAGTGCTTTTTAATATGCTTTTTAAATTTAAATTTGAGGACTTTTTAGAAACTATAAATATTCAGAGTTTTCAAGATGTTTGATTTGTGATATTTTTGCTTTTTGATTTTGATTTAATAATTTTATATTTATTAAAATTTGTACTTAGTCTTTTTTGGTTTATATTAATTTTTTAAAATTTTAATATTTATTTTAGTTTGATTTCTATATTACTAAATCTTCAGGGTATATTAAAAAAAATATTTTTAAATTTCTTGCAATTTAATTTTATATTATTTTTTATTATGATCTGGATTTTATTATTAATATGAGTATGTTTATTATTATATTTATTTATATTATCTATTTTAAAAAATATATAAATTAAAAAAAAAATATATATTTAGATTATTTACAAAAATCGTCCAATTGCTGAACTTATTCACGACAAATAAACTTGTTGAAAACAGCAAAAACTACTATCTACCTCAATTTATAACAGAAAAATAAGCAAAAATAAAACAAAATAAATATCAATAGGCCGTAAAAAACCCAATCACTTGAAATTTAACGCACGAAGTACCACTTGATTATTGGCAATTATTGCTGATGCTCAACGATTGACATTGATTGTGCAGATTTTCAATCTATTTTTTTCGTATAATTTTTTAATAACACAATATTTTAATACATTATTTGATATTTTTTATATACGCAATACAAACAAAATATTTAACCTTCCAAACAAACAAAATAAATGGCATTGTAATAATTTACTGTGTTTTGGTATTTAACAATTGTTTTCAATATGTTTCAATATAATAGTTACAATAAAATTATGATTGCCCATTTTCAGTGTCAAAATATTCAATGGCAAAGCTATTAAAAATGCATTTACCAGTTTTTACCATTGAACTTGCAGTCCATACTCAAAGGTCTTATGAAGTCAAAAAATTTTATTGAAAAAAAATGGTTTTAATATAAATTATATCATATAAAGCGCTCACTCACTGCACTGACAGTACTTGTTAAATTTTCAGCGATAGTAGTATCATTGATATTGCTTTTAAAAACATTAAACGTCTTGAAAAAAATGTCTTGACACTACTTGACACCAATGAAATAAATACTGCAGTCAAGTGAAAAAATGTCTTGACACTACTTGACACCAATGAAATAAATACTACAGTCAAGTGAAAAAATGCCTTGATACTACTTGACACCAATGAAACAAATACTGCAGTGAAGTGAAAAAATTTCTTGACACTACTTGACAACAATGAAACAAATACTGCAGTGAAGTGAAGTCGCTTGAGAAATTGCACTATTATAATGTAAACAAATACTGTAGTGAAGTGCAAAAATGTCTTGACACTACTGAAACAAATACTGTAGTGAAGTCGGTGGAGAAACTTCATTATTATAATGTAAACTGTCGAGTGCAGTAAGTAAAAATTTAAAAGACTTGTATATTTTATATATAAATTACGGAAAAATAAACTGTTTTTACCCGAACTTTTCTCAACAAGAATATGTAGTAGGATAAAACTAAATATGTAATAAGAAAAAAAATATACTTTTGATATGAAGTAATGATATTTTCAGATTACAGACATAATTATTTTGTATTGAAAATTCATTATATAAAAGAATACCAAAATTATGTTCACATGGCATATTTTAATAAGTAGAGTAAGTTTTAATAAAAAAAGTTTGTTATTTTGATAGGTAGTTTGCAAAGGGTTTTTCAACAGGGACGATACAAAAGTAGAGCGACAGGGACAGCAAACGACGCCATATTTCTTGCCGCTTTTTTGACATTTATCTTCAGTATGGTTTGCCATTTCATGATGGGAAGATATACGAATTCGAATTTCGGTAGTAAATTTTAATAATTTCGACTCATTGTTGGCTCGTAGATCTTTCCATCATGAAATGGCAAACTTTACTGAAGAGAAATATGGCGTCGTTTGTTGTCCCTGTCGCTCTACTTTTGTAGCGTCCTTGTTGAAAAACTCTTGAAAAAAACGTTTGTATCGCTCTTATTGAAAAACCCTTTATTATGCTCCACTCAAAAAATAATGTATTAAAATTAATACAATTTATGCACTTGTTTCAAAAAAATGTATTTTTAATATTTATCAATTGCATTTGTATTTATTTTCTTACTTTGTAATGAAAAGTGTACTTGTTTTCTGTTTTCCTACAAAATACAAAATATGTAATTTGTGCTTGTTATTTGCATTTGTTTTTGCATTTTTTTTTCTATTGTGATGCAACATGAATATTTATAAATAATGAAGTGCAATAAATTAATATATGAAAATTAAAGATTTTAAAAAATGTCTGTCAATGGCTTTTGTTTTTGCAAAAATATGCTAATTTCATTTATATGTTTTGTGTGAAATATTGTGGTTTTAAAACATGTGTAGAATTCCTAAAAGTGGTGTTAATGTGACAATATATAATTGCTGAGGAAATATGTATGCAAGTAGTGAAAAATGTCTTGACACTACTTGACACCAATGAAACAAATACTGCAGTGAAGTGAAAACATGTCTTGACACTACTTGACTCCAATGAAACAAATACTGCAGTGAAGTGAAAAAATGTCTTGACACTACTTGACACTACTTGACAACAATGAAACAAATACTGCAGTGAAGTGAAAACATGTCTTGACACTACTTCACAACAATGAAACAATTACTGCAGTGAAGTGAAAAATGTCTTGACATTACTTGACACCAATGAAACAAATACTGCAGTGAAGTGAAGTCGCTTGAGAAACTTCACTATTATAATGTAAACAAATACTGTAGTGAAGTGCAAAAATGTCTTGACACTACTTGATTGCTGTGGTAATTTGAAACTAAAAAAATTTCGTGTTGTAATATGAAATATCCCTGAAAACCCTATTAAGTATCAGTGTTAGGTTGAGGTTTTTCTACATAAGAAAACTTTATGCATTTCTGATCAGTGATTTATAAGGATATTTTTTAAGGATATTCCTTATTAAGGCAAGCTAACTTTTAGAGCAAGCTAACAATTTAGAAATTGCTAAATATTTTGCATATTTTTAAAATTAATTTTGCGTATTTTTATAAAATTCCTTTTTTCTAATACAAAAATAATAAAACTGCTAAGGTAAAAATTTGCACATATATTATAAAGTTTCAAATGTAATTAAAAGTCAAGTGCGAACTTAGCACCCAACTTGTCTAAATTGTTAACCACATGGTACACCACCAAAGTAGCATCCACAACACTGCTATATATACGAACTAAAAATGTTATTAGCACCATTAAGGGTATTTAACGCATAATAATCATGAGATGTGCATTTGAAAAACATTTTGCAGGTGCTGCTAATGTTTTAATTGTGTTTGGCGGTAACTATAAAACGGGTGATTTGAGGTTGAATTAATTTTAAGTAGTTTTAAGACAAATTAAAGACATTTTACTGACAGCTTCAGAGCAGCATTTAACATACTTAGAGCTGAAGAATTCAGGATATATTACATATTTATATTTTTATTTTTTTATATTTTTATATCTTTATATTTTTATATTTTTATATTTTTATATTTTTATATTTTTATATTTTTATATTTTTATATTTTTATATTTTTATATTTTTATATTTTTATATTTTTATATTTTTATATTTTTATATTTTTATATTTTTTTTTATTTTTATATTTTTTTTTATTTTATATTTTTATATTTTTATATTTTTATATTTTTATATTTTTATATTTTTATATTTTTATATTTTTATATTTTTATATTTTTATATTTTTATATTTTTATATTTTTATATTTTTATATTTTTAATTTTTTTTTTATTTTTATATTTTTATATTTTTATATTTTTAAATTTTTTTTTATTTTTATATTTTTATATTTTTATATTTTTATATTTTTATATTTTTATATTTTTATATTTTTATATTTTTATATTTTTATATTTTTATATTTTTATATTTTTATATTTTTATATTTTTATATTTTTATATTTTTATATTTTTATATTTTTATATTTTTTTATATACACCATATCATAAAATTTGCACAAATCAAATTTTATTTATTGCCTTTATTTTTTTAACAAAAACAATTATCAAAAATTTAGAATATTTTCCTGAATCTTATCAGAGCAACATTGAGCCATTAAAAGTTTATTATATGACAATTTTTATTAGCAACGTCTTAAGTAAATGTTGCGCATACGTCATGTGGTACCAGATGTTAATAGACACGCGTTGCGAGGTTAAAAGCTTTTTTAATCATTTTATGAGCAGTTTAATGTGTTTTTTTAAACAATACTACATTTTTTGTTTTTATATTTTTTTAATTTAAAACATGTGTGTTTAAATTATTAACAATATTGTTCAACAATACTGAATTTTATATCCTTATCATTT